>BSBK01000834.1:3075000-3275000 GCA_027943335.1 Chamaecyparis obtusa | reverse complement strand
GGGACTGTTATTTCAAAGCTTTGAGAAGGAATTAAATCAATGTGTCATCAACTACACTCCATTCATAATAAATTGTAATGAGGTAATGAATTTTGATTGGCTAGCAAAGGATGAGTACAATGAATGGGTGCACATGTATGTGGAGGAGTGATAGTACAATTTTGCCAGTATTGCATCATTTTGAAAAGTTAATGCAGCACCTGAAGTCACTTTCAAGAATTCACGGGTATGATTCATAAGTCTACATCAATGGGGATGTGTTTGAAGATGTGTAATGGTTTCTCTTTGTATTGTGGTTTCTACCTTGTACTATCAAGTTTCCTTCTGCCAAAGAATGCAAAATCTTGACAAGTGTCATTTTTGGCCCATATCTTGTTGCTACCCTTGTTCCTATAAAAGGGTAATAAAGGCCATGAGAAAGGGTTTGATTTTTTATTATTCAAACAAATTTTTGAGTCTATCGGTCTATATTTTTGTTGATGTATATGTATTGAAAATACCAAAGTAAGGGATAAATAAGAATTAGTGTAGTTTGTTGTAGGTTCTATGTCTTTTAAGCATTATCTGATATTGTATCACAAATATAGATAAATTTAATGAGATCTCAGAAATATCTTATGATTCATTTCCTCTCTTGTTGCAAATCTTATGTTTTTTGATGTGATTAGATCAAATATCTTGTTATTCCATTACATTTTTATGATGTATCTAGTGGGTTCGTGCTTTAATTTCAATTGCAAATCCATAAGATCTTGTCTTAGGATTGTGATAAGTAAGATTAATTAGATAATTATAGATTAACACCTTGTAATGCAAATGTGTTATGAATCACATAGCTATATTTCTCAAACTTATGTAGGATGTCTTTTGTTTGAAAGACTTGTAGCCCAATGAACAAGGCACTAATCTAAGGTAGGGTTGTCTTTACATCTCCTTCACAGAAAATCTCAAATCAAATTACATAATATCTTTATTTTATGTTTTTTTTGTCTGAGCAAGTTGAATAGTTAATCTCATACTCCATGCAAGTTGATGTTCAATGGATGATTGGATGTTACCTAGTATCCCCTTGTTATTTTGAGGGTTACATGAGATATCTTATTTTTGTGATCTAATACAAATTGTTGCAGGAAGATTAAAAATATATCATAGGTACACCTGTCTTGGTTTTGTAGAGCCAAAAGTGTAGAAGGGATTTACTGAGTGCCTTATTATTTGATCCAATTCCATTTAGGTGTCCATCATAGAAGTTAGCCAATTCTTAGGTATTTAGGTGGGTAGCTTGGTAGCATTTTATATGTGTAAACCCTATCAAACCAGGAACCAACAAAGTGGCGACTCTGTTGGGGAATGGAGATGTAAAAGTCTTATTGAACATGTCTTAAAATATTTGGTGTTTCCATTGTCAAATTATTTTACCCAATTTTTTTATCCCATCTGAGTCACCAAGAAAGTGGTGACTCTGTTGGGGACAGTTGCAGGTAATTTCATCCACAATAAGCTTGAGTAGAGCTCAGTTAGAATGTGAAAAAAAATTACCTAGTTGAGTCTGTCTGTTGGGAAATTTGCAGAGAATTTGTGAGTTGTTTTGCAGTGTTTGTATTTGATCCATTAGATTTGAAATCTTTGTGTGCTTCTGCTTCATGTTGATATTGTCAATTTTATAACAGTTGTGAAAGTTCATAAAGAAGATATACATCATATTTTCCCAAATATTTTGGGTGGTGACTTGTAGGTTATACGAGTGCATGCATTTGAATCATTTTTGTGCTAAATCATAAAATGAATAAGAATAATAATATAAGGGCTTTTTTGAAGCAGTTTCCTGAGGTTACCTTAGAGGGTGAGCTTCCAAAAGGGTCAAAGAAAAGCTAGACCAAGAGGTATGGAGAATATAATAGTGCTTATACATCACAGAGGCCAAAGTTTGCAAATACAAATAAGTCACTACATTCAATCCATGAAAGAAATGAAACCTCTTCTAAAAGTTCAAAATCAGATAGTCTAGGTTTCTTTGATGATTTGTTTACCACACCCATACAAGAAGAGGTACCACAACTTGATAAGGGAGTTACTCAAGTATAAAACACTAAAAAGAGAAGAGGGAGGAGTAGTAGTTGAGGTAATCAGGAAAGAAATGTATCTAATAGGCCTCCTCCTCCACCTCCTTATGTTGACTATAATTATGTAAGAGTTGGGGATCAAATGGATTTAGATCTGATAAATCTAGATGATTCTTCTAGTTTTGATATTACTTTACCAAATCCTGATGAGTTATTTGGAAATGTTAATACCCTTAGAAATGAGCTATAAGAGAAAATGGAAATAAGGCAATGAAAAGAAAAAAAAAAAGAGAGGAAGAATTTGTAAATGCTCTTATAGAAAGGGATAATTTGTTAAAAAAAATAGAAGAGTTGTAACCTATGAACCAAAGATCGGGTACAGGTCTTAAAGGTTTGAGTAAGGATGTGTTTGGAGATGTGAACACATTAAGAAATTAATGCCAAGAGAGAGGACATCTTTTTCACAAAGACAAAGTTTGAGAAAGAGGGCTTTGTCTTGAGGCAGATCCTTGAATGGGAAAGCAAAAGGACTTCTATACCTCATATTTCCAATCAAGATAGACCAATGACATATGAAACTAAGGTTGATATAAACAAAGGTAAACAAAAGGTCACTGGCATTAAGATTGATGATCCTATAAATTTGGGTAAAATCCCACAAGGCTTGTCAAAGGTTGATTTAAAGCTGGAAAGAGAAGGAAAGAGAAGGAAGACATAGCTAAGGAATTGGAAAGAGTAAACATACTACTAAAATGAAGAAGAATATTTCATACTTAAAATATTCTACATTAACTAATACATCTTTAGGGGCTTCTTCCTCATTTCAAGGAACAATAGGACCTTGGTTCTAATGTTGTTAAAACAAATTTTTGAGGTCTGAGTGTTTCTTGAGGGACTAACTTGGGGAGTGATAAGAAACAAAGTGGAACCAATACTAATGTTGGTATCAATGATCAAAACAATTGAGAAATATTCCAAAGGAAGCCTATCCATCTTGAGAGGTATAGGTAGTTTTTTTTTTATGGGATTCATGGATATCCTAATCCAATTCCAAACGAATTAAGAGATAATAAAAGAAAGTTTGTAGGAAATAATTCTATCATAGAAGAAGAGCATCTTAGAGAATTTACTTATGTATAGAATGATTACAAGGTGGAACATGTGGATGTGGTTATGAAATTGTTTATGCAATCCCTGGTTGAAGATGCAAGGGATTAGTTTAGGGGATTGCATAATGACAACATTGGGTCATGGGAGGATTTTGAGACATGTTTCAAGGAGAAATATGGTGAAAAAACTAATTCCAGTTTTATGTTTAGTGAATTCAACAATATTAAGAAATCAACAAATGAGGTTGCTACAGATTTCAATATAAGGTTCCAAAAGGTTATGCACAAATTGTTCCAAGTTATGAGACTAGATGAGAATGTTTGTTTGAAAACATATTTTAATGAATTTGATGCAAAGATGGCATACCTACTAAGAGATAAGGATCCTCACACTCTAAGATATGCATTCATAGTTTTTGTTAACATTGAAATTAATCGGAGGGCTTCTGGTAAGCTTGGGAGAAGAGACGACCCCAAGTTGTTCAATAGTAAAAATAATAAGAGAGAGTTTGATAAGACTCTAGGATCAAAGAAGAGGGATGATGATAAGTTGGATATGGTACTTAGTTCCTTAAATAATTTGAAAGGAAAAAAACAAATATTGATAAGAATATTGGATAGGATAGGCCTCAGTTCAATGATAATTTCAATAGGAAACCTAGATTGTAGAACTACCCTCACAATACATAATGGAAAGATGGAAAGCCCATTTAGCCAATCCAAAAGATTAACACTAACAATAAAGTGACTCCAGATCTAGTACAAAGGAATAGTGTCAATGTAACTAAGGATTCACCATGGTGTATGACTTGTCAGTTACCCCATGCACCAGAATTTTGGGCAGTTGTACAATCCATTTATGTTGGTGAAGAAGTTGTTGAAGACCCAGAGCAATAAAGGATGGGAAATGATTATGTTAGTTGTAACATGGATAGCTCTTACCTTGAAGAAGTAAGTGAAATCTCAGATTCTAAATCACAAGAAATTGATAGGAATTAACAGAGAAGAAGGGGTGAATTTTACCATGAATAGGTATTTTTTGATGATTTTGATTATCAAAGGTGCAATGTTGAACATGGTGCTGACATAGTTAATCTAAAAAGAGCATTTGAAGAAGATATTGTAAAAATTACTACTACAATGGTTTCCCAAGTTAAGAGCAAATATAATTTGAGAAATAGGACAGCAGGAGAAGATAGTGGTAAACATGTTGGATTATTTATATAGGAGTAGAAAGATAAGGGTAATGCTGACAAAAATGAGAAAGAATTTTTTTTGTCAAAATTAAAGTCAAAGGAAAGAAATGGGAACCAAAGAAGGTTGAGGTTCTGCAGCCTAAGATTGTAGCATCCAAAGAAAAGGCTAAAGAAGTTGACAAACCTTATGCACTTGCCAAAAAGGACTCAGAGAAAAAGATTGTTACTCAAAACACCAAGGAGAAAGATGAAAAGGAGATGCCATGTATGCAGTTTGAACTTCCAAATTATACACTTGTTGACATGTTGTGATTACTTTCACAAATTACTATTAAAGTTCCTTTACTAGAAATGATGAGGATAGAACATAAAAGTAAGGCCATGACTTGGGTAAATAGTGTTTCATGTAATAAAATTAAGCTAGTAGATGAACCTAGTTTGGAAAATGGGGAGATAAAGATAAGAAATAAGGAAATAGAGGGAATTAATTCTCAAATTCCTTAGATGTATTTAGACCATATTGTGAATGCATAATTGGATAATATTGTTCCACTTTTTCTTAGTGTTATCATAAATGGTAAAACTATTAAAAAAATTGCATGATAGACTCAGGTGTATCTAATACTATAATGCCATATAAAATCATAGAATATTTGTGTTTAAAGGTAGATACTACCTAGGGTAGGTGTTTCTCTCTAGACTCTAAGGAGGTTCCTATGATTAGTATCATTAAGGCCCTACCATATAAGTTGGTTTCTTTCCCTAAAAAGGACTTAACCATGAGTGTATTGGTTGTGGACATTCCCCCTCATTATGGAATGTTGTTGTCAAGGAAATGGAGTGTTGCCATGGGGGGAAGTTTGCAATGTGATGTATCTTTTGCTACTTTTTTTATTGATGACAAGTATGTGAAAGTTGAAAGAGATCCAAGTGTATCTCACATGATTGAGCAAAATGTACCTGATGACATGACTTTCTTTGTGGATACTAATATAAATGCATTTAGGGTTGAAGAAATATTTTTAAATGGAGAAAAGAGGTCTGCATTACTAATAGAAGAGATTGAGGATAGATCTAATGATGATGAACTATGGACTATGTATTTTGATAGAGCTATTTCAAAAGAGGGGTTAGGTGCAAGAGTATTATTGGTTTCACCCAATAGAAAAACTTACAAGTTATCATTTACTCTAAGTTTCAATTTAACAAATAATGTAGCAAAGTATGAGGCTTTGTTACTTGGTCTAAGACTAGCAGAGAAACATGGAATCAAAAATATCAAGGTGATTGGATATTTAGAGGTAGTAATCTCCCAAATCATAGAAAAATATGCATCAAAAAATAATAGATTAAAGAAATACAGAAATGCATTGTGGGATGAACTTGAAAGTTTTGATGCATTGGGCATAGATTGGATGGATAGAAGCAACAATAAAATGGCAGATCTTTTAGCCAACATTTCTTTGAGGCCAGAAGATATCACCTTTGTTGGGATCTCTAAAGTGGAATTCCAATCTAGACCATCCATCCCCGATAATATTGAAAACTAGAAGGTGTTTGATGATGACCAGGGCATTATAAGATTTCTAAATCGTGAAGCTAATTTTTTTGGCTAGGAAATTGATTTCAATGCTTATGTTGAAGTGACTAATGGGAAAGAAATAGTTCTTGGTAATGAATTCATTAAATTGAAGACTAACAAGGTACCAAAGGGGCTAGCATTACTTAAGAAGGTATTTGATAATCAGGATAGAGTCAAAAGTGTTGCTACTACAAAAAATCCTGATGATTTGAAGGAGATTAATTTAGGGACACAAGAGACACCTAAGAATGTGTACATTGGAAAGAGGTTGTCCCCAAAGATTAGAAAGATTCTTATTGACCTGTTAAGAAAATATAGGCATGTTTTTGCATGGTCTTATGATGATCTAAAGGCATACAGAGAAGATTTGTTTCATCATATCATTCCATTGAAGGAGAATGCTAAGCCTTTTAGACAGAAGAAGAGGCCCATAAATCTGACCCTAGCACCAAAAATTCAAGAAGAACTAATGAAACTCAAGGATGCAGGAATTATTAAACCTATCAAACACTCATCATGGGTTTTTTATTTAGTACCAGTAAGAAAGAAGAATGGAGCTATTAGATTATTTGTGGACTTTAGAAACCTAAACATATCTTAATTGAAGGATAATTATGGATTGCCCAACATGGAGGAAATGCTACAGAGGGTAACTAGTGCAAAACTTATGTCCATGATGGAAGGGTTCTTAGGTTATAACCAAGTGGTGGTCAAAGAGTCAGGACAATATAAAATTTCATTTACCACACCTTGGGGAACATATGTTTATGTGAGGATGCCTTTTGGTTTGACAAATGTTGGGGTAACTTTCCATAAGGCCATGGATGTGGCTTTTTTAGAGTTCATTAATGATTTCCTTATGGTTTATCAGGATAACTTGACTACTTACTCTAAGAGGGAAGAGAAACATTGTGAGCACTTAGAGAAGATTTTTTTTAGGGCATTGGAGTATGGACTATCATTGAACCTAAGGAAATGTGCATTTGGGGTTACTCAAGGAAAGTTGTTGGGGCATCTAGTTTCAAAAAGAGTAATAATAGACCTTGAAAGAGTAGAAGCAATTGATAGAGTACCACAACCAAAAAATGTGAAGGGACTTCAGTCATTCTTTGGGAAGGTAAATTTCCTGAGAATTTTTGTGACAATTTTTGCATAAATTAGCAGGCCCATGCCTACCATTTCCTTTCATGCCATTAAAAGGGCCATTAAGGAAGTGTCATTTTTAAAATCCCATAATTATACCAAGTTGATGCAAATCTTTTCCTTTGCATCTTTTCACATGGTTGTTGTAGTACTACTACAAAAGAACACTAAGGGATTTGAGAAACCAATAGCATTTTTTAGCAAATCCTTGCAAGTTGTAGAGTTAAAGTATGAGATAAGTGAGAAGTAGGCCTATGCACTAGTGAAGGCATACAAGGCTTTTAGATGTTACCTTTTGGGAGATACTATTGTAGCCTATGTGCCTAGTGCATTGTTAAAGACATCTTCACCCAACAGAAGGTCTCAGGGAGAAGATGTAGATGGATCAACTGAAATCAGGAATTCAACATTGATATCCAAATTATGAAAATGGTTAGAGGCTAGGGGTTGGAAAAACTAATGGCTAATACAAATCTTAATGCCAATCAGATTAACCAGGTTGAAGAAGAGCACTAAGAATATCTCTGTGATATGGAAGGGACTAATTGGTATAAGGATTTCATTTTCTACTTAAAAAAGATGAAGTGTCCACCAGGAATGGATGAAAGTAAAAGAAGAATCCTTAAGATAAACTATATCAAGTATATCATTATAACTAGTGATTTGTGGTGGAGGAATATTGATGGAGCCATGTTGAAATGTGTAAATGAAACACAAGCTACAAAAGTGTTGGAAGAGATGCATAGTGGAGTCTATGGAGGCCATTACATGGAAAAGAAAACTATGCATAAGGTCTTAGGAGTAGGATTCTTGTGGCCAACACTTTTCAAAGATGCACATCAATTGGTTAGAAAGTGTGATGCATGTCAAAGATTTTGTAGCAAATTGGATTTTTTAGGGAACATGTCTTTGAATTCAGTTGAAGTGCAGGCTCCTTTTCAGCAGTGGAGATTGGATTTTGTGGGAGAAATCACAAAAAATTCCATTGGTGGTCTCTCATGGATTTTAGTTGCAACTAATTATTTTACTAAATGGGTGGAAGAAATCCCAACCAAGAAAGCAACTAGCAAGGTGGTGACAAAAGTTTTGCTAAACAACATCGTTACCAGATTTGGATGTCCAAAGAGAATTGTGTTTGAAAATGCAATGTGTTTCAGATAAGAAAAATATCATGAATTATGTAGTAAGTTTGGTATCCAAACATCATACTTGTCACCTTATCACCCATAGGGAAATGGATAGGTTGAATCAAGCAACAAGAGCCTATTGAAAATAATTAAGATAATCCTAGAAAAAAAGAAGAGGGCCTAGGATTCAAGATTTCCATTGGCAGTTTGGGAAGACAAGGTAATTTTAAATAAGGCCATTGGTTGTGCACCTTATGATTTGGTGTACAAAATCCATGCTAGACTACCACAAAATAATATGATGGAGATGTATAAATTCTTCCAAATATATGATGAAGAAATTGAGGATGAAATGCAATTAAGGATGAATAAACTCATGGAGCTAGATGAGAACAAGAGAGAAGCTAATGCTAGAAATGCAAAACTCCAATTGCAGGTCAAACACTTGTATGACAAGAAAACAACTGGGAGAAATTTTGATGTTGGTGATATTGTGCTAATGTGGAATGCTAGAGGGAAAGATAAAGGAAAGCATGGAAAAATTGATCACATCTGGTTAGGGCCATATGTGACTTACAAGAAATGGGGTGAAAACTCATGTTTCCCCAAGGAAATGGCTAAAGACATTCTAGAATTACCTGTTATTGGACAATTCCTAAAACATTACTTCTCTTGAATTAGATCTTTTCCTTGAGAAGTAGATTTCCGGTCTGTGTCATATGTAAAATCATGTATATAGGGTTCTAGTTTGTCATTGTTTGTGTTTTGTTTCTCTAGTTTTTGTGGTTTTCTCTCCCAATGATCCTTTGGTTCTTGCATCACTTCTATATCATGATCATCCCTAGAAAGAGCCATTTTTAGTAGGGATCTTTGAGGTAAAAACTTTGGGTCCTACCTTACAAAATTAACCATTTTTCCCTAGGTTTCCTTGTTTACTCCCTTAAAATCTTAAAAAACCCTACTTATGTTGGTTTGTGTTATGTTTCACTATTACTTTTTGTAACTTAAGAAAAGGGTTTTTTCATTGTATGAAGGGGTCATAGTCTTTATAATCCTAACATTTCATTTTATTTAGGTCTACCCCTTTTTATTTTTCCATAGTCCTAGGTTCTTATCCTATGTCGACCAACCTTTTTTATGTATTAAGATAAGGTTTCTTACCTTATATAAGTGTGGGGCACACATCCTATTTTTTTGATCCTATGATGATGTCACCCAAAATTTTAGGCTGATTGTGGGGACACAAAATGCTACCACCTGTCTCTTCTTGTGGGAACAAGTTCTTGATGAACTACAACTGATTTAGAACCTAATTGAAGACCTATGATCAGAAGATCACCAAGTTGCTGATTATATATGTAATATGATTAAATCAGTAATATGTTGTCATTAATGTCAACTAGTTTGACAACACTTATCTTGTAAGTTACAATACCCAAATATCTGTAGAAAAGGAGTAAGAGAGATGAAGAACATAAATATCTACATGAGGAAGATGCATATGATAGATGAGGATAAGGAATACATTGGGTAACTTTCTGATGAGTCTATGACCTTATGTTATTGACTTGATTATGTTTCACTCATCTATAATGAGGAAAAGAGTTGAAAGACACAAGGCAGTGTGGTCGGTTGATGAAGCATCATAGTATACACCAACCAGTGTAGTGTATACCGAGCACATTATAAATCAAGCTTGTGTTCACCAATTCATTTATTTGTTAATCAAGCAAGAGAAAGGAACTAAATGATTATTTTAGCCAATAAGATTGATGAGTTGTAAAGTACCTCGCGATAGGAGATGTTGATAAAGTTTGTTATGAAGATCAACGGCTAACAAAATTCAAGGAAGATCTAAAGGATGGAATCAAAATGTGTTACTGACACATCAGTCGAGAAAGGTTTAAGCAGAAAAATGGATGAAGGAGATCAAGCGTAAAAATCTAATAAAGGAGAAGAAAATGGTTTACTTGTCTATTTAAGAGACTAGGGTTTTGTTATGAAACTAATGCCAGAAGAAGGAAACTATAGAATTATCGCATGAACAAGCTTCATGTATGCCTGATCAAACTAATTAAGGAGAACCAAACTACAGAGTTTACCAAGCATCAAAAAGCTATTATCGAGCGACAGTAAGTCATTGATTATTGTTGATACAGAATTGATATATTGATCAGAGGATTTAAATGAGCATAATATAGATCTGAACATCTGCAATTGAAGTTGTATTGTAATCAAATCACCTACTATTATAGTTTAACCATTGTATACAAACAACTCTCTTAATAGAGTGGACTAGGAAAGTCTTATATGTATCATTCATAGAATGAACATTGTTATCCTGTCAACCCCATAGTGAATGTTGGTTTGACGATAATGGTTGTTCTAAAATCCTCTAACAAGGTCACACCTTACAGTGTGTTTGTAACCTTTAACAGGGTTGGGTCTTCACTGACCTCACTTCAGAAGAGTGAACAATTTTTGGGTTGCCGGTCCCAGATGGTTTTTCCCTTCACAGGGTTTCCACGTTAAATCTTTTGTGTTATGTGTTCATTGTGGTGATTGTTTGTTATCATAATTTACATATTACATGTTGGATTTGATTGGTAATCATTATATGTTATTGACTGGTAATCGGTAAAAGCATAGATAGTATAGTATTTTATGTTACCGAGCTGCAGAAGTTTAAGTAAATTATTTTGGATTATACATTTTGAATTGGGACTATGGATAACTGATTCACCCCCCTCTCAGTTATTCTAAAAGTTCTTTGATCCTTTTCTTTTAAGTGATCTTCATGGTTAAGTCTTGTTTTACTAATGATCTTACTTTTGAGTACATGTCCAATTTGAATGGAGATCCTATATTCGGTCATAATAGTTACATAGTGAATAGGTTCCTTTAGCACTATTGGGAGATTCAATATTGAAAGAGATCAACGGTTGGCACGTTCCCATGATCAAAAGTGATCGATTTTTATTTACCATGGGAACACAAGATTGTGTCATGTGTCCTCAACCAATAATCATTTGTGAGGTGGGACCAAAGCATGTGACAAGTGGTAGAAATTAATTGGTTGGTTTTACAAAGAAGGATTTTTATGATAAAGTTTTTTATTATATTGAAGATTAAAACATTGTGCAACTAAAGTGCTAATCTTCTAGCACATGGGTAAAATCAACAAAGATGTTTTATTTTCAGCATAAAGTTTCTCGATGGCTAGTATCCATTCATATTCTGCACTAATTATTTTCTTGCAAAGATCAACAACTATTGTGATCTCATGAACCAAAATGCTCAGTTGTTATTCACTATGGGATCACATGATGTTGACATGTGTCATTCCTTGCCAAAGAACAAAGTATGGTTGGTTGGGTTGCTTTCATAGATATTTTTCTATCGTGGTGCTTTTCTACTAGATATTTATTGGGCTCATATGATATTTTGTAATTTAAAGACACTTGGACCTCTTGTTACCATCTGATAGATCAGGGTAGATGAGGATCAATGGTATTAATTTGAATTTGGTTATATTTTTTGAGTTGTTTGTTCACTCATATGAATTTAATGGCCAATGTGACCATAATTAATGAGCTTAAAAGGGCATCGAGCTGTTGTTTTTCTTCATTATAGTTTCTTCAAGAATTGTAAAGTGATTTGTGACTAGTGGGTGATCTGAGGAAGTTCTTTGGAGCAAAATTGAATGAAGAATTATGTAAAAAGTCGTAAGTTGTTCCTGTTCTTGTGAGTTCTTTTTTGGTGTTTATGAAATATTTTCTACAAGTTTTTTGTGGGGTTTTTCTTTGTTTAGTAAAGAGGAGTCGATAGGGTTTTGTCTTGTTGTAATTTTGGAAAGGTTTCACTATTATTTTTTGAGGTGGTTGAAAGACCCAGTTTCTAAAGTTTTAGCCACAAGCCCTAGTTTCTAAAATATCATAGGATGGAGAGCATTCAAAAAGAATCAAATACCTTGAAAGAAACCCTTATGATGACTTCTTAGACCAATTAATTCCCTCTACAAATAATAGAGCATTATGCACTAAGTTAGTCAAGGGGAATAAAAATGATGAGGGATTTGTTAAGACCCCTACTTTCCAACAATTCATGTGGTAGAGAAATATTGAGGAGTATCAAAAGAAGTTGGAAGAGAGAAACGCCCAGTGGCCAAGTTTTTCAAAACAATAAATTGTGAATGATGTACAATTAGAGATGCATCATGAATTTAGGCCTTAACACCAAAGGAGGGAAGAAAAATTGTGCATGAGGTTAGTGTGTTGATTTTTCCAAAGTGGGATATTTTAGATGTTGTGGCTTTGGATGTTGTAAGAAAAACATGAGTTTACATGGCATAGAGGCAAAGAAAGTTGAGATAGATTTGAAAGGGGCCTACTATAGTAAATACTACACCACCTTGGCTATTTGGTCCCTCACACCTGAAGCAAAAATAATGGATATATCTAATATTGACCTTGGCTTGAAGGGCGGGGTGATTTTACAAAGAATTGTAGATGCAGGTTGTGTGCAGGCAGCAAAACAAAACTTGGTACCTTTTAAGTTTATTCTTGATGTAGCACAAAAGGAAGAGAATTAAAACTAGGAACTTGCAATGAGAAATCAACACCTTTTTTGAGAATATGATAAAAAGTCTAAGAAATGTGCACAGCTGGAGATAAGGAATGCATTATTGGAATAAAAGATCAAGGATTTTGAAGAGATTTTATAGTCAAATGCTCCAATGCCATCCATGTCAGCAAGAAGGATATAAAAGATAGATATCAAGCTAGATATGATGGATAGGGCCACTTCCCCACCTCCTTTTGCATGGGTTGTTCCCAAAGAGGTTCATAGTTGAGGCTACTAGGGTTCAACTTTGCCAAATAATTGATGAGTTGGAAATGTCTTCAACTAAAGATCAAGAAGATTTTGAGAAGAAGAAGAAGAAGGGCAAGGTATAGGTAGTTTTGTACCACTTAAATGAAAAATTTGATGAAAAGATAGTAGGTATTCATCCTGGCTATACCTTTCTTTTTGAATCAATTCAAAATTTTGATAAGGATAAGGAAGTGGCAAGGCCACTATATGACAGATGGATCTAGAGGATATAAAAAATGAGGTTGATTAGTTTGGGATCCAAGTATCACAAGGAAAAGCCATTGAAAATCCATCCTACTTTTGATTTTGTAAAAACTCTAAGGGATTTTCATATGCTTCCAGATCATATTGAAGATAGGATCAGATAGTTACAAAGAAATTTTAATAAAATGAAAGAGACTCTCTTGCCTTCTATTTTGGATAAGGATAGAAAGGTAAAGACCTTGCTGACATGGAAGGATGAGGCCAAGGAAAATTTAGAGACTGTAGTGGAAGAAATATGTGATGACATGGACAAAGGAATGTTGGAGGAGTGTATGGATAAAATTATTTCCACGGGACTATTATTTGATAGCTTTGGGAAGGAAGTAAATAAATGTGTCATCAACTACACTCCATTCAAAAGAAAGTCTGACAAGGTAATGAATTTTGATTGGCCAACAGAGGATGAATATGATGAATGGGTGCAGATGTACGTGGAGGAGTGAAAGTATAATTTTGTCAGTATTGCATCATTTTAAAAAGTTAATGCAGCACCAGAAGTTTCTTTCAAGAAGTCATGGGTATGATTCATAAGTCTACATCAATAGGGACATTCCTGAAGATGTGTAAGGGTTACTCTTTGTATTGTAGCTACTACATTGTACTATCAAGTTTTCTTCTTCCCAAGAATGAAAAATCTTGACAAGTTTCATATTCTATGGCATGTAGCTTGTTGCTCCCTTGTTCCTATAAAATGGTAATCAAGGCCATGAGAAAGGGTCTGATTTTGTATTATTCAAATAGAGTTTTGAGTCTATCATGGTCCATATTTTTGTTGATGTACATGTATGAAAAATACCAGAGCAAGGGAGAAATAATAATTAGTGTAGTTTATTTTAGGTTCTATGTCTTTTAATCATTATTTGATATTGTATCACAAATAAATCTAAATTTAATGAAATATCAGAAACATTTTTTGATTCATGTCCTCTTCTGTTGTAAATATTATGTGTTTTGATGTGATTGGATCAACGATCCTGTTATTCCATTGCATTGTTAAGATGTATGTGGTGGGTTCATGCTTTAATTCAAAGAATTTATTAAAATTCTTGAATTTCAACTGCAAATCCATAATATCTTGTCTTAGGATTTTGATAAGCAGGATTGATAAGATAATTATAGATTAACACCTTGTAATATAAATGTGTTATGAATCACATAGCTATATTTCTCAAACTTGTGGTAGGATGTCTTGTGTTTGAATAACTCATCACTTAATGAACAAGGAACTGATCTAAGATAGGGTTTTCTTTACATCTCCTTCACAAAAAATTTTACTAAGCACCTTGTTAGTTGGTCCAAGTCCATTTAGGTGTCCATCATATAATTTATCCACTTCTTAGGTATTTAGGTGGGTAGCTTGGTAGTATTTTATATGTTTAAACCCTTCCAAACCAGGAACCAACACTTCCCACCCTCTCTCTTCTTCTTTTTTAGAGATTGGGTCTATAATTCATAATTTTCATTCTTAAACTCTATATCTCTCTCTCTCATCCTAATGATGAATCATGGAATATGATCTCAAATGTCAATGGTAAAAATTTAGACACAATCAGACCAAAAGCATATTTATTAATACTATTCTCTTTTCTAAATTTTCTCAACTCAAATTTAGTTAGGTTTCCAAACACCTAATCTCTAATAAATGTATTTGGATCATAAATTTCCTCAATAGTCAATATCTTGTCACTTTATCTCTTCGATAAGGTCATCAAGATCTTCTCCATAACATCTTCATCATTAATAGAACCTCCTTGATTCTTGACTTCATTCACTACATTGTCAACCATCTCAAAGTAACTTATGATAAATTTACCTTCTTCCATTCTCAAGTTCTCATAATGACACTTAGTTGTTAGCTTCTTAGACAACTTGACTCTATCATTTTATTCATAGATTTCTTTCAATTTTTTACAAAATTCATAGGCATTATTTAATGAAATAACCTTAGCTAACTTATTTTTTGATAAATTACTAAACAATTGCACACCTTGCTTTCTCATTCTCCTCATAGGCTGAGATTTCATCTTGAGTAGTAGGGCCATGCTGAGGTGCAACATACAATGTCTCCACATTTTTACAAGTAGTGTAACTAATTGAAATCATGTATCTGTTGGAAACAATTGTCTGAAGGAAATTGCTACTCAATTGTGTATTGTCTTTGATGTCACACAATGTCATAGTCCGCAGCAACCAGTTCCTACCGAGCTCAGTCAGTCTGCCAGACATGAATATTAGTGCTTACCGAGTCCACTTGGTTACCAAAGAAAATTTAGTATTTACCGAGTTCAGTCAGTCATCGAAGAAAATTTAGTGTTTACCGAGTTCAGTCGGTCATCGAAGAAAAGTTAGTGTTTACCGAGTTCATTCGGTCATCGAAGAAAAGTTAGTGTTTACCGAGTTCAGTCGGTCATCGAAGAAAAGTTAGTGTTTACCGAGTTCAGTTAGTTATCGAAGGTAAAAGATTGTCGGTGTTTACCGAGTTCCCTCGGTCTCCGAAAGATTATAGAAAGTTATGGTCACCAAGCACTGTCGGCCCTTGAAGGATTTTTGCAAATAGAGTTTGCTTAATTCAGCCGACTATTATACTAAATAATGTCGATTTGACAAATCTAAAATCATATAAATAAAAGGTCAAATGTGAAAAATAAACAAGAAATAGAGAAGAAGATTTACAGAAGAAAAGCAGGAAAGGTGTATATGAATTTGTGAAGGATGTTCAGATATCCTTGAGGTGCAGCAGAGATTTATTCGATCAGAAAGGATCAGACTTATGCAGAATAGAGATCTGTAATCAGCAAGACAGTTGCATTATTATACAGGTCATTTTTCATTGTTACCTTCTTATCATTGTAACAGTGAATTCTAAATCTCTTAACCGAGTTGGTTTAACAACCATATTGTAAATCCTCTAACAAGGTGACAATTCCATTGAATTGTTTTCAAGACCTCTTACCAGGCCACTCCTAGCAGGGTGTTTTAAATCCTCTAACAAGGTCACACCTAACAGTGTGTTTTGTAACCTTTTACCGGGTTGGCTTCTAACCGGGCATCACTTCAGAAAAGTGAAAATCAGTATCTAGATACATTGGTGGTTTTTCCCATATTGGGTTTCCACGTTAAATCTTGTGTCTCTTGTGTTCTTAATTGCTTTCTCAATCATATACATGTGCTGATGAATATCTAAAGATAATTTTGCTAATACTTTCTGCATCTTCAAAGTTACTGCAATCTATTTACCGAGTGCTAAAATAGATAACATTGTTAAGATATCCTAAGGGATCTGGAAAGAATTAATTGTGAAGTGTTTTATGGTTGACTGATTCACCCCCCCCCCCCCCCCCCTCTTAGTCACTTCATCCATATTCCATCAATTGGTATCAGAGCTTTTGGTGCTTGCAGGAAGGGTTTCAAAGACCTAAGCTAAAGATCAGGATGTCTTACAAGAGGGAAATTCCAAAGCTCAACAGAGATAACTTTTCATCATGGCAAGGTCTCATGCGACTTCATCTGGCTTCCATTGGTGATTCAGGATGCAAATACATTGATGAAGAATACACAATTCCTAATGGCGCATTAACTGTTGAAGACATTGCAGATAAAAAGACTCACAACACCATGATGATAGACATTGCATCTGCTCTCAGCTATGAAGAATTTGATGATATTAAAGACTGCACTACTGCATATGAAATGTGGATGGCACTGAAGAAAATATATGGTGGTGATGCAAATGTGAAAAGAGCCAAAGCAGAAAGCCTAAGAGGACAGTTTGACAAGATGAATATGAAGGAAGATGAAAACATTGCAAAATATGTTGAAAGAATCAAAGCAAGTGTAAGTGCAATTAGAGCTTCTGGAGGAACAATATCAGATGAAACTGTTATAAGTAAGGTACTCAGAACATTACTCCCTATCTATGCAATAAGAGTATCAACTATTCAAGAAAGAAGATGTGAAACAAACCACAATATAACTTTGGATGCTTTAGTTGGAAGATTGATAGCCTTTGAATTAGACAACTATGATAACTATGTTCCAAATTCCAAAAATATTGAATCAGCATTTGAGGCCAAGGTTTCACTAAAGAAGAACAAGAAAATTAAAGAAGTTCAGTCAGAAAGTGAAGAAGTATCAGAAGAAAGTTCTGATAGTGATCTTGAAATTGTAGAAGCATTACTTGCAAAGAAGTACTCTAGAGGGAAAGGTAAGTATAAAGGTAAAACTCCTTTAATCTATTTTTCATGTGAAGAAATTGGACATATTATAGCTAGGTGCCCAAACAAGCAAGTCAAGGAAGAGAAGAGAAGTCACAAGTACTATGGCAAAAAGAATTTCAAATCATACAAGGATAAAGGTAAGAAATCATGTTTTATGGCTAAAGATTCTGATGATAGTGAAGAATAAATTGTCTTTATTGCTATAAAAGATGAATTTGATGATGATGAAGATAAGATGGCACTTATTTCTCATATAAGCAACTATGATATATGGATAATAGACAGCAGATGTTCACACCACATGACTGGTGACAAGACAAAATTTGAATATCTAGAAGACTGTGACAGTGGTAATGTAAGATTTGGAAACAATGAACCTTGTTGTATAAAAGGAAAAGGAAGAATCTCATTAACCAAAGAACTCATATGTGATAATGCTTATTGGGTTGAAGGACTAAAACATAATCTTCTAAGTGTAGCACGGCTAATCAACACTGGTTTCAAGGTTGAATTCATGAATGGTCAAGCAAGACTGCTAGATGGAAAAGGAAAACTCATTGGATCAGGCAAACAAACAAAAGGTAACTTATTTTATCTTGATCTCAGTGAATATTCATGCTTTATTGCTCAAATAGAAGAAAGTTGGCTATGGCACAAAAGGTTATGTCATGTGAATTTTGATAACATGATAAAAATAAGCAAATTCAAGAAGGTTAGAGGCATTCCTACTTTGAAGAAACCTGACACTGGTCTATGTAAGAATTGTCAGATTGGCAAAATGAGTAAAACTAGTTTCAAGAGTAAGAACTATTAGTCTAAAGAAATTTTGGAAATTGTGCATACTGATTTATGTGGACCAATTGGTATACAAAGCTATACTGGAGATAAATTCTTTATTCTTTTCGTTGATGATTATTCTAGAATGATGACTATTATGTATTTAAGAGAAAAATCAGAAGCATTTGAAAAGTTCAAATGGTACTTAGCAAGAGTGGAAAAGGAAATAGGGAAAAGATTGAAATGCTTAAGATCAGACAGAGGTGGTGAATTCATCTCCCATGATTTTAACAACTTTTGCATTGAAAGAGGAATCAAAAGATAGGTATCAGCTCCTAGAACTCCTGAGCAGAATGGAATAGCAGAAAGAAGAAACAGATCTATTATGGATTGTGCAAGGACTCTAATGATAGAAAAGAACATCGCTATAAAGTACTGGAAGGAAGCTATCAGCACTACAGTTCATACCTTAAACCGAGTACAACTGAAGAAAGACACATTCAAAACTCCTTATGAATTATGGTATGGCTATAAACCCAATGTAAGTTACATGAAAATATTTGGTAGCAAGTGTTATATCTTAAAAGAATCCAGAAGAAATAAATTTGATGTGAAAAGTGATGAAGGAATATTCCTAGGATATTCTAGCAAAAGCAAGGCATACAAATGTCTGAACTTATCTACTCACAAAGTCATAGAAAGTATACATGTAAAATTTGATGAGTTTGCAGAAAAGACTGAGGAAGAAAGCAAAAGGGAACCTGAGAACTACAGAAGATTCATTTACATTGAACCTGAAACATTGGCAGACTCAACTATCAGTAAGGAAACTATATCTACCGAGCCGAGCATAGTTACCGAGTCACAAACTGAGTCACAGGAAGAAGTTCAAACCGAGTCACAGGAAGAAATTCAAACCAAGTCTCAGCTTGAAGTTACCGAGCAAATATCTACCGAGCCCGAGCAACCTGAAGAAGAGATCCTAGAAGACAACAGCATGAATCATTCAAAAGGCAAGGAACCTATACTAGCCAAATATGTCAGAAGACATCATACACCAGATCAAATCATTGGAAACAAATCAGATGGTACTATGACAAGAAGCAAGCTAAAAGGTACATGTCTACTTACTGACTTTGAACCTAGAAATATCAAAGATGCATTGGAAAATGAAAGTTGGATTGAAGCAATGAATGAAGAATTAGAACAAATACAAAAGAACAAAACTTGGACTCTTGTACCTAGACCTAAAGATAAGAATGTAATTGGAACAAAATGGGTATTCAGGAATAAGCTGAATGAAGATGGTCAAGTATCTAGAAACAAAGCTAGACTGGTATGTAAAGGTTATTCTCAAGAAGAAGGTATAGATTATGGAGAAACTTTCACTCCTGTTGCAAGATTAGAAGGTGTAAGAACTCTACTTGCTTATGCAGCACACAAAGGATTTAAGGTATATCAGATGGATATAAAATCTGCATTTCTCAATGGAATTCTTGATGAAGAAGTCTACATTGAACAACCTGAAGGTTTTGTTGATCCAGATAAAAGGGACATGGTCTGCAGGTTACACAAAGCATTGTATGGTTTAAAAAAAGCTCCTAGAGCATGGTATGAAAGACTCCATAACTATTTGATTCAGATTAATTTCAAAAGAGCTAATGATAATAGTAATCTGTATATTAAAGAAGGACCGGATGACAAAATTGTATTGGCAGAAATATTTGTGGATGATACTATATTTACAAGGAATGAGGATCAGTGCAAAGAATTTTCAGAACAAATGAACAAAGAATTTGAAATGTCTATGTTTGGTTTAATAAAATTCTTTGTTGGTCTTCAAATTCAGCAAAGCAAGAATGGTATATACATTACTCAATCCAAATACATTAAGGAAATACTTAAGAAGTTTGGTATGGAAGATTCAAAACCAGTTGGTACACCCATGTGTACTGGACTGAAACTTACCAAAAATGATGATTCAAAAGAAGTTGATCAGACCCTATACCGATCTATGATTGGAAAATTGCAGTATGTAGTACATACAAGACCTGATATTTCCTTAGCAGTCGGTATAGTAGCTAGATTCTCAGCAAAACCTAAGGAAAATCACATGATGGCAATCAAAAGAATCTTAAGATACTTAAGAGGAACTGAAGAATATGGTTTGTGGTATAAATTTGGAGGCAATCTAGACTTGAAAGTGTTTACTGATGCTGATTGGGCAGGAAACATTGATGACAGAAAAAGCACAAGTGGTGGAGCATTTTTTCTTGGAAAAAGACTGGTATCCTGGACTAGTAAAAAGCAGAATTGCACATCTCAATCCACAGCTGAAGCAGAATATGTTGCTGCTGCAGTAAACTGTTCAAATATTGTTTGGTTTAAACAGCTATTAGAAGGTATGAAGGTTGAAATCAAAGAACCAGTTGTTATATTTTGTGACAATACCAGTGCAATAAACATCTCTAAGAATCCAGTGATGCATTCCAAAACCAAGCACATTGCTATTAAATATCACTTTGTCAGAGAATTGGTGCAGGACAAGGAAATCAGATTAGAATATATTCATACAAAAGAACAGATTGCAGACATTTTTACCAAACCATTACCTAAGGATGCATTTGTGTATCTAAGAGGTAAGTTAGGGGTCATTCCCCTATCCGAGGCTCACTAAATACAGTTTTAGTGATGCATCAACCAGAACATGATTGAAAATCAACCTGTTGATGCAGCATATTCAAGGAATCATTGCATATGAATCAGTACTTGAGGTACATTAATTTTCACCGGTAATATGTGAATTGTCTTTGGCATGTGTTGTCAAAGAGGGAGTGTTTGCTATGTCTTTTCTATTACTTCAAGAAATTTTCAATAGTCAGAAGGAAGAATTTTCAGGATACAGGAAGTTTGCTGACAGAAGGAGATTTGAATCTGAACCAAGCTAACTCTTTCAAATTTCTTATGATATGACATATTGTGTTTCCATCAATGCCAAAGAGGGAGATTGTTGGAAACAATTGTCTGAAGGAAATTGCTACTCAATTATGTATTGTCTTTGATGTCACACAATGTCATAGTCCGCAGCAACCAGTTCCTATCGAGCTCAGTCGGTCTGCCAGACAGGAATATTAGTGCTTACCGAGTCCACTTGGTTACCAAAGAAAATTTAGTATTTACCGAGTTCAGTCGGTCATCGAAGAAAATTTAGTGTTTACCGAGTTCAGTCGGTCATCGAAGAAAAGTTAGTGTTTACCGAGTTCAGTCGGTCATCGAAGAAAAGTTAGTGTTTACCAAGTTCAGTAGGTCATCGAAGAAAAGTTAGTGTTTACCGAGTTCAGTCGGTTATCGAAGGTAAAAGATTGTCAGTGTTTACCGAGTTCCCTCGGTCTCCGAAAGATTATAGAAAGTTATGGTCACCGAGCACTGTCGGCCCTTGAAGGATTTTTGCAAATAGAGTTTGCTTAATTCAGCCGACTGTTATACTAAATAATGTCGATTTGACAAATCTAAAATCATATAAATAAAAGGTCAAATGTGAAAAGTAAACAAGAAATAGAGCAGAAGATTTACAGAAGAAAAGCAAGAAAGGTGTATGCGAATTTGTGAAGGATGTTCAAATATCCTTGAGGTGCAGCAGAGATTTATTCGATCAGAAAGGATCAGACTTATGCAGAATAGAGATCTGTAATCAGCAAGACAGTTGCATTATTATACAGGTCATTTTTCATTGTTACCTTCTTATCATTGTAACAGTGAATTCTAAATCTCTTAACCGAGTTGGTTTAACAACCATATTGTAAATCCTCTAACAAGGTGACAATTCCATTGAATTGTTTTCAAGACCTCTTACCAGGCCACTCCTAGCAGGGTGTTTTAAATCCTCTAACAAGGTCACACCTAACAGTGTGTTTTGTAACCTTTTACCGGGTTGGCTTCTAACCGGGTATCACTTCAGAAAAGTGAAAATCAGTATCTAGATACATTGGTGGTTTTTCCCATATTGGGTTTCCACGTTAAATCTTGTGTCTCTTGTGTTCTTAATTGCTTTCTCAATCATATACATGTGCTGATGAATATCTAAAGATAATTTTGCTAATACTTTCTGCATCTTCAAAGTTACTGCAATCTATTTACCGAGTGCTAAAACAGATAACATTGTTAAGATATCCTAAGGGATCTGAAAAGAATTAATTGTGAAGTGTTTTATGGTTGACTGATTCACCCCCCCCCCCCCTCTCAGTCACTTCATCCATATTCCATCAGTATCCTCTCATCTGACCTTTCCAAGAACTATAATGAGATTCATCAAACATATGGAATATTCAATATGTGTTCCATCAAATCTACCTCAAGCGGTTGAGATCTCTCCAAGGAACCAAAGCTCTAATACCAAGTGTTGACTAGACCAAATAACTAAGAGGAGGGTGAATCATTTATTATCAAACAATTTCCTTAACTTTATCTTAGTCTAGTGAATACTTAAAGAAATAAAAAACTTATAACAAATATGAACATGAAAGCACAAAAACATAAACACCAAAATTTACGTAGAAACCTAAGATGGGAAAAACCATAGAGAAGATAATTCTCATGAAATAAACATTTGTTAAGGTGACATTGGTTAAGGTGATTTTTATAAAGGGTTCACTGTCATTTGGGATAACTATCCATAAAATAGAAAGGCTCACTACCAAAACAAATAGGCTCACTACTAGAATATAAGAAATGAAAATGAATCCACCACTGAAGTCGCTGTCACCAATAATCAGCAACACAAAAATGATATAAAAATTAGATATCGATTGCACCAGCTTTTATATACATCAATGTATAGATCTTCCCTTTTCAAATTTGCATTCACTTTACATATTACTCACACACAAGCACACAACATCAAATAGAATCATCACTATCTTATACCACATCATGCGAACAACTATGTCGGCCTAATGCAATTTGAAATAGGTCACACCAAAGCATTTCCATGATGGTAAGGAATGAAACATCAATGACCTCACTCAATACAACATGCCTCACTCATAACAACATGCTACACCATCACCGAGATATTTAGAACCAACGAATATGATATATATATATATATATATATATATATATATATATATATATATATATATATATATATATATATATATATATATATATATATATATATGTTACAATGCAAATACTTGGACCGAAGCCCAATGACCACTTTCTAGATAGGACCAAGCCTAAACAAATGAACCACATTATGTTGCAACATAAATGGGGCCATCATCAACATGGCTAAAGATAAATCTTTACGGCACAGCATATAGAGAACACTCTACTAGATTTCCAAAACATCCAATCCACATCTATGCATAAGATATGTTGACATCAATGACAAAAAAAATGATAGCATCATCATCACATTCTAACATCTATTCCTCTAAATTCTTAGCTATCATAGCCTCCTCCATACTCAAATCCAGGGTAATCCCCCGATCTTGGATCAAGCAGGTGATAGATTCAAGACATGCTTGAGATGTCATTTTTTTGAACTGAAGGTTTCAAAAACATTTCTTATTCCATATCTTAAGATTATACTTCACATATTTCAATCTTTTGACAAAAGAATACATAGCCTTTCCATAAGAAGGCTTCCCTTCGTACCACCAGTCAATCACTAAATCCTTTAGAGAAAGACCTTGTAACTAAATAAGTTAAAAGAAGAATTATTTAAAGTTTTAGAATAAATCATTGAGATTTTGATCAACCAAAGATCAAAACCTCTTCAATCTAATATCTCTAAGCTAGTATTCCATCTATCACCCATCTAAATAACAAGAGGTAATAAATCTATTAAGTCTCTTTTTAATTGCATCCACTCCACTTATGATGTTGTTTAGAGTGAAGATGTCATTATGTAGCTTCACATCAATAACATTTAAGAAATCAATATTATCATTAAGTAGGGTGGCAGAAGGATCTAATCCAGCCACACCACCTCTTTTTTCCTCCAAGTTGAAAACTACATTGAAGTCTCCAATCATAATCCAAGGAAGAAGGGGAACCAAAGAGAAGACAAATCTAATATGATTCCAAAGTTTCAATACCTAAATCCAAACTAGAAGAAACCATATAAATAGAAGAGTGACTTTAAATCCACCACTATGTGACAACCTTCCTAGGGTCCCAAAAGAGATTCATTCCATGTGAACTACCATGGGATCCAACACATTGACAAACATGAAATGGCCAAATTATTAGTTCTTTAGTTACCATATCGTCCACTATTAATTTATTTTATTGAATAAAGATAATATCATGAAAATGGGTATTAATCAAATATCAAAAAAAAAAAAATTCTAGGGATGCTACTCAAACCCCTCACATTCCATTATAAAATGAATCATTAATTAGATTGGGATAAATGAGAATCAATGGGTTTCAATGACCTAGACTCTACCTATGTACCTCCAATAATTTTTACCATCTTATGGTTTGTCTTTCATCTAATCCTTGAAAATTTCTCCTTGAAGATTTCTCCAAAGGCCCCTTTAAAAGGGGAATTTTTTGTAGGCCTAAGATTGGAGAAACCCTATTACTCTTTCCAGATTTTGAATCTTATTTAATTGGAGAACCCAAAGCTACCAAATCTATACCATCTTTCAATACCAGAGTCCCACTAAGCTCCAGCACATCTAGAATCTGAGGTAAATCTGCATCCATCTTCCCCTCATATCCATCCACCATAGATAAATTCTAATTATCATTCTTTGTTTCCTCTTCCAAGACACTCCCAATGTCCTAGCACTAGAGGATAATTCAACTAAAATTCCTACTTCCTGTACTAGTTCATCTAAAACATCAAACCTATTAAAAATTACTTCATTATGTTTGTCCATTATATTTGTCTTCTAAACTCTTCCCTCATTGCAAGGATTTATAGGAATGAAGCCCTCCTCATTGGTAGCCACTTCATAAAAAGGATCCTTTTCTTTATCCACCTTGGGGGGATTATTGGATGGGGTATTAGTTATTGTAGAAGCTAACTAATATCTATGATACTTCCTTTGTAAATACCCATACTCATGACAAATCTTGCATCTGAATAAAAACATCTCATAATCTAGTTTATGAATCAAAGAAAAGGATCTAAGATATATTTCCACAAAATCTGGTAATAGGTTATTTAAATAAGCTTCAACACATGTTCAAGCATAATAGATTACCTTCCTTCCTAAGTGTGTGTAGAAAATCCAGCAGGTTTTCTAAGCAGCAAATCAATTGAGTGAAGAATGTTGCCTCTCAAAAACTCACTGAAGTCTTAAAAGATGAACCCATACAAGTACTCTCAAGGTAAGCTATTTTATTGATTTTAAGCCCACATGTCATGGTTTGATAAAAATCCCTACCCGATTAAAGAAATTTGGACCACCTTCAAAAGCCCTATTTTTGTCTACCATGCACAAGAGAAAAACCAAAAATTAATAATTGGTCAGTAGTATTATCTCCATGTCTCCTTCAAGATACCAATATTGACGTACCCAAGGTCCAAAGACTATAAAAGAAAGTTGAAGTCCCATGAACTTGAAAATGAGAGCATGATTGCTCCAAATTGATATGTCATTTGAGATCATTTTTTGTTGAATCACTAGGACATGAAACTCCTATCATCTCTTCAAAACACCATTCACTTTCTTGATTTTAGGAGTCCCCTTGGAAGAAGTAAAATTTTCACTAGTCAAAGTCTTTCATGCTCCTTGACACTTGCATGAAGAGAGGAAGATGGATCTGAAACATACATAGCTTCAGAGACCATCAGATTGGGGAAGCACCTAATTCCTCCATCAACAAAAAAAAATGGAGCCCAAGATAGAGGGCAATAATAGGGGATACACCACACACCTGGAGCCTACACTCCTAGCTTAAACGCACCCAGACACCCCAACACAAAATAACCACACAGTAAATAGTTACCAGAATAGGATATGGATTAGAGAAGGTAGTCACAACCCCCACAAAGCACACAAAAAATTGAAAGCAAGTTGATAGGGCATCAATCCCTAGCCCACACAACTTGAAAAATCTACATATCCCATTATCACTCGCATATCCATCAATCCTCCCTCCATTGACTCACTAGCCCTAATTGAGCTTCATAGAAAATTGTGAAGGCTTAGGGTAAGACAATTTTCTTATTGGTAAGTCTCCTTCATGCATGATACACTTAGAGATGGTGTGAATATGGATGTTATGGAGGGGGCATGATAATTATAGATTTAATTTCTACTATTACACCCTTGTAATACATTTCTTTGATACAACATACAAATCTAGTTAGCTAAGGTGTCCATAACTTTGATCTCATGACCAACTTACATCTTAAAATAGTTGCATTGTAAAAATTTAATTTTCTTTCATTCTCAATAGGATCATTTGTTTCTTTTTATTTTTTAAAATAGAAATCATAGTTCCTCCTTTTTTCATATATATATATATATATATATATATATATATATATATATATATATGTCAAATAGAAGTTTAATTCCTTTATCAACTACTTAACCAAGACTTAGTTGTCATGAGAAGTATGAATCAACAATTTGTACTATTTCTTGTCTAGTTTTAATATCGAATTTTTCTTTTCCACACAATAAAAGTACTTTAGTAACACCCAATTGTAATTCACCTTTAAATTTTTCATCAATCTTTGAAAATAGTTTTCTACAACTTGGCATGTGATTAGAATCACTTAATCTCAAAATTATGTCTCATTACCATTCTTTGTACCTTAATTTTCATTCTTTTTGTATTATTGTGCATAGATAACTTTTTTCTTTATTTAAAATTTTAATCTCCATTCTCTCTATACAAACAAATTCCTTGTATAGTAAGGATTACAGTAGTCACCTTCTTACATTAAATCTACCTTTGCCCTTGAGAAACCATGACTTCTAATTTTTCCTCTTGAAGATTATTTACTTATTTGGCAATTAAATATAATCATAAAAATTAAGATTAAGTAGGCATAACCAATGAGCCTAAGGTTTATCATAATTTTAAAATTATTTATTTTGATTTTATTCTTTCATTTTATCTTATATATCATATTTATAAACAAATAATATTTTATTTTATATATAATATACATGAATATTATTTTATTTTATTTTATTTTATAAATAAATAATTCATAATATTATATATTATAATATATAAAAATGGTGCACAAAGCATGCCTAATAGAAAAGCATACCAGATTCAAAATGAAGAGCTAAGAAAGGAAAGAAGCACCTTGACTAAGTAGATGAGCAATGAAGTAGATTAGTAATTTCTGCTAAGGGTTCGATGCAGTGGCATTCTTGGGTCATTGGCAAATCTGCATGGTGGTGTGTTGAAGTGGTTCTGTGTTGCTCGGTTGCAGCTTTGACCGAGGATCTTGGTCATTGAAGAGGCTCGGTCACTGAAGGAACTTGGTAAAACCTCTGGCGCTCAATGGAACTTGTACTCGGCAATGCTTGTGGTGCTCGGTCAACGTGCTTTCTTGGTGATGCCTAGTTGGCTCAATTTTTTTACTAGCACTCAGTAGTTTAGGCTTACCGACTAGAGTTCTTGGAGTTTTGGTTGGTCGACTTGGTGTATTTAATGTTGGTATCTTGTGTTATATTCTCCTATGTGGATCTAGAGGTTGACATGGAGAATTAATTGTTTGTAAGGCTATTTGAGAGTCAATTATTGTTGCATTTAATATTTGTTTATTGTAGAAGCTGACTTGGGTTAGGAGTTAATTATTTCTTCCAGCCAACTTGTGGTTGAATAAATGTATTTAAGGATTGTTTGGGTAGTTTTTTAGTGAGTCAGTCAGTGGAAGTAGATGGAGAAGGATAATATTGGATCCTACGAGATCTTGAAGATCAGATTGTTTATCTGATATTGTAATAGCAGAGCTAGCAGTTTGCATGCTTGGAGACAAGGAGATTACTTGGTGGCTTGCGAGCTCAAGTTTAGATCTACCTTAGTGTTTTCACCAGTTGCTGATGTGTTGCAGAGATGGACTAGCTAGGAGATTATAGAATTATTGTTGTAATTGATTGTATTTGGCCCTAACCTGAAAGGCCTTACAGTCGGGCATGTTGAATGAAAGTCAATTTGAATCATTATCTTGTTGTGGTTCTCTATTGTTGTTGTAGTTTTTGTTATTGATGTAGGTTTGGACTATCCATTCTTGGATCCTCCATCCTGCCCTGCATCATGTGGTATCAGAGCTTGAAGTTCTTGAGTGTGTAAATCGATCGCTGAGTTGAGGCAGTTTGCACCAAGACCTTGGATTTTCAAAGATCTTGAAGGATGCCTCTGAGATGTAATGCCCTGCCAGGGAACCCGGGAGAACTTAACCTAAACATGCATCTAAGTTTACAATTTATTTTTTTAAAGTTAACATACAAGATAAACATCAATGCAGAAGCAATTACCATTTACTCACATTAATATAAACAACCAACACAGGTTACAACTCTCGAGGGTTCCTTGACAAAGATTATGTTAACATGAATAAATTAATTTAGATTAGGTACAATTATAAAACTCATATAAATGAATGAAAGATAAATGCAACATCACATATAAGATAACATAAATACAACTGGTACCATAAGGTATCCATCATAACCTACATCCACTGCACATGTCGCAGGGTATGTAATACAATAACTAAAAATAAGTACACATGATATCTCTGAATAACTGATACAAGATCACAAAGAATAAGAAGAACAAGAAGAAGATAAGAACACAACTCTAACAATGAAGAACAAGAAGGAACAACTGCAACAGGGTTCATCCAGCACTGGTACATGAACGTCAGAATCTCAAATGGTAAAAGAATCACTACCACCTGACCTTGTGAACCTAAATGGTCCACTCCCACTGTGCTGAGGAGATAACAATAGATCCCAATTGGATAACAAACAACAAATAGATCAAGCCAAGGAAAAGATCTTGAAAGCTCTCTAGCTCAAGGTGAAAAGTATAATGATATGAAAGACTCCCTAATCCAGAGGCAACTGACACATGTAGGATAACTAGACTATGCATAGGAAGGTGTCATCATGTATGTCTAACCCTTGATTTTTGTCTTGGTAATCTCTCTGGATCCCGGCACCCAAGTGACCTTACACGGTGTCAATGACCTCTTGTACAGATGAAGCCATCGACTATGCCAACTCATGCCTTTAAAGGAAGCTAGTCATCTTCTCCTTTCCCACCTTAGTCTATACTAGCACTAAGCCAGGGCGAGGAAACATATCTTGTTAGGTTCATTTTAATATCTCTCAATGTTACATTATGTTATCACTTGATTATAGATACTTAACAATAAGTGATCCTGGCAACCACTTGTGGGCCCCAGCACTTATTGCAAGCCACCTCCTACTACATATCTAGGTAAACTACCCTAGGCTCACATATCTCACATAGATCAAATCAAGTACATAATCAGGTAATCCCAAATCCAGTTTCACATAAAAGAACTAGAAATGATTACAAAGGCACCAAAAGTAGAATACAAAACATCATGAGCCTATATGGTCAAGACAGGGTATAATCAGATCTCATACACATATCAAAACAAAACACTGAAAACATGAAAAACTAACACATACCCTAGCCTCTATCTTCCCCCTAGGTCTTCTAGTATCCTGAAAACATAATAAGCACAAGAAGACACTCCAGGCACGAAGAAGACACATTTGCACCATAGAAAATTGAGATCTAATTTCATAAGCACTTTAATTTCCATATTTGAACATAACTAAATTTAAGTATAGAATTACATAAATCTACTGAGATAAACTAATCCTAAACATTAATACAATGTCGTAATTAAAGAACATTTCCTATATTCATCCTTTAGGTACAACAGAACAATAACACCCAATTTCAATATACAAAAGTGCATATCCATTTACAAGATAGATCACACATTTCAATATTATGCAAATGACCAAATTCACACATTATAGAAAGCACATTTATGATATAATTTATACAACTTATACATCAAATCCAAATTAAATTTAAATGATTATCTCATAATCAATCAATTTATCTAAGCCTAATCTAATTTGCCAATCGGTTCCAAGGTCCATTAAATCAAATAATTGACCCAAAAATTCATTGAGTAATCTATGTCCAAATTGGAATAAAGAATTGATTCTAAAATCAAATAAGTAATTTAAATCCAATTTAAACTAAATATCAATTTTAGAATATAAAGCATAATTAGTCTTAAAACTAGACTTTGCATTTGATAATTCACTATAGAAATAATAATAATAAATTTATAAAATTATTATTAATTACTCTATTAAACAAAACTTTATTAAATTACCTAATAAACAAAATACTTGTCTTAAAATAAAAAAAATAAAAAAAATTTATTTAAAACCTTAGTAATAAAACAAAATTTATTTAAGTTAAATATTAAATAAAATATTAACAAATAATTTATATATATTTAACACAAATTAAAAATAAATTATAAAACAAAATTTATTAAAGTCAATGATTAATTTATTAACAACTTTTTATAAAAAAAATACTATTCAATTAGCAAGTGGGGGGACCGTGGGTCCACACCCTACTGCCACGTGGTACATGTTGCGCAGGCCTTAGGAACCCATGCACAGGAGCATGAGTGGCCACGGTGGGGTTGGGGGGGTCGGTGGCCCCTGCCCCACCAATCACTTTTTACTTTTTTTTATTTTATTTTTTTTAAAATTAAAAACATTTTGTTAAATACAAATGCTATATTTTTTTTGATAAAGCATTTTTTTTTTCCTAGAATGTTAGATTTCCGAAAATGGAAATTAGGAACTAATAGTATTATATGCCATTTTGACTTTTTTTCTCTTTTAAGCCTATGTTTTTTTTCTTTTGTCTTTTCTGGGTAAGTATTATTTTGACTGTATTTTTTTTACACTGAGATTTTTTTTTTTAACAAAATGTTGTATTTCTACCCAAATTGGGTTTTTTCCTCAAACCCATTAATTTAATTCAATGACTCTATAGTTTACACTATAGCTAAACTAATTTTTCATTTTCTAGGAGATTTAGGATGAATTTTCACACAAAATTTTGACTGCATAACCCTACTATGCCAAGTCTGAATAAAATCATAGAATAGTAGACCTATGGGTTCTCTAACACCCAAAAACACTAACAAAGAAAAATAGATCTAATAAATCAAATGAAACTATTCAGGCATAATAAAATACTGAAAATTACATAGACAAATCGCAAAGAGGTTTTCTCAAACCATACCTCAAATCCAATGCAAGAAACTATAAAATGGAAGCCTTTGAGATGAGGAAAATTTCAGATCCTCCAAAATGTGAACTCAATCCTGCAGATCTGAATCCACTAAGAAAGCAATCCAAGAACCAGATGCACAACAATCTTCCACAAATTCCAAGCAATACAAAACAACCAAGAAAACTCTAAAACTCCAAAATCAAGCTCTCTCCAATTCTCCAAAACTTGTGTGTGTGTAGCTCCAAAATGAATGTCTTTCCCCCTATTAGGGATTCAACTCCTCCTTTCATGCAAACCCTAGATGATTCATTAGATAACTCCTAATCAAACTCCAACACTCAATTTGAAAGAAATTCCTAATTAATAATTAAACATATCTTTTATTTTGCACAACACAACTTAGACTCCTAAAGACAAGTTGTTACCTTTTTGAAAATAATTTTCATTTCAACTTAATTAAAGCACATGTAAATAATAAACATTCACATTAAATAAATTAAATACTTAAGGCACAATTTAATCATGCTACTAAATATTTATTTATTTAATGAAGCATAAACAATTCAAATTTCACACAATTAATTAATTAAATCTAAATATTTAAATATTTGATCTTTAATTAATTATCCTCACATAAGCATAAATATTAAATTAATATTATTTTTAACTATAGTATTAAATTCCACAACTATAGAAAAACCACACACAAACCATTGAGATCAACAAATAAACCAATCATACACAAGGATGGGATCCACAAATTCTTGTCACCTAGACGAATTCGGGTAGGGTAGTCAAACTGATACTTGTCCAATCCTAGGACAAATGGGCGTAGGTTAGGGTTTTGGATCTGTGTATTATCTCCTCTCCCTTACCATTTGAGATATTGCGATAGGGCACACTCATCCTAACAATTCAGAGAAGTCGATGCCTAGTACTTGCAAACCTATATACAAAACCTGCATGTACATACATATATAAATATATAACAGACAATGGTGGGGATTGGCTGATCGTGTGGATCTTGCAAGCAAGTAACTACGACTCCGTCCCTAAACCACATCAAGCATGTCAAACAGAAATATAAAATAAACACATCAACCATACACATGTAAGTATGGGGTCAATAAAATCATGCGCATCAATGATTTCCTAACATATAATCCATCATCCTAAAGTAATCATAATGTTGAGCGTCATTTTTACACGAAGACAACGGCTAGGAATTTGCGCGAGAAACTTCCCCTCTTGGAAGATTGATAGAATCAATCTCAAGCTTCCTTCTGGCTGGGTCTCAACCACTTGGATAGCTCAACGGAAGACAAATGTAAATTTGTTAACAAGGAGGTCTTTGCTGGTTCTTCTCTCAAGGGAAACTGCAAAAAAAACTTTAGGAAACCAAGATATCTCTCTTTTTGCCATGATTTTTAGATTTTAAAATGAAAGCAATGCTAGTTTAATTAATCTACTGAAAGTAACTTGCAAAGAGAGTTAGGAAAAGTAAGGCAACAAGAAATTCGAAGGAAATTGCTGAAAAGAAACCTAACGAACATATGCTAGCATCACACCACCGTACGAATTAAATAACCAAGAAGATGAAGAAACCCACAAAACAAAGATCAGATCATGTCACAATCTTCAGCTGAATGGATGCAATCATCAATGGAATCGAACAATGCAGACGTAGGATAAGTCAAAACTCATCAAATCATGAAGCCACTCTAGATGTGTGCACATGTGAGACAAGTTAATCTTCAAGCACCAAAGAATAATCTTCTCAGAGATTCGTCACAACACAACAATGCAATACTAGCAAACACCAGACTAAAAGATTGCAGACTTAAAATCATTAAACAACCAATTGGCTCTTTGAAATAAAGAATGAGCAAATCACACATTCACAAATTTTGCATAGATAGCAGATAAATCACACCATGAATGAAGCACCAATTGTATTTGTTGTATTAATCATCAAGTTCACCCTCATTACATCATTTTATTACAATTTATAGAGCTCTGCTCTTATTTTTGCAGCTTGGATTTCACAGCAACTAAAACTTGAAAGTAAATTTAAACTAGAGCTTGCATTAAAGAAACTACTTCTAAAGATTAGCTAAGCTATCCTAGCATGAAATTAATCCTCATGCATTACAAAGATTTGAAGAAATCAAGCATTAAACAACTCAAAAACGGAGCTGGAACTTGCGCATGTACTGGACAATCTTCATGTTTGCACCCTTGACCCTTGGTTCTGGCTTCTCCATGTGGACCTAACTAGAAGAGACCCCAAAATCATGCACAAAAAATCCCAAAAAGGAAGCCCAGATGACTGGAAAGTGACCTCTGAGATAACTGGAGTTAAATTTCAGACGTGCCCAAAAATGCCCAAATCCTGACAGTTGGTCTGAAACACTCATGACCCAAAATTAACTAAGTGCTAAGCCCTTCATCTCCCAAAATTTCAGACTCATCAGACTTGTTGGACTTGTAGGTGGATGAAAACTCCCTATGGCCGAAATGTCAAAAATCAGGCACTGCAAAATTGGCTAAGTGTCAAAACTGAACTTCCTGTACACAAAATTTGGTAGAATTTGGACTGGAGGCTCACTGGCTGGAAGGCACTTTTGGATGTGCTTTCTTGAACCTATCTACTATCTCCAGCACCTCATCAAAATCCCGCATCTTGATCCCTTTGAGGATCTCCTTCTATCTATCTCTGAAGTCAATCAATTCTTTTGCAAAAGCCTTTATTTCTTCTTCTTGACTTAGCATCTTCTAAATCTCCTCTTTTTGGTAGAACATATGTTGGAGGTCTTCTTTAGACTTTACCCCTTAGAATATGCCTAGATATTGATCGATGATGTCATTTACTAAATGCATAGTTTTATCATCATCTTCATCGAACAAATCTAGATCTAAGCCTTCAAAGAACTCCTGCAGCTCTTTTGCAAAAAGCGTGTTGTCATCCCTTCTCTTATTCAACCTCTTGAGGACATTTTCAAATATAGCCAATGCCGCTGCTATTTCTTGGATCCATTCTTCAAAATTATCCAATTCTGCCCCCTCATAAATCTTCATCAACACCTGGAAGCATTACTTTCTTATCATCATCAGCTCATCCAACACCTTTTTCCAGTTGAGGATGGTCTCTTCTACACCATTTTCTTCACTCATGATTTCCACTAAAGAAGTTATTCCCACCAAAATGTTCTGGAAGGGCCTTAAGATTCTCCTGAGAGATTTGCTAGCAAACTGCTCAAAATCTAGCTTCCATTCAGCACAAGCCTGCACAAAAGAATGTGGAACATCTGTATCTACATCCCCCCTTTTCTCCAAAATTTCCTGTAATGAGGCTTCAAGGTTGTTAGGGTCAACTGGACCCGCTGTCTTCAGCCTCATTTTGCTCTTCTAGAGATTTTATCCTTTCTTCATCTTTATTCATGAAACCTAGAGCATGCTTCAAGCCCAAAGTAGCTAAGGTTTTGCTACCTTCCCTAGTTGGTTCCCCCAAGTCTACCTCCTCCAACACATAATCCTCCAGAGTGATCTCATTTACACTAACATCCATCATAGGAATAGCCACCTGTCCTTTCCACCTCCCCATTTGGTCTTGTGTTACATAAAACATTCTCCTTGCTTGGGGAACTAGTGTCGTTTGGTGGAAAGCATGCCCTAGCGTGGTCATGTCAACCTCATCATCAGTGTATACTCTAACCCTTGGCTACACTTCTTTGGTAAACCATGTGGGTTTTGAGAATGCAATCAATGACTCATAGGGAGTAGCCAATGCAGAAGAGGTTGCTAGGTGTTTTGTCCTTATTTCCTCTTGAGTTTCTTCTTCTTCTTCCATTCCTTGCTCATTCCCAGCGTCCTGTCCATATTCTCCCTCATCAGCAGTTTGTTGCTCATCAGTCGTTTGTTCTTCAATATTCATTTGCGGCTTATCTTCTTCAGTATGTGGTTCCTCTTCCTCCTGTGACTCTCCCTTGTCATCTAGCTCCTCGAATCCTATATTAATTTCTTCCATATTCTCTCTACCAATGACCTTTGCTTCTTTCTTCGACTCCTGCGAGCTCTGGGGCATTGTCTCAATGTGAACTTGGGGAGGAATATTGAGTGGGGGAGGCATAGGAGACACGAGGGGAGTGATTGAATGGGCTAGCAGAGGCGGAGTTGAGAGGGGAACCTAAGATGAAGAAGGTTGCTAAGGCAACAGAGTATTCTGTACGGGAGTGGAAAGTGGAGTAATGGGAGGCTCTTGAAGTGGAACAGTAGGAGGAGTGGAAGGATGACGTGGAGGTGTTTAGGTGGAACAGGTGAAACCAAAGGTACCTATGTACTTACCCCTTCCTCTAAGGTGACCCCAACAGAAGAGTCCTTTTCTGGCTCTGTAGTTTCTCCTTGGTCCTTGGTCATCTCAACATCATCTTGTCCCTGAGGTCCCTATTGTAGATCCTCTCCCATGCCACTAAAAAGACTAGTGAACCACATAGGAGCTTGTTGCTCAGACTTCTTGAACCCATGCAACCCCGCAAAATATATGATGTTGAATTCATCATCACCAAGGGCATCCAGATTTATTGTCTCTCCCTATGTAGCCCCTTCATCATCCTTAGGATCATCCTTCGTTATCCTTCTTTTCTTTAGGAATCCCATAAAATAGGTTCTCCTACTAAGGGGAACTTCATCCAAGTCATCTTCATCATCCTCCACCAGGGTATCCATTTGTGTGGGTGTTGAGCCTCTCTTCCTCTTGTATACATGACCCTTGGTCACTCCAGACAACTTGGGCCCTATGATCTTGAATTTCATTCTCTTTGCCGAGCTTGGAGAGTCTTGGCCGCTAGGTGAAGGTGCCTCTGGTGGTGCAATTCTTTTGGTCATCCTAGTTTTCACCTTCTTGGAGTGTGTGGCTGGACCATATGCAGTGGGATGCTCATGTTGATACATGGTTCTAGCTTCAGAGGAGTAGCCTCTTTGAACTATGGTTTCAGTATCTTTTCTCCCTTCTGCTTCTTTTCTTGAGAGGGTTTCTCTTGGAGTTGCTTCATGGGGAGAGGTTGCATTGGAAAAGGATGAGCAATCCAAGACTTTGTCAGCTTAATCACATGCCAGGCTCTGAAATCCATGTTGTTGTTCTCATCTTGATCCACCTTCGCATTCAAGATGGCCCTTGTGAGCACCTTGTCTGTATTGTATATAGAATCCAAAACTTTATCTGAATCAGCATCTACCACCTTCTGTAGAATCCTCAATAATAGTGCACTTTGTGCCAGCTCTAGACTCATCCGATAATAGTCACGGACTCTTAACTCAAGGTCATCTACACAATTGGCCCAATGATCTTCAATATGCAACCCGTTAACATAGTGTCTTCCCATTATGTGGCTACAAGTACCAATGGGGTCAAAGTGAGGCCTCACCAAATTGTAGGTTGCCAATGGGAATTCATCCCACTCTCCAGTCAATGACTTGCAAACCTTCATGTCTGGTACATAGTGGGGACTGATGGAAATAGGAAAGTCCCAGCAATGTTTCTTCTTGTGCTTGATATGCTCATGGGCATCAAATAATTATCGTGCTATCTCCATTAGAACTACCCTATCAGAAGGGTACCTTGGGAGCTTCTTGGGCGCTAAGGTGCTTCCCGCCACCCGAATGTATGTGAATGTTTGAAATTGTATATAAAATGCCCCGATGGCTTTTATTTTAGCTGTTGCTTCTGTTGATAACCTTTTAGCGTATTCACCCTCAATGGAGTGTATGATTGCAAAGGTGAAGGCATCATTAACTATTCTGAAGTCTGGGCTATTGTGTGTGAAGAAGTCTTTCCTCACCAATTGGGGGTACAAAGTGAATGGACAGGGGTTTTTTTTCTCCAATGTTTCCAACTTTGGTTAATCCTGGATATACTGCCCTAGCAGCTAGTAAGTACATGACATAGGATGTCATGTAGAAGTGGGGGTCTGTTTTCACCCGAATCAGTTGTTCATCTAGTCGGTCACTTAGAATGGAGGCCCAATCAAACCTCGCTTGCCTTTCTTTTATCTTATGGATTAGGAAAATCATCCAAGGCTCCAGTTGGTGGGACTTGGGCAGCCCATACACCCTTCTTATCATTTTTATAGCTGCCTGGATATCCTCTTTCATATAGCCCCTCCTCATATCAATTCTGTCCAGTCTATTCTTGGGCAATGGCTACATTAGATACTCATTGTTCACGATGTTGTGAGCCCTCTGTGTGTCCTTGTAAAATTCCATCCCCTTGTTGACATTGAAATTAAAGAACTTATCTACCCCTTTGGGAAAATGGAAAACATCTTCAATGTTGTCGGGTCTCAAATCTAGGACCACTTCTCCGATGCTATTCTTGACCATGCACTCATTCGGCACATAGTTATTGGCCAGTGTGTTAATCAGGTCCACCGACTGGATGGAGACTAGGTGCGATGCCGCATTCACTAAAGAACAGTGGACTAATGAAGTAAAATCCTCTAAATGGCCCACTAGTTGAGCACATTTGTTCAGGTACTCATTCCAACTCACATTCCTGATATTTGTATCGGTTATCCCTGCGTGTAAGTCAGTCACCTTGGACCGTGGATGGTATCCTTTGAACTGATACTTCATTGTTGGTGATGCTAATACCTTCTCGGCCACATCTACGGAGAGGACAGGACATGAATGAGTAACATGATGAGAGAAAAAGACCCAAAAACAAAGTACATTACTAATTTTCAAGCTCAAAATGGGTCAGAAAAGGAATTTTTGGCCTTTTGGACCATCGGGGGTGTCATAACCCCGAAAAGCCGAAAGGGCCAAAAGTGCCAAATGAGGCCTCTTCCATGCTCAAGAACTTTCAACGAATTGGAGGTCCGAAAACACTGGAGGCCGAAAGGACTGACAAATCTGAAAAGGCTGAAAGGCCGTGGAGGGTTCCTATCTCGTAAAAATTGATGATTCAGGAGTGAAAAAAATTTCGGCGTGCGAAAAAGGTTGACACGGTCGAAAGTCTCGAAAACAAGGAGCATAAGGCAAGGTTGGCTTCGGCTTTTGGGAGGTGCGAGATGTCTCGGTGTGCGACAACACTGAAATGCCAAAAATGATGTAGTACTTGGGGATTTCTGTCGATGCGTGAGTTGCTCCAAAGGTTTCAGACCTCGAAGATCTGAAACTAGGGTTTACAGTTGGACTCGAAAAGTGAGTCCGACGGCAAGTTTGACCACAAACTAGCCAAGGGATGTAAGGTGACTACCTTGAAAATTCCTAAGGTTGAAAAAGGGCCGACTCTAAGCAACCTAGACCTAAGGACAAGGCCGAAAAGGCTGAAAGATGCAAACCCTAAACCTAGGACAAACTGGGAAGGATGAAAGAAAAAAGACACTAAATCTACGACCAAAAAGAGGGGAGAAAAGACCACCTACCTTGGAGATGAAGAACTTGATGACGACCAGCAAGGAGAGAAGATCCAAGTGACAAAAAGGAAACAAGCAGCAAAAAAGCAGGCAGGAGGTGGAGCAGGGAGCGCAAAAGTGAGAGTTTGAAAACCCTCATGCGCCTTTTATAGGCTACGTGGGATTGCTGATGTAAGCACCTCGCGAATTGGCCTTTTGGCCTATTCAGGGGTGTCAGACCTTCGAAAGGCCAACAAACCTGAAAGGTCGACTCTCGTGAGAGTCAAACTTCTGGGGTTGAGGACCTCCAAAAGGTCTGAAAAATTTCTATAGCTGAAAGGCTCAAACGCACTCCTTGCTCCACCAAGCCTTTCGCAGTTTTGGACATCCGAAAGTGCGAAAGGGTGACAAGGCTGAAAAGGCCAAAAACTAGAAAAAACCTAAGGACAAAACCCCTAAAGACGACAAAAGTGAGAAGCAGAAAGTAGAAGGGGGGCCCTTGAGGCCATTAGGGGAGCATGGTTGTGGGACCACAACACATAATATTTATAAAATCAGACTAGCGGCGGGGTACTACATGAGAAGATTGGACCCTAGGGTGATTGCAGATCTCTATGATGTTGTGGAATCGAAGATTATAGAGAAATTTAAAGTATATTTCATATTTGAGATGGAATTGATGAAGAATGACATGATCGTTGAGATCATGAGGGCTATTGTTGGTATGCCGAGGAATCTTGGTACTGAAGATGGCTATGAGGAAGTTGTTGGAGACTTTGAAGCTACTGGATCTAGTGGAGATGATTGGAGGGATAGATCTAGTGAAGATAGAACTGGTCGGTTGCATAGATTTGGAGCTCGGTTAAGTACTAGTTACCATTTGGAAGTTTCTACTTTCTTTGGTACTTTGAGACCTGAAGATTTTATCGATTGGATTGGTGAGCTAGAAGATTTCTTTGAGCTTGAAGAAATTGAAGATCCTCTCAGCGTAAGATTGGCACTGACTAAGTTGAAAGGACATGCTTCTCTTTGGTGGAAATAATTGCAAAGAGATAGAGAAGATGAAGGTGAAATGAAGATCAATCACTGGAGGTTGATGGTGACTAAATTGAAAGCTAAGTTCATACCTATCGACTATGCACTTGACTTGTTTAAGAAGTTGTAGAATTTGAAGCAGAAAGATTTGACTGTGGAAGAATATACTAAAGAGTTTTATAAGTTGACTATTCGGTCTGGACACAAAGAACTTGGTAAAGAAAAGGTAGCTCGATATGTGAATGGTTTGAGATTCAATATTTAGGATGAACTTGGTATGCTGAAGATTGATTTGGTTGAGGATGCTTATCAGTATGCTTTGAAGGCAAAAGATAAGTTGAAGAGGAGACAATGTGGTAATTCCTGAGGGAAGGAGAATCTTGATTACTCGATGAAGGATAAACTGATTGTTGAAGATGAACCGAAACTTGTGGAGTCAAAAAAGAAGACATGTAGGGTTATCTTTAAGGGTACTTGTTATAATTATGGCGAAGAAGGACGTAGATATTTTGAATGTTCGCATAAGAAGCTTGGTAATAGCATGATTGATGTGGTGAATGAGAACATATTGAATGAACCTAAGTCATAAAACTTGCTGGTTCGAAGAACATTGCTTGGTACTAAGGTAGAACCTTGTTAGAGGAGTAATTTGTTCAGAACTCAGTGCAAGTCAGGAGGTAAACTTTGTAATGTGATTGTGGATAGTGGTAGTACTGATAACCTTATAACTGAGGAGATGGTTTAGAAACTTGGTTTGAAGAGAGTGAAACATCCTTATCATTATAGGATTGGTTGGTTGCAATATGTTCATGCCTTGGAAGTGAGGGAGCAATTTCTTGTTGATTTTTAGATTGGCCAGTATAAGGATCAAGTGTTGTGTGATATTGTGGATATGAATAGTTGTCACATATTGCTTGGTAGACCTTGGCAATATGATTGCAAAGCTATGCATGACTGTGTCAAGAATGTGTTTACTGTTGAGAAGAATGACATGAATTTTTCCCTGATGCCTTTGCTAGATACAACACTCGATAGCAGGAACCTGAGCTTTGGTAATCGAGATGAGTTGAAGGATTCTGAAAGGATTGATCAGTATGGAGAATAGACTTGTGTGTTGTCCAGGAAAGACTTGAAAAGGAAGAGAAAGCAGAAGTGGAAGGGTATGCAAGGTGGAGACTTGAAGGACATTATGTGAAGAACTAGTTTGGGGTTTATGTGTTGAATCCCAGAAGATGATCTTCCAATCTATGAGAACATCTTTTCGAACCTAGGGTGTCTGATGTAGTGGCATTCTTGGGTCATCAAAAAATCTGTATGGTGATGTGTTGAAGTTGTTTTGTGTTGCTTGGTTACAGCTTTGACCGAGGATCTCGGGCATTGAAGAGGCTTGATCACTGAAGGAACTTGGTAAAACCTCTAGCACTCGGTGGAACTTGTACTCGTTGATGCTTGTGGTGCTTGGTTGACGTGCTTTCTTGGTGATGCCTTAGCTGGCTCGGTTGTTTTACTGGCACTTGGTAGTTTTGGCTTACCGACTGGAGTTCTTAGAGTTTTGGTTGGCCAACTTGGTGTATTTAATGTTGGTAGCTTGTGTTGTATTCTCCTATGTGGATCTAGAGGCCGACATGGAGAATTAATTATTTGTAAGGCTATTTGAGAGCCGATTGTTGTTGCATTTAATATTTGTTTGTTGTAGAAGCTGACTTGGCTTAGGAGTTAATTATTTCTTCCAGATGACTTGTGGTTGAAGAAATGTATTTAAGGAGTGTTTGGGTACTTGTTTAGGGAGTCAGTCAGTGGAAGTAGATGGAGAAGGATAATATTGGATCCTGCAAGATCTTGAAGATCATATTGTTTATCTGATATTGTAATAGCAGAGCTAGTGGTTTGCATGCTTGGAGACAAGGATATTTCTTGGTGGCTTGTGAGCTCAAGTTTAGATCTGCCTTAGTATTTCCACCAGTTTTTGATGTGTTGCAGAGCTGGACTAGCTAGGAGATTGCAAAATTATTATTGTAATTGATTGTATTTGGCCCTAACCCAGAAGGCCTTACAGTCGGACATGTTGAGTGAAATTCAATTTGAAGCATTATCTTGTTGTGTTCCATTGTTGTTGTTGTTGTTGTTGTTTTTGATATAGGTTTGGACTATCCATTCTTGGATCCTCCATCCTGCCCTACAACAGGGATTTACAAGCTCAAGCAAACAAGGTATTGGTGGGTAGAAGAAAATAATAAAATGGCAGGATATTCTATCAAATGAATCATCATAAATTCTCAGCCAAATCTAAGGTTGTCATAGAAGCGAACACCATTCCTCTTGAAGGGTCTCGAATAGAGAAGACAAAGTAGTTAAATGGAAATCAAACAAGATAAATTGGAGTGCATGGAGAGGGTATTGAAATCATTTTTAAATGAATCCTAAGTTGGGATCCTAGTTTGACCAAAAATTTGAACCAAACAATTGAAAATATACAAGAAGTAAAGGAAAATGAAAGATCGGTCAACAATCTAACTCTAGATTGGGACCAATCCAGAGATGGAAGGATGAGCATGGGAAAAAAGATGAGGGGATGGGAGGAGACATGACGAAGTGGATCGCACCAAAGTAAAATATGAGGAAGGAATTTGTCATCTCCATAGATATCCTCAAGCCATTTTTGGATCATTTTGAGGACTATAGTCTCATCGCAAAATGGATAGGAGTAGATGGCTTAGATGAAAAAATCATTGAATGGTGAGGTTCACAATTTGGTTGAAGGGGTAAGTGTCAGATCCCTCCCAAATGGTTTCTTTTTTTTGGATTTCATTGATAAGAACCTCAAGCAAATAATTCTATATGGAAAGCCATTATTTCTCAAAGGATTTTGTTTTTATTGCATAAACTAGGAACCTAATTTTAATATGTATCAACATAAAATGAGGAGGTTTCCTAAATGGATTAGGTTGATGAATCTCCCCCATGAATATTAGAATCTCAATTCATTAGAAAAGATAGGGGAAGCCCTAGGATCCCTTATAGGTGTCAATGAGAACTTCTTTGGCAAATCAAGAGTAGAGCCAAAAATCTTGGTCGATCTACATATAGACACGAGTCTCATAGATAATCTTGAAATCATCACGAAAAGAGGCACATGGTTTCAAAAAGTAGAAAATGATATGAAGGGATATGGATGGAAAAATATTAGGGAAAGGACACATAGCTAACCACTCATCACATTTTGAATAAAACCCTAGAGAAAAGTCATTTCAAAGAAAGGATAAGGTTGAACAAAAAAACATCTCCCCTCTAGGTATCTTGAGGAAGGAGAAATATTAGAAGAGGGATGCTCTCGGGGACCCCAAAATTGATGCAACGTGGAGAATGGAAACATAAATCTCTAAGGAAGAGGAAATGCACATAGGAAAGCATAAGGAACTAAGGAGAACAATGTAAAAAATGGATGCTTATGAAAGAAAATCAATGAACATCTTGTCAAATCAATTCCTAAAGATAGAGATCATATGATTCAAGATTTGGGAAATTTACAAGAAAGTAGTGCAAGTCCTACAAATAGAAAAGGATTGTGCAGTCCAATAGAGGAGGCCAATCCTCTCCCAAGCAATGTCAATACAGAAACACTTGGCCCAAAGAATCTAATCCAACACATCAAGACTAAGGATAGTGATAATATTTGGATTAAAAATGTAGAGAATGATAACCAAGATGGAAATTACACTAATAAACTAGAGCCAGTCTGTGAATTCATGGGAATTTTCCCCACCACTAGAGAAGGAGTATGAGGCAATGCAAAAAGAAAATTAGAATTAATTCAAAAAATCATGGAACTAAAAACATTGGAAGATGGCCCCAATGAGCCCTTCAAAAATGAGGAGGGATGAGAATAGGAGTAGTGTTCGAGAAGGTTAGGAATCCACTAAATTCCTTCAAACAAATCAAAACCACATTGTTGTAAAAACTCCAATAAAAATGTAAGGAGGACATCCCTAAATGAATTAAGAATAAAGGATGCGCAGGCAGAAAACCAACTCAAAATTACCTCTCTTTTAGATTCAAGGAAGGGAAGTCCCCTTCCCTAGAAGTCATGATGCTCCTATCATGAAATGTTAGGGGCTTAAATGTCCTTAACAAAAGGTACCTAGTTAAGTAAAGGATTAGCTTGACTAAGGTAGAGTTACTTTTGATATATGAAACCAAGCAATCAAAAGATGAGGTAGAAATAGCTTTTAGGAGTTATAAATGTTGGAAAGTGGAGGTCATGCAGGCTGAAGGGGCCTCTGGTGGTCTTGCAATGTGTTGGAACTCAACTATTATCTCATTTGAACCCATAGAAAGTGGAAAATTTTGGATTGGTGGGAGAGTGAAAATTTTACTCTCCAGTTTTCAAATCATTTAGGTGAATGTGTATGGGCCAATCTCCTGTCTCAACAAAAGAGCACTATGGAATGAGAGACACTTTCATAGTCACTCTCCCCTAAGAGCATATCATTTTGCGTGGAGACTTTAATGCTATACTCTAGAGGCATAATAAGAGAGAATGAATAGGAAAGCTGGGATAGATGCAAAAAAAAATTGAGAATTGGATATCAAGAAACAATCTAATGAAAATATAAAAATGGAGGCTACACCTAGAGTAAAAAAAAAGGATAGGGATTTAGCAACATTATAAATGAATTGGACAGATTGTTTTCTATGCGGATCAATCTTCCTTTCCATTTTCTCTAGAAGGAGCGATCCTCCCATGTTTTGGCTCTCATCACTATCCTATTTAGGTAAATATCCTTGGGGAAACAAAACCATTAAGGTTCCCATTTAAGTTTGAAAATATGTGGTTCAAAGATGAAAACTTTCTATCATTAATTGAATCTTGGTGGAATGAGGCAACTTATGAGGGGTCTAAGCTCTTTTTCTTTAAAACAAAATTGAAAACAATCAAGAAGAGACTCCTAGAATGGAATAGGGAGCACTTTAAGAATATTTTTGAAGCTAAGCTGGGATTGAAGAAGCACTAAAAAAACTAAATGAAGAAGTTATAAGGAGTGGAGTGAATGTTGACAATTTCTTGAGAGAAAAGGAACTTCTGAAATATTATGAAGATGTTTTGGCCAAGGAAGAAATGTTTTGGAGAAAAAATTCAAGGGTGATTGCTAAAATGTTATATCTTTTGACATATCTAGCTCTCTTAGCAAGGGTCAACAAAATATTCATTTAAAAGATGAGAATTTGTGCATAGGAGCTATCAAACAAGAACAAGATTGCTCTTCTCATGGGATAAAATTTGCAAGCCAAAAGAATATGGAGGTGTTGGAATTCGCAATCACTTATGGAAGAACACAACATTGGGGTTTAAATTAATTTGGAAAATGATAGAAAACCCAATTTAAAATGTGCTAGAATAATGCAAGAAAAGTATCTAAGTAGCAATGAAAGGTAAGATATAGTTAGAATCAGCAACCCTCTTAGAGGATCTAGAGTGTGGAACTTTGTGATCAATTGCAAACCTACCATTTTGAAATTTCTATTAGGGGACATCTACAATGGGGATGACACTCTCTTTTGAGAGGATTCATGGTGTAGCTACCCAAGTATTGACAGTGATAAATATTGAAGAATCTAAGAATTACCTCAAAATGAATTAGGGAAGCATGGTAAAGAACTATATTATACCTCATCAACACAATTTGTTCCTTGGATGGGTGTGAAAGTATCTCATGGCATGACCTCTACCTACACAATAAATTATGCTCTAATCAATATCATTTCACATAGGAAGATGTCCCTATGCCCTGGGGAGGATAAACTAGTATGGACATAATACAAAAATAGGGAATATAATGCAAAGGATGGCTACAAAGTGATATCATGGACTAGTGATCAAGAAAAGACTGAGCTCCCAATTAACTTATGTTGAGACAAACAATGTGTACCTAGGGTAGGAAATTTTGTTTGGGAAACCTTGCACAATAGAATATTAGCAGAAGATAAGTTTAAGAGACTAGGTTTCGAGGGACCTTCAAGATGTGTCCTATGAAAAAAAGAGTAAGATCTAGTTGATCATATTTTCTTTGGCTACTCCTTTTCTCAAGAATATTGCCAATGGATGTGTGCCAAACTAGGGTGGATTATTGCATTACCCAATGACATGGTGAGCCTTTTTCATGATTGAACAATAAGGAAAGATTTGGGCCTTCTAAGTTGCCTTGTTTATTTAGGAAATATGGAAAGAATGAAATCAGGGGATTTTGAATACAAGGAAATGCCCTTGGTTTCTTTTCAAAACAAGGTGGAGGTTGTGATGGTTGAGGTTGTGAATCATATGTTATCCTCGAATGTACAAGTTTGAAATTTCTAATGTTTGTTGGTTTGGGGGGTAAGGAAGAAAATATTGTCATGAGTCTGGCTAAATAGTCACCTCCCAAGTTTGACTAGCACAAGTTAAATTTTGATGGAGTCTCTAGAGGAAATCCTAACCCCTTTAGGGTTGCTTGCATGATAAGGATGTGGGATGGTGAAGTCACTGGCAGATTAGCAATCCTCCTTGAAGAAAATACTAACAACATTGCAAAATTTAATGCCCTTTCATTGGGTATACTATTTTGCAAGGATTTGGAAAGAGAGAGAAAATGGAGATTGAAGGAGACTGAGATTTAGTAGTCAATGCAATTCGCCAAGGGACCACCCCTAATTGGAAACTCAATGCTTTGCTTGAAAGGGTATTGGAGATTTTGAAATTCTCCAGAGCATTCACCATCAACCACACATATTGAGAAGCAAATAAAGAGGTAGATGATTTGGCCAATAAGGTGGTTGATGGAATTATCTTGGGTATTGTCGAACCTCCACTAATTCATGACTAAGGCATTGCCAAGGCCCATTAGCAACTAGATCATGAAATAGAATACACTTTGATTGGATTGAAAATATTGCTTGGTTAGATATGGCAGGCATCCCATGGGGATAATGCACTCATAGAACTTGGCAATTTATACCAGATGACTTGAAGTGAATGGGGGTGACTTGAAGAGCTCAGATGACTTGGATGTATGAATAGATTACAATCAACTAATTCGGTAAAATGAATTGGATGACATGGGCTTATGAGTTAGCTATAAATTGGATGTTATGGAATATCAAAGATGAATGATTAAGAATAATTATTTGCCAGTCACCTATGGTCTCGATAATACATCCAAATGATGATCATAGATGTCCTCTTAAATATGTCAAGGGGGTGATTAATAGGTGGGGATTTCCTAGCAAGCTTGTCTAATGATTACTATTAACACTAGCGGCGGGTATCAATGTCTCCTCACAAATGTCGATGGGAAGTTGGCTTACGATTCTCATAGGAATGTCAGCTAATGCTCTCAAGAGAGAGATGAACCCAAACTTTAATGATTTAAACATGCTCCACATTTATTCAATAGTAATAACATACAACTATGATTTGGTAGGAAAGGGCCAAGGAAAATTTTTAATTCCATTAGCAACTATCACATTTGCATTGCTCTAAGTTTGCATCCGGCTCATACATCCCTCTACATTACTATATAGCATCCATCTATTTTCTCTACATTACTATATAGCATCCATGTATTGCCCAATTTGTCTGGTAGCTGATAAAAGACAAATGTCTTTTTTGGGAGAGATTAAAGATAAACGGCTCAAAGCAGTGACAAATTACTCCCACTCTCTCATCCTTTTATGTGGTGAAACAAATCCTGGGGGAGGATTTCATTATGGCAGAACATGAATACGGAAATCATTGTCGTATTCTTGGCCACCACAATTATAGTGGGGGAAGCTAAGGTGCTTGCGGGGCATTTATACTAGAAATTTTCCAAGGGTTCCTTCTTGGGAGAGCTAGACTTGGTGTTGGCCAACATTGACGATTACTACTGATGGATACCTCTATCGAAAGACTACTTCGCAATTCCCGGGGAAGGTCGAGAAATGAGAAAGTTTCCAATTCTCATTGGGCTTCCTGTAGATGTCTTGGCCGTCAGGCAACAGGGGAATATCAGAAATATTAGATTCATGCAAAAATTACTCGCTCTGAGGATGAATGAAGGGGGAGAATGGATAAAGGTCTACCTACGAGATGAAGGGCTTAATAGCGAGGATGGAGGTGAAGATTTTGGCACGGAAATTGTGGAGGAAGCAGGCTTTGACAACGTGGCGGCAAGAAACCAAGGCCCAAGCCAGGGAAACACGGGCCAAATGGCTTCTCACCCCTCAGATGGCGCTGCAACCTCCTCGGCCAACCCATGATCTTTCCTTTGGTTCCTCTTATCTCCTATATAGTCTAGTAGATATTCTACTTTTTAATTTGACTGTGAATAGTTCAAGCCGGTGTGTAAGGGGTTTTTGGTTTGCTTATTTTGTCCACCCCAATCCATAGACTTATTGACAGTGTTATAGTTGCAGGTCTATCTAATGGGCAATTTTGTTAGTATGTGTCCATTGGCTCTATACAGAATAGTAGTTGGCTTGGAGCTATGCTCAGCCCTCTACAACTATTGTATAGTTTCTGACTAAACTAATAGAAATCTCTTGATCCGGATTTTACTAATAAAACTAGCAGTTGCATGCTTTTGTGCATGCAATCATGAGCCGATAGGAGTTTTGATTTTTAAGAAAGTGATATGTTTTGTACAATGGGAAAAGAAGATAATTTATGATATGTAGAAAGAATTTTGGAAATGATATATAACAATACTTAGATCATGGGGTTTTCTTACAAATTATATTTTTTCAAATTTGTGCCAAATATGAGTGATTTATTGCATAATATTAATAGCAAAAAAATGATAAATGAATCACAAAATGCCATTCAATCTTGTGAATGAAAAACAATATAAAATATGAGCATATAAATGTGAAAGAAGAGTTAAGAAAAAGTTAAAATCAATCCCTATGTATTAAACAATGTTACAAATAAAAAATAACATTCATTCTTGTGATAAAGGAAACACAAAATAACATTCACAGCTCGTAAGAAAAGACGATAATCTGGCAATCGAAATATATGTATTTATTACAATGTTACCAAAACTTTGATACAAACTTAAGGAAGGATAAGGTTGTAAATTTAATTTAAAATTTTCTCTTAATCCATACATCTCACAATTTATTATATTTTTCCAAAACATAAATCCACAATTTGATAAAATATAACAAATTTTATTAAACTAAATTAGTGATGAATAAGACCAAACTAAGTATATTAAAATATTAAACTAAATTAACATTTAAAACTAATCTAGATTAATAACAAACTAAATTAGCAATCATCAATAATGAAAAGAATGGAAGCAAAGAAAAGCTAAAACTTAAAATCATACTAAAAAGGAATGAAATCCTACGGGGGTTGCCTTTCCATCTTTACTCATATTTTTGTTTTATTACTTTACTTGCTTTTTATGTTTTAACTCAATGTTGTTTGCTGCAATAAGGAAGGTGAAAGAACGTGATGTGTTCCATTAATAATCAATGATCAAAATAATGACAAAAACCTCTGATTAAAATACACTAGTATCAAATTAAATATGCAACAATCTGGATGAATAAATAAGATAGAAATTTATTTTTTCGATGTAATAATGATTCCAAACAGGAAAAGAGTAATACAATACAAAAATTATGAACCCCTTTTCAATCAAAACCACACAAGCACAACATGAAAAAAACACAGTCTCTCTGCTAGCTGTAAGTTATGGTACAATCCACTTCAATCAAGACAAAGCCCCAAATAAACAAAAGGCATAAAACTATCAAATAAGACACTGTGAACTCAAAATATAAGATATCTAATTTTGAGGCCAAAGATAATGCAGATAGTAGGCAAGACAAAGATCAAAAATTTCTCTGAATTTTCTTATAGCCTTTTAAAATTCCATCGAATTATGAGATGTTTATTTATTTATAAGACGTTTATTTATTGTCAAAAATCAAATTATACAAAAATTTCATCAAATAATGAAACATTTTTCATTTTTAATGCAATGTTAAAGTATCCCAATTTCAAAATAAGATCATAATTCCAACATATAATTTCTGATTATTTTTAAAAAAAGTGTTCTTCACTTAATATTTAGAAAAGTTTATATACCTTTGTTGACATTGTCAGAAGCCATATTCTATTTTTAAGAGCAATAATGCAATCGAGAGTGTTGAGAATTGTCTCACATACATGAAATAGACGAGAATCTCCCCATGAACCATCTACAAGTTGATTATGAATGATCCATTGCAAACAAGAAGGCAAAACATGGGGCTCTCAAAAACTATCTAAAGCTGGAACCCGTGCCACCCATGCAATGTCATGGAGAAATGGAAATTTCACCATCTTCTTTTGATTGAAACGTGCTTTTTATCATCTCTACAGCCCTTTCCATTTCCATAGTCTCCTTACCCAACTATCCATATTAAACACAAGAAATTGTAAAATCTAATTCAATGCTTCAACCCTGTTAAGATTTTATAGGGAAAGAAAAAATTAGAATCACTTGAAGGTTTGGCCTCTCCTCAACCTCAACATTTTCAGCAACTAGGAGAAGATTGATTTGAAATGCATTTTCTGCAACTTCAACTGGTTTGAGACATTCAACCCATCAAACCTCAAGCTGATGCTTTTTGCAAATGTAAGATGAACACTATTTTTTTCACAATAATCTGAGTGTATCCAATGTCAGACTTGCACGAAGAATTAAAAATAGTCGCATAATAAAAGCCTAGTCATATTTGCTTACACAAAAAATAACACTCTTTTATTTTTGAAAAAAATAGAACAACTTCAACACTCAATCCAATAATTAAATGAAACTTTACATTGAATAGCAAAAATATCCAATGAGTTTGACATGTTTACAGCATGCTAAAAAAGAAATAAAAAATGATACTAAAAACCTAGACTATTGGTGCAGCACACTAGAGAGAAATTTGGAAACATGAAAAAAAAAAGTTCAGTTAAAATGCATTTCCGAAAGCAAAACTCCCACATAAAGCCTATCGGCTTAAAAATATGGTATATATAAATATTAATATTTTTATCAATATAAAGATTAGTATTTTTATTATATATATTTTTATATATTAAATAATATAATATATTATAATTTAGTATCCTCTCTATCTCAAGTACATAAAATATAATATAATATAATATTGTCATTTATATGATATAAAATTAAATAAAAAATATTAAAATAAATATAATCATTTATAAATACAATATAAAATAAAAATAATTATTAGTAATGTAAATGAATAATATTATATTAATATATATCTATATATAATATAATATTAAACAATACAATACATAAATATTAATTTTTTATTATATAAATGAATAATATTATATTATATAATATACAAATACTATCATATTAAAATAATTATATTTTATTATATAATATATTTGTATTATATAAATAAATAGTAAAATACTATATAAACATATTATGATTTATAAATATAATATAAAATAACAAAATAAAAGCAGCAACTTCAAATTGTGTTAGGCTGGAGAGAATTTGAAAATTTACGTGTAGCAAACAGCTCGTTTCCACATCAAGTACTATGCTAATAAGGGATGTTATTTGTATGGAGGATAGCCAATCATCATAGCCAATTACATCATTTGCATTGTTCCCTCTTTTCTTCCAACTCTTTCCAAAACCATTTAAGCGGTCAATGATGCGTCTCTAAAGGCGAGCATACTTGCATTACAACCCAAATTTTTCCATTGTATGTAAGACATAAGTGAGCCTCTTTTGGGTCACAAACATCTTGATCGAGTACAACACAACAAGGCCAAATTTGCATGTCAGTGTTGAATGCACAGCCGTAGAAGTTAGTTCTGCGCCCACAGAATTGAACCAGGTCCTTGCAAGTTCCATAACAGTCTAAACTCAACCATTTCAGTCTCATTCATCGCAAATCGAATGTCTGATTATAGATAACAATCATCTGTCACAATATTTTTATCTCCTCTTTCAAGATACACTTCTATTTTTAGATTTTCATTTCTTTTTCAGATTTGGGTTCAACCCAGCTCTATTATCCAAGCTAATTTGAGTATTATTAGTTATTTGCATTTGTTTACCTGAAATATCTTGTGTGATGGAGTGTCTTATTACCTCGGTTGCTAGAGGAGGATAGTTTTTATGATCTATGGGCTGTCTTAAAAATCAGATGCCTGCGGTGCACTGTTTTATACTTTAGTCTCGTAAATCTATTTAGTTTTTGCAATGATGGCGTTTTGTTCTGGAAATAAATATTTGTCAGGTTAATTATTTAAATGTTTTTCTTACGCCCATGTCTGATTTCCTGAAAATTTGAAAAGCTTTCTGAACTCACATCTCAAAGGGCAGCACAGTTTTTCGTTAAATCAAGACTGAAAAGTACAAAGTTCATTGGGATTTCCAGAGGATTTTTTTCTTCTTTATTTTTAATCCTCTTTTGAGGGACAATCTTAGTCTCTTGTGTGTTTTACTATAATGTACTTCTCAAATTTCTTTTTCGCTCGCTGATTGCTATTAGAATTCAGAGTTTTCTGGCTTCTGCAGTTGCAGCTTCGATATGCTGGTTAATTGACAGTCTGATAAAGCCCACAACATCCCAGTTTTCTGAAGAAGCGGTTGTAAACAACTAGCACATAACAAATTTAAAATTTAAAACATAATCTGCATTAACCAATGAAGAGACGAACACAAGTTACGGAACACAGGTGATTCAGATAACACATTTTATGAAGGCCAATTCAGTTTCTTGAAATTCTATCTCAGGAGGAGACAGTATGTCCAGTGCGGTATTTAGGTTCTAAACCATCCAAGCAAATTTACAGCCAATAAAGTTGCGATAACTAATGTAAAAGCAAAAATAAATTTTATGAATAGGTAAATTTCGTATGTTTGCATTTTTTTTCATTTGACAGGCATGCTATGCCAACGAAAACATCGCATACATTACAAGCTTGTGGTGAGCCTCAAAACGACCAATCCAATCCTATATTCCAAAATCTCTAACAAAATGAATACTATATAGATCCTATTTTCCTGGTCTACGATGCACTTTTCTCACTAATGCTGCCTCTAAAACACTGGCTACATTTTAGTTTTACAGTATATTACAGAACTCTGGATGAACGCAATCATACACCCAAAAAAAATAATTTAAGACCGCCTTCCAATGATCAAACCAAACAACACTGAGATCACTGCAATTACTACTACAAACTTTATGCTTAAGTTGAAAGGCTCGGTAGATTTGCCAATTGTACTAGTTGAAGCAGCAGGAACAGACTGGACTACAGATTTGCTTTTAGTTCTATCCTTCTTCTCGGCATGTATCAAAAGGTCAGTGCCAATATCCCTTGTACTTTGCTGCATGCCTTTTTTCTGCAATTTCTCAAAATCCAAACCCCAGAAAGTCAGAACCATGTAAGACCATCCAGGCTTCAACAAAACATACGTTTGCAAAGCTAGATTTATTTGACACATATATGAGTGAGCTCAAACATCTCTATAAAAGAATAAAAGAAAGCCAATACTTGTGTCTTCTGTAAAGACATAAAGTGACAAAAGTCATCATAAGAAAAAAAATGTCTCTTTGCGTAAAACTTTCAGTAATTTATTCTCCATTATAAAATACAGGCATGGTGAGTTATTTACCTGAGAAGGCTTAGCAAGGCGATCTTTCAAAGATTGTATCTCTTTTGCTGCTTGAATCATTTTTTCAGAATATTTCTTCGAATTTTCAATCTAGAAAATAGTGCACAAACAGAACATAAACTATTCTCAGTATCCAATTAGATTTCACTGCAAGAAAGCTATCTATAACCATGAAATTTCAAGAGATGGGATGGCATCATGCACAATATGAATAAACTAATAAACTAACCAGAGGAAAACAGATCTAAATTTTATTCGGCAAGCCTTCCCCTGCCCTCAATTAGTGAGGCCTATTAAATGTCCAATGAAGAAATTAAAGAGATTTCTATTTAAAATAGGAGTTCAACAATTATATTAGGAGATCCAAAAAGTAATAAAGATTATGAATGGCGCCATTGCTTCCTGTTGGGAAGGAAATTGATGCTGTAGAATGGCTCTATTTCAGTGCAGGGTCTCAGACAAGGTTTTCTCCTTCCTGTGATGGCAAGTGATAGAGGGAAATCTTCAAGTTGTTGATATCAGTGTGTTAATCCCCTTTAAACTTGTAAAACCTAAAAATATTTATGTCAAAATCCTCAAACTGAGAACTCCCTAGTCATAGATACCTCTAATCATCTGCAAGTTCTGATTCTCTTGCTGTCCCAAAGCACAACCGTCATCATTTCAGTCAAAAACCCTCAGGAATGGTCACAGAATGCATAAAAATCATTAAAACTATTAAATCTTGAAATGTATGCATGATACTAAATCCTTTTGAAGGGGTGTTCTTGGTAACATTTCACTTAATGTAGCAAATTTTCAGCACAAGGCTCCCGGTTTATGAGATATTAAAACTTCAATTTGTTGTCGACAGATTCAGCGGAACAATTAAATTGAAGGTTTTATTTGAGAGGGAATTTGAATCTTGGGTTTTCATCACAACAGTATTACTAACAAGCTGACAAAGTTTCATGAGAAAGAGTTGACTCAGGCAAAAGTTATCTTTCTTCTCTGTCACAGGATTACCAGCTCGGTTAAAATGTTTTATGAAAAATGAGCCTGTGGGATAAATGGTTTGCAAGTTTGAAACCATGAAAATAAATATTCACAATTCTAATGAATAACCATTTTTCTCAACTTAAAAAGTTGCAATGAGAAGGAGATAATAAAAGTCACATGCCCAGTTTAAAACCTATTAATTTTGAAAATATAACTCATCCACAATTTCAAAAAATTGATAAGCTCTATCTAAATGTTAATAACAAGGGAGAAATAAGAGCAATTGGTGGTTCTTTGTTAGTTATTAATCACACAAACGATGCCATATAGGTTTTAAAGTCTATTCCAAATGTCAACTAAGGAAGGCTTTAAATAACACTTTAAAAGTGCTGATGGGAAATGAAGGTTAATGATCAAAATCATATTGGTCAATTTGTAGCAGTTAATAAATTGGCATGGGCTATTGGTTCTTTGTTAGTTATTAATCACACAAACGATGCCATATAGGTTTTGAAGTCTACTCCAAATGTCAACTAAGGAAGGTTTTAAATAACACTTAAAAAGTGCTGATGGGAAATGAAGGTTAATGATCAAAATCATATTGGTCAATTTGTAGCAGTTAATAAATTTGCATGGGCCATTGATGAAGTCAAATTTAGTATTAATTGGCACTTTCAAAGAAGTTCGTAACCACTGTAAAAATACTGATGATCAAAGGAATGATAGTATTCCCTGTGTAATTGGATGTTAGTTATTAACTCCACTAAAATGTCGATGAAGGAAAATCACAAGCTACTTGTGAGGTGATGAATTGAGTTGAGCACCGATAGAGACTTGATAGTAGTTATTATAACTGCTTTAAGAATAAATACTATCTCCTAAGACCTGAAACTAAATGAAGATAGTAGTTATTTTAACTACTTTCAGAATTAATACTTGCAGGGTTAGAAGGCATGCATGCAGAATACAAAAGAGCAAATATTGAAGCTCTGAAACAGTGAGTGAATATCCAACAAAATCTAACCTGGCAAGCATAATGGATGGAAATTTTAATCAGATATTATACTAGGAAGTGCTCTGGTCATATATGTTGTGGAGGCATATACAAAACATGCAAAGTGTGTTCATAATTACAAAGTATAATACGAAAATGAATTTGTTAAGAAAGCTTTAGAAATTTTCAAGCCAATGCAATTTGCAGTCTTCAAGCAAAACTCCATGACCTCTATCCTTCCTGTCTGCGCCAATGTGGAAGTTTTCATCAACACATGGGCATTCATCAAAGCTTAAAGGGGGTCAGACTTTTATTTGATGATATGGTTAAAAATGGGCTAGCAAACAAACATGCTAAATGTGAATCCAATTACAAAGCATGTGAAATGTTTGGCTTAAAGAAAATGTCATCTCATGGCACACCACGACAGTAGATATACACAATGGATTTGTTAAAAGGGATTTAGAAACTTTCAAGCAAATGTAAATGGTGTCTGTAAAGCCAGGTTCTAAAATGTTCCCAAACATCTCTCAAGCCTACGCCAGAATAGAATAAATGTGGAAGCACAGGCATGGCATAATGATTGCACGAAATGAACGAAATCATTTTGTTAAAAAGGCTTTAGAAACTCTCCAGCAAATACAAGTGCCGGGTGTGAAGCCAAACTCGAAATAGTCATTACCATTCTCTCAAGTGCACTAAATATGAAGGAACAGATGATGGCAAGGGAACTGTTAGATTAAAATGCCTCACACATTTTTTATCTCTTGGGGCCCACTTGAATCTTTGAAACAGGGTACAAGCATCCATCAAAGCATTAGAAATTTTGTTAATATTGAGTTTTCTGCTGCTTTATTTAACATATGCGAAGGGTGTAGGACTATAGGCAATGTGTTGAGTTGTTTGGTAAATGACTCAAACAATTCATTTCATGCATAACAATGATTGTAGCCTACACAAAAAATGCATTTGTCGATAAGGAAGCAAATTGTTTGATAAAATCAATGCATCAGAAAGGCTTTAATAACTTCTAAGGAAATGCAAGCAACAAATAGAATGGTGTTACTTGGCTTGCAATGGGTTTGAAAATGGTGTTACTATTTGGTCTCAATGGCATGGTAGAAAAAAAATATAATAAAACAAAAAATGACAAGATTGAACCAGATCATGTTAAAGATGATACTCACTTCAATGGGTGTGCAGTATGATCTCATTTCACAAGGTTCTCCATTTGTAATAAGATTGCTAGCATTCAAAACGAATTGTAATCAACAATGGGCTTACTTTTCAATTCCCAATGGATGGAGGAAATATTATATGATTTCATTGTCAGATTGGCTCATACCTTACATCCTTATAACATCTTTTGACATGTTTATCACTCAACATATTTAGTGGATGAACTCCATGTCTAGATGACATCTCGTTTAAGATAAAATGCTATGGAGTATATTATGGAAATGTTGTTTGGTTATGATGATTCAAGATATCAGTTAGCACCAAGACATGAAAAATTGTGTAAATCGTCAAAGAATTTGGTTCTATTGAGTTTGGCTTCAAATTTGATGATCTTATAGGAGTGAGCATACATGTTAATTCTTTCTAAGAATGTGAATGTTGGAATGAGAAAATGGAAGTAAATTGTGTTCTAACCATGTTGTGGTTTACCAAAGGCAAATCTTTTGAACTATGTCAGAAGGTTGTAAACTTTAGAGAAGGTATTGTTTGGGAAAAAATATTCAAATGCAAAAGTTTCTTGCATTAGACAAGGCTCAATATGTTACTTTTGATGACAAAGGATTCAATATTAATGTTGCGCAAGGAAGGTGCTGATGAGCTTCAAAACAAAAATAATGATTGTTATCATGAAAAAGATATGCTTACCAATTGCTTCAAAGATTGGAGTGAAAAATGTATCAATTTGGTATCAAATTTCAATGTAATTTCAACTCAAGGTCACCATTGCAAAATGATGCCTCAGCTCAATCATTCTGTCCTTGCAAAAATTCTTAAAGGAAAAAGAAAAATCATAGTGAGCAAATTTTGGCAAACTGTTGCAAAATGCAGAGTCTATGAAAGGAAATGATATTTTGTCAGATGTAGATTGGAGTGCATATCCTCAAAGACCAATTTGTTCATGATCACAAGAAGACACAGTGCTCACCTCAACTAAATTGATGAATTGCTCTTTCTTCCAAAGGTTACAAATTTCAAATTATCATTTTTTAAAAGTGACTTATGTCACTTATTGTAACCAAAAGTTAGGAAAGGAACTTTATTTCTAGAAAAGTGATATAAATCTTAACTAGTTAAGACTTTTATTTAAAAATAAACAAGAGGTATTTATATAGTGGTTATTAGGTAGGAAGTAGTTATCAAGTTAGTTATGATGTAGTTATCCAAAAAGCCTATATGTAGGAGGCAATTAGTATTGTAAAGGGACTTTAACAAAGGGGAAGACTATAGAGAAATTCTAGAGGGACTTTGAAGAACTTTAATGTTCACACTATGTAGAAAAGATTTTGGAATTGTATAATTTTGAAAGAAAATGCAATCTAGTCCATATGTTCTAAACATATTCATGTGTTATAAATTTATAATTGTCAATTTCTCAAATGTTGAATTGGTAATCTTCTCATTCATATGTATAAAACATTGCTAATCTATGCAATTGATGTAATGGGACACACTCATATCTTGGTATCTTGGTTTGACTGTGTTGAAGCAATCTATCTCTTCGTATGTCAAGTTTTGTTATCCTTCTTTTATCATCATTGCAAGTTACAACTTATTTTACACTAAAATCCCCTTTGCAATCGTTATCATTCATGAAGTCCTATTTGGTGTTCATATGTCTGCCAGTAGGGTTTATGTTATCTATTATCTTTTATTTTTTCCCCTTCCATACTGTCAAGTTAAAAGTACACAAAAACTATGAATACCCCCATCATATGAGGGAGCTGATCCTCACAGATGCAGAGAAATATTGTGGTTTCACAACAATCTCTCCAACTATTGGAATGGTTATTGCAGCGACAAATCTGTTTACGAACACAGTGCTAATATTGTCAATGGTTTACATGGTGTGAGTGTTCTTCTAGAGCAGAAAAGGGGTCAGAGAAGGATTCCCCATTCCCCTTGTGTGGCCTCTGTGAAGTGATGGCTTTGCCCTTCTCTATGACCTGAGCATAGGTGTTTCTCTAGTACTTCAAGTAAGGGTATTGGGAGACTGTTGGTGGTGTTGGCCAGGGTGTTGTCTCAGAGGTTGTGGGCAGGGATGGATGACATCCCTCGTGTGTTTTGCAGAATTCTACAAGGTGCACCCCTTCTTCAGTCCACTAAAAAGCTCCATCTTGTAGTCTCCTCAAAGGGTGGGATGCACTTCTTGCACTGATCTTTTCACGGACAAGAATTTAGATTCTACAGGTACGAAGTCTCAAGAAGGAAAGAATCCCTTGAGTTATATCTTTACCCTTCTGTTAGATCCAATGACAGATAATGAAAGCATCCTCCTCAAGATCCCGTACTCAATGGTTGAACTTCTGGAAGGCTGGATAATTCCCTAATTGGGAAATTCTTTAAGTCAAGGATTAATATAGATGTTTTTAGGATCCAGGCCAAATGAAAATACAATCTAAGTGGTTTAAGTTGAAATTTCTGCTATGAGTAAGCATTTCTCTTTTATGCATTTCAAACCATAAAGATTGTGTTACAAGTTTTCTGATAACTAGGAAGAATATACAAAAACAGTGTGCATATCTATAGACTTTCAATGTTTACACAAAGACAAGGTCGTGAATCTCAGCCCAGATAAGGAAAATCTCAAACCCATACAAACTCATCGAACGAGAGAACAAAGAGAGAAAATTGATTGCAATCAACATGCAATTACTTGTAATGTAACCAACGCAGTTTCTCTGACGATTTAAGAATTAAATTGATGACATAGGAAATATTCAGAGTTAAATCAATCACAGTGTTCCTCAATTTTGGGAAAATATTGTTCTGTTTTTTTGGAAAACTAGATCTAGTAACAACTGACAGCCATTACTCTGATCCTCTGCCAAGATGAAATATTGTGCTTTACTCTCAGATAGAAATAAGAGGAGAAAGGGAAAAAATACCTGATCCTGCAATTTGCTTTCCTTCTCCTGCAACTTCTGTTCAAAATCTGTTAGTTGTTTTTTGTTTATATCAGCTGCACTTAGTTTAGCCCTGAGATCCTCTATCTCAGCTTTCAGGGCAGCTTCTCTTTCTTCTGCTAGCTTCAATCCACTTGAAGTCTGTGAATGGTCAATTGGCATTGTTAATTTGTCAAAACTAAGCTGTAATGCACAATATACCATAAACTCATTTGCAAAATATCTAGCCACAACATACCAGTATCAAAATTTTCAAATCTTAAACTATTCATGAATCATATGTGTAATTGTATAGTGAAGCAAGGAAAAAGGAGAAGCCATGTCTAAACATGTAGTTAAATGAAACAATTATCCAACAATAAACAAAACGATAGATAGTTGTACACAGGAAATAAATTATAGGGATGGATTTGAATGAATTATCAGACAACAAAAATCGGTGTAAACATTTGGGGATCAATAGTAACCTGTTCTTGTAACTGCAAATCAGCTAGCCGCAACTTGTCTTCAAGCTCTGCTACTTGTGCTTGTAAAGCAGGAATTTGGGACAGTTTACCATGCATGTCCTCTAACTCTGCTTTGAATGCAGTGTCTCTTTCGGCAGATTGTTTTAGCATATTCTCATTCTACAAAATATTTATGCAATAGTTTATCCTCAGGAAAAGACAACTCGCCAAAAGTTTAATAAAATCAAAGTATTATTATTCTCATTTTGTTGAATGACAGAAATATCCTAACCACACATGCAAGAAATAAGACCATGGAGAGTTAACTGGAGAGTTACCTCCTCTTGCAACTTTAATTCTGCCAGATGCAACTTCTGCTCAAGTTCCTCCACTTGAACTTGCAAAATGGCAGACTGACTCAGTTTACCCTTAAGATCATCCAAATCAGCAGTAAATGTTAGCTCCCTTTCAGTTGCTTTATTAAATTCGCTTTCTTTCTGAGACAGTAAGGTATCAAATTCATTTTTCATGCTAGAATACTTCTCTATAAGCTCATTGTTTCCTTCCATTACAGAGGAAATCTGCAAAAGACAGATCTTCTCATAAACAATCAAACAGAGAAAATCAAAATAGACATAGAATTTGACTACCTTTATAATTTACAGAGAAAATAACAAAAGTGCAGGCTCAGAAAACAAAAAGGTGATGCTCCAACAACAAAACACACCTGTGATTCATGTTGCTGTCTCTCTTTAGCCAGCTGCGAAGTCAAGTCATTTAAGCTATTCAAAGAAGAGGTCACCTGCTCGGCAAGTTGCTCTTTCTCATTTTGAACTTGATGATAATCTGTTTGCAACTCACTCACCTTGCTCTGGAGACAAATCAACTCCTCATTTAGCTTTGAATTTTTTTCAGCCAGTACTTCACTTTCTAGTTCTGATTGTTTCAACCTCTCTTCAGCGGACAAGAGCTGTTTGGTAAGCTCATGTTGTGTGGCTTCCAATGTTAATAATATAGAAGAAGAATCCTGCAATTTTGACTGGCTCACTGTTGCTGATTCAGATGCTTGTGAAGCTCGATCTTCAGAATCTTTCAGTTGACCTTCAAGAGAATTTATTTTCTCAATCAAGATTTGTACTTGGGCATCTGCATTCATATGCTTGTCATTTGCTTCTTGCAACTTTGTATCTTTGTCCAGGGTTTCAGATTGAAGAAGCTGTTCCATCTCTGTACACTTAGCTGATAATTCTTTTGAGACATTCTCCTTATCCGTCAATTGTTCCTCGGCATTCTTCAGTTTGGCCTGAAGCTCAGTTTCTTTCAGGAGAGCATTCTGCAAATCTTCCTGAAGAGCAGATAATTTGGCCTGTGCATCGCTATTATTATTTTCCAGATCTGTTACAAGGTTCTCTAGCTCGAGATGCCTTCCAGTCGACTGTTTTGATTTATCTTCAAGGCTGCCAATATTTTCTTTTGCTCCATTTAAGCTTTCCTCCAGTTCTTTTTCCCTTCGACTTGAATTTTCCAATATAGTCTCAAGCTCCAAAACTCTTGCCAAAGAATCCTCAAATTTGGCTTTTAGTTCGTTTTGTTTCTCAGAAATTTCTTCGGCATTGGCTTCAGTCTCTCTACACCTTGCTTCTGCTAAATTCAGCTGTTCACCAAGTTCATGACTCTGTTGCTCTGCATTTGCCTTGAATTCCTTTAATGATAATTCAAGCTCCTCACAACGATCTACTGCTTGTTTGGCAATATTTTTTTCTTCATTCAACTGTTCTAAAATAACTTCAAGCTTTTCCTGAAGTTCAACTTCCCTGAGAGTATAATTATCTAGATCTAATTTAAAAGAAACAATTTTATCTTGGGCTTCCTTAGAGCTAAGCTGAAAAGCTTCAGTTTGCTGTGCCAACTGTTCATCAGAGTCCTTCACCAAAGCTTTAAGTTCACTTTCTCTTTCAATAGCACTCTTGAGATCTATTTCAAGTGTTTCCAATTTGTCTTGTGCTTCCTTCCAGTTAAGTTGCAAAAGCTCAATTTGGTTCTCAGCCTCCAATAGCTTTCCAGTTAATTCATTTACTACATCTTCCCTGCTGGCAATTTCTTGGTTTGCTAAACTTATGCTTTCCTCTAGTGCTTGTTCCTTCTCCCTTGAATTCACTTGTATAGCTTCAAGCTCCTTAATCCTTGCTAAAGAGTCCTCCATCTTCCCTCTCAATTCAGATACCTGCTCGGAGAGCTGTTTTGCTTCAGTTTCAATCTCCATAAACTTTGTTTCTGCCAACTTCAGCTGTTTTTCAAGATCACATTTCTCTTGCTCAGCAGTCTCCAATAAGGACTCCAATTCTATCACCTTCTTTGCATTACCCTCTGCCTTATCTCGTGAAACAGCAATTAAATCTTCGAGCTCAACACCTCTTTGCCTGGAGTTACTTGCATGTGCTTCATGTTCTGAGAGGACTCCTTCAAGGGACTTCAACTTCTGCTCCATCTCTGCGCTCCTTGCTGAAGATTCATCAAGTGAAGCTTCCAAGGCATTGATCTTGTCTTCAGAAATCTTGACCTGATTCTGGAAATCGACACAGGATTCCTCAAGCTGAGATATTTTCTCATTAAGTTGGGCAACTGTAGATTCAAGGTCTCCACATTTCACTCTTGTGCTCTCTAAATCCACAAGAAAATCTGATGACTTAAGCTCCTCCTGTTTCAGGTTATCCTCAAGCAAATGGTTGGCCTCTAGTGCTTCTTGCAGGTTAATATTCAATTCATCAATTTCAACCATTTTGAGTTTAAGGCTTTCTTCAGAACTTGAACAAAGTTCCTCCAGGGCTGAAATATCTTCCTTCAATTTTTCAGTAGACAGTCTTGCTTCAGTTTCAGTTTCCGTGAATCTTACTTCTGCCAACTCCAGTCGTTTTTCAAGATCACAATTCTCTTGCTTAGTAGTATCCAATAATGACTCCAATTCTGTCACTTTCTTTGCATTGTCCTCTGCCTTATCATGAAAAACAGCAATTAAATCTTCGAGCTCCACACTTCTTTGCCTGGAGTTACTTGCATGTGCTTCATGTTCTGAAAGGACTTCTTCAAGGGACTTCAACTTGTGCTCCATCTCTGCATTTCTTGCTGAAGATTGATCAAATGAAGCTTCCAAAGTACTGATCTTATCTTCAGAAACCTTGACCTGGTCCTGGAAATTAACACAGGATTCCTCAAGTTCGGATATTTTCCCATTAAGTTGAGCAATAGTAGATTCAAGCTCTTGACATTTCACTCTCGTGCTTTCCAAATCCTCTAGATAATCTGATGAGTTAAGCTCTTCCCGTTTCAAATTATCCTCAAGCAAATGCTTGGCTTCTACTATTTCTTGCAGCTTATTATTCAATTCATTAATTTCAACCATTTTCCCTTTAAGACTTTCTTCAGAGCTTACACACAATTTCTCCAGGGCAGAAATATCTTCCTTCAGTTGAACTTCGGAAACTTGATGCCCACTCAGACTGTTCTTAAATTCTTCTATAGTACCTTCTGCAGATATCAGTTTTTCCTTCAATTCTAAAGCTTGTTCTTGGGAATCTCTCAGTTCTTCCTGAACCACTGTCAATTTTGATTCTGTTTCCTTAAGATCATCCTCGATTTGTTCTTTCAAATGAATTTTTTCACGAAGACCCTGGATCTCATCTTGCAGAGAAGCCAAAAGCTCTTCCTTTTCCTTGGCCCTGGACTCAGATAATGCAGATAAGTTCTCAAATTCCATAGACTTTTCTAAAGCCCTTGAAGCATGCTGTTCATGCTCCCGGATCAGCTCTTCATATTCTTCAGCCTTATCCATCGAAGACTTCAACTGGGCCTCTAGACTCGCTATCTTCTCTGTAGAGTGTGCTAACTCTGCATCAAATCTATGCATTGCAGCCCTTGCACTGTTCAACTCATCCTCCTTATGTGCCCTAGATTCCATCTCTCCTTGAAGAAGTTCAGTCTGCAGGGCAAATTTTTCTTCTGCTTCTTTTACCTTCAATTCAGCAGCGGCAAGCTGTTCTTTCAATGCTTCTTCCTTTTTTTTTAGCGTAACGGAATCTCTGTTTGCTGCTTCTAGTTTTTCCTCTATTATTCCTAAATCATCCTTGAATTGTGTAACCTTAGACTCTGAACCATTGAGCTCAGTGGTAAGTCTTGCAATTTCTAGTTCTAGAGCCTTCAATCTTTCTCGCTCTGTCCGAAAACCTTCTATTTCATTTTCCGCTTTACTTAACTTTTCTTCCACTGTGGCAGCCATTTCTTTCTCCTTTTCGTGCAGAAGTGTACTTTCCTTTGCCTGGTTCAATTCATTTTCTAGACTTTCAATTCTTTTCTCAGCAAGCTCAAGTTTCTCCTCAATGTTTGTAGGCTCGTCGACTATCTGGAAATCCCCATTCAGCAACGACAATGCTTCATCACTCTGATACCAGAAAATGTAAAATCAAGCAATTGCAAAAATGCAACGATTATCAATACATCGCAGCAGTCTGACTCCAAACTATTGATGCGATGCAAATGGGAACGACTATCAGCTTGAATAGAAAAGATTTCTATAATACAGTTTTAAATTGAGAAGAAAGAACCCTTACTCAAACAAAAATGCACATACAATGATTAGCGAAAATTCGAAAAACTAGATTGCTCCTAATTTAGCTGTACTCTCACAAACCTACTTTACTTCATAAGTTTTATTAACACAAAGGCCTACCGCAGAAGTAGAGGTGCCCTCATTGATCTGTACATCCTCTGACTGCTTTCCAGCTTCATCCATTTTATAATGTTTCTAGTTGATTTCTATCAGCTTCCTCAGCCGTATACCCTTTGAAAAAATGTTTTCATATGTTAGCTAAATATACCAGTATTTCATTAAAAATTAGCATTTCCAGAGTACAGTTGGCAAGCATCAACAAACCCTTAATAGGAGAACAAAAGAGCGTGCCCAAAAAGCATGTACAATTTTGAAAACAAGAATGGAATTTAAGCAACGTAATCTCACACACAAATCAAGAATGAAATGTCCTGTTTTATAAAGAAAATCCAAGCTGAACATATTGGAGAGGTCTAGGATAGAGAACTTGTAAGACTTTATGTTCCGGCGGAAAAGAAAATGTAATGAAATCTTATTTGAAATCATGCCCTCCAATGCGAGTATCATAAAGAAATCTCGGTTAAATTTTTTCCATTAAACATATTATTCAGTAAAACTTTATCGAAACCGTGTCTGCTGCTTTCATATTTACTTCCGTATATCCTTAAGTGTATTTCACTTGAAAAACCGTCAGTAATTACATAATTTATACAGCAGGTTTCAGTCACATATAAGACTTGACTGCTTGTAACAGGGCACTTTCTCACAGAACATGCTCAAATAACACGGAAATTTCTGCTTGAGATTAATTCTAGAGAACTTGAAGAAACTTTATTTGACTCTCTTTAAAGAATTCTATTGTTTGTACTAATGAAAGCTAAGCTACAAGTTTATGAAGCTTTGAATTCGCAACCTATTCTAATTCATCATTTTCTAATTCTCGCTACCAAACGGGCCCTAAAGGATGATTGAAGGAGGATTTCTGTCGCTTGAAATTTCTAACAACGTCAAACTGATTCGAAAATAAACCAATAGAGTAATTGCGTATAATTCAAATTCTGATTCCAACCCAATATTATAAAATAGAAAGCGGATGATTTGAATTAAATAAATCAATCTGTACTTGCCCGAAATTACACTACATCATTATATTAGAGGAGGCGGGCACGGATGATCAAACTGATCGATAATAAACAAACAGAGTAATTGCGTACAATTCAAATTTTGATTCCAACCCAATATTACAACATAGAAGGTGCGTAATTTGAATTATATTAATCAAATGTGCGCGATTTGAACAAAATAAATCAATCTGTACTTGCCCAAACTTACACTCCATCATTAAACTAGCGGAGGCGGGTACGGATGATCAAACACTAAATGACCGGATTTGGAAAGCCACCAGGATTTCACACAGCAGCCGGGCGGAATAAGTTTTCCTAATAATTAGGACCCAGGAGGACTTTTCGAGGAATGTGATGACCCGAATAAAAAGAAAACTACATAGCATAAGGTAAAATCGTAGTTTAAATATGTATTAACCTTGGAAAACATACGCAATCGAACAAAACACAACTAGAAGGCTCTACGTTCGAAAAAAATGATTTCTAATATTAAACCTATTTTTTTCGCCGGACATGTTCAGAGACAACAACTGGAACTACTTCAGAACTACCTAATACGCTCAAAAACAAGATTAAAAAAATATAACCAATTGCCAACGAATTTGAGTTTTTTTTAGCACTGAGAGGATTTAATCAAGGATCAAAGGCAGGCGATGTACTAAAAGGAAAGAATTTCATTAACAATATAATAATCGATAAGTAAGCCTGAAAAAAATTAACAAAATATTTGCCGCCACGATGTCATATATGGAATTATGTATTTTACATAGAATGGAATCATATACAATTGAGGAAATGACTATCCAGTTCTTATGATGCATCAAATGAAATCAAACCATATGTTGATGAAAACACTCAGGCATTTCACTTTAACTAAAAAACAATTATACATCAAATAGAATCGAACCATACAATTGAAGAAATAAATAACCAGTCCCTGGGATGCATCACTGCATAAAGAGCGGTTTGATTATAATGATCGCCATATAATACCTCCGACTAATGATCTCGAAGATAAATATCTCCAAATACAAGGCTTCAATCTTCGAGATCATCTATTTACGAGGCGGTAACATCCGCAATCGATAAAATACAGATTGGACATGAAATGATTTGATTAGAAAGATTTTCGAATATCAGAAAAACTGCAGACAGACATAGAAACATAAATACAACCGATCGCGATCGGAAAGCATCGAATCGCTCAGCAAGCCAAAGAATCGGCAAATAATTAGCAGTGCAAGTAAATAAATACAAACAGCTACAAAGCAAATTCAAAGTTATAAAAGCCTCGGAATCAATCCAGAGCAAAGGCGATGTCTGATAATTTACCTGCGATTGCTGCTATCCCCTGAGGAAATTGAGATTGCGTTGCAGAGAAGAGCAAACCGCAATAAACGCTTTTTGTTCGCTTGAAGATACCGTTCTTTCAGGTAACCGTCGATCTCTATTGGTTACAACAAATCGGAAAGCTTATTGGCGATCGGCGATCGACAATCGACGATCGGTAATCGGCGATGGAAGATGAAGGAATAATGGATGTCTTAGATGCAGAGTCTACTGAGTAAACGAATTGTAAAGCAGCAAAAAATGTAGAGCAAAATATACTGGGATTTCCTCGTTAAGCGCCGCCCAATTTATTTCTCTTGGACCGTCCAAGTCGACTTTCGTACTCACGACTCCAATCTCCGCCGTCGGATTGCAAGCCGATGTTAGGTTGGCAAGGATGAAGCGGACGACGAATAAGCGAAGTATGGCACGTGGCATTTTGTCATTGAGCAGGGCCATGTTTTTTTCATATAAAGAAAGCATATTTTGTCTTTTTGGCTGCCGTTTCGACCGACCACACCGACTAGGCAAAGAAAGAGTGGGCCCACCGCCCTCGTGGCCCCTCTCCCTTCTGGAAAATATTCCCTGTTCCCCCATTTGCTCTTCTAAATCTTCAACTCCACTACCCTAAATAACTTTATGACTTAATAACTTACAGGCTGGAATATTTTGAATTCGTACAGACATTTGTATGCCTGTCTTATTACAGCTTACGACCTACCCCACATGGCCACGGTAATGGCCAAAATGACGAATGATCACATGCTAGGAGCGCCTTCATTCATTCACAACCGTCTATTTATTATTTTGCATGATTTCGAGGCTTAATCTGCGTGTCAATCATTCTCCTCGATGAAACTAGTTACTTCCCCATTATGTTTTAATTACTGCCTCCAACCGGTCCAAGGCTTTATTGTCCACATCCAGAATGGTAGGCAATGAGTACCTCGAGCCCACTTTTATCTACTTCCTTATACTTTTTTATCTTTTCTTTTCTTTTTTAAGTTTTAGGAATTTTTTTAATTTTTTTATACTCATGATTTTGGATGTATTTAACTGAATGAATTGTGGGTTTTTGCAGCCATCTGTTTTGACAAATCGGTTTGACACAATTCAAAGTTTTTTAATATTAACAACCTTTACTTTTTAATATTGAAATAATATAAAAACAAATTTATATAGAAATAGACAATTGATGACTACAAAACAAATAAAATTGGTTAGTGTTGCAAGTAGTCTAATATAATATATAATGAGCTTAGAGTAAACGGAAATAAAAAAACATATATATAGAAATTGACAATTGATGACTACAAAACCAATAAAATAGCTATAGTGTTGTAAGTAGTCTAATAAAAATTTTAATGAGCTTAGAGTAAAAGACAAAGACCATAGGAATCATCATAAAAAACAAAAAATACATTAGAAGTCTAGAGTTCAAAAAAAGACCACAAGAGATCTAAAATTCAAAAACTTTGAATGTTTGTAATTGATAGGATTTGATAGAGAGTGTTCTTTATAAGTCATTCAACTTCACCAATAGACAAATGTGACCTTGTGTTGCTCCAAATCCATTAATAACTATTCTATATGAGTTATACGTGGAGCACCACATGCATGACATTAGTAAATATTTTCTTAAAACATTCAATGTCTTTTATAATTGTAAGGAAAATAAGGTAGCAAAACAACTTCCTACACTAACCGATAGAGGTGGCTTATGTAAAAAAAATCAGATCTTTACAACAATTACAAAAATTTAATAAAAATAACATAAATAGCATGCATACCACAACACAGTGACTTGTGTGGGGAAAACCCTTTTAAAAAGAGAAACACCACACTCCAAAAGTTTCTCATTATATTATTTAGAAATCATATTATAATATATTTGCAGACCAAGCTTCTCATAGCTATATCACCAACCAAAGATCCAAAGATAGTTGAATAGCTATATGACTACGCACCATCCTAAATTGTAAGGACCTATAATTAGATGTTTAGTTGTGCCCTATTTTAGTGTTCTCAGGTTTCCATGTTTGTTATGCATTATCCAACTTCAATTTTGCTTTTCATTTCAACATCTGCTCTGCAATTCTAGCCCCCAGACCAAATTTTGAGACCTTTTGGAGGAAATGGGTCAATATTCCTCGAGGTTTGCCCCAAGATTAAAATCGGGCACCCATCTCAATAGTTAAGCAGACAATCTAAAACTTTCTTGGCCCTCTTTGAGTTTTGAGGTCTAAAATGCTTGTGAGATGTATAGAAGAAACCTACCTCTCCTCATTTGGACATCATAAGTGTTTAAGTTCTCTCCTACAATTTCACATCTCAAGCATCCTCAAACAAATTTCAAGCATCTAAAGCATCCTTTGAAGGTAATCTTCTCCATCATAGCAAGCTTCTCTCCCTTGTGAAGGACATGTAGAGGAGACCTCAATTAAACAAGGAGATCCTTCTCCTAAATACAGGAATATCAATGTGAATATAGTTCTTCTCAAAATAAGAGTCATCAAGCATAACAACATTGGAAAGAGCACCCCCTTATCCAATTGCTTTGGCATCAAATCCCCCCCATATTTGTTGGTGTATTTGGAAAGAGCGCAATAATAGGATTTTCAAGGATTTGGAGGTGGCACCTGATGTTACTCTATAATGGGTTTGATAGATTCGACAACTCTAAACTCTTGGCTAGGTGCGCCATCAAGTGGTTACCCCCCCCCCCAATTGGGTCAAACTTAACTTTGACAATATTTCTATGAATGGTGCTCAGGCAGGCAGGGGTGTCCTAAGAGACCAATGTGGGTGGGTTAAAGCGGCCATTGTTGGCCCCCTCCTTGACCACATAGTCAATCAAGCTGAAAGAATGGCCCTCCTTTGGGGTCTTAAAATTTCCTTCTCTATGGGCCTCAGATTCCTGGTGGTCGAAGGTGACTCTAAAATTATCATTGATGTTGTCAATGACAAGGTGAAGGCTGGGTGGAAAGTTATTTGCATCCTTCTGGACTTTAAGAGTCTTATCTCTAATTTTGGTGAGACCAAGGTTATACATGTATACACCTAAAAATGGTCACCTAGACTATTAGCCCCTTTTGCTAAATCATAAATTGCTTATTCTAGATCAAATCCTAGTTCTATCATTTATGTGATTATTTTCTATGGGCTAACCATCTTATCGTAAGTCTTTATTTATTAAAAGGAATATTTCCTCCCCTTTTAATAAATAAAAAGCCCCCACTTTTCCTCTTATCCTAAGTTGCACAAATAAAGCATTATTCTTACTTTATAAAAAGAGAAAAAGCACTTTTTGTCTCATATGGACACAAAAGTCAACTCTTAATTTCTCATTGGAGGATATGTGTGCACATGGATTGCTCCTCTTTTAAGCTCCACCGTTGATTAAATCTTTTGCCTCTTAATCTCCATGGTCCATTCCTTCTCATTTCCTATAAAAGGAGAGCTCTCTTCTTCATTCTAGATCCCCAACTTTTTATGCTAACTTTATGCTACAGGATTTCTAGGTCACTTTGGAGCTTTTTGAAGATTTGGAGCATTCTTAGCATCTACATCTCATTCTTGCAATCTTAGCTTAGCTTCATATTTATGCTTTCTTAGATTAGCTTCATTGCTATGCTCTAGATTAGCTCACATAGATTAATTAGCTTGGGTTGTAACACTTGCATATTTCCTTTCATAGCTTAGCTTGCATTCTCATTTCTAGTTAGCATTGCATTGCATTTTCATTCTTGATTCTTGAGGATATTGGCATTTTTTCCTTTGTCTTCATTGAATCTCCCATTGCATGGTTTACTAGCAAGGTTATAGGCTAAATAGCTCTAGCTGAGAGCATTCTTAAAACCCTTGCACTCCATGCCTAGGGAGTTATGGATCAATTTTTGAGACCTCATTCTTGACTGTTCTTGAATGTAATGATTCATAGAAGTGTGACACATTTATAGCACACAATACACACCTACAAATAGGGGAACTCAGTTGTGGACTCCCTTTCTGCTCTTGGATTGAGGTTGGAAGGTCTAAGATGTTGGAGTGTTACCAACTAGCTCCCATAAAATACTCAATGCCTCTTAAGGAATGAGGAGCGCATCACCCCAAATTCTTCTCTCATCCTTAATCATAATTTCTATTATGGTCACCAGGTGGATTTATTATTGGGAAAGGTTTATAGCTTCGATGTGTGGATCTCTATTTACATGTGTATGCTAATAAGGATGACTCATCTTTACTTATGGTGGAGTATTTGTGAAAAGATGGTTTTTGGCATCTTAATGAAGCACATTGATTGCATGGAATTTGATGAATCCTCGAGGGACAATATTTCCATTTTTTGTGACTTTTGGTACGTGTTGGCTGGTGCAGTTGGTAGGGTGAGGATTAATTGATTTCATTATAGGAAAAATGGAGTTTATTTGTGCCCTTTGGATCACTTTTTTCACCTTGCCTTAACTTGTCCATTGTGGGGTTATTTGGTCCATCATTATGTTCTTTATTGTGTACTCTGTTGTTTGCAATGAACGCCATGGGGGGAGATAATCTCAAAATTGAACCTAACAAGATTGTTGACGAGTTCCTTACTAATCTAAATGTTATGTTTTGCTGCAAAGAGAGTGACATCCTCACCTTTATGGAGAGTGACTGGTTATTGTGAGCTTATCTCTCAGCAATTTATCTCGTCTTGGAACGAAAGAAAGGTGACAGTGAACGGGATAACTTTTGAGATCAATGAGGAGGTTGTTTGCCCACTAGGGTAAACTTAATATTGCATAGACATATTACATGAAATATAATAAACATAGATTATATCAAAGAATAATATATGCTTTCATTAATCATTCCAACGTATGAGTACATTCACATCACAATCATAATCCCCCCTTCACCCATAGGTGGTACATATTTATCTCCTTGAAGGGGTGTGACCAAACGTCACCACCCAACCCAATTGCCCTTCGGTAATAACTAATTCCTATCGGGACCACATAACTAATACATGACATAACATAAAGTAGTCTTTCCAGCTAACATCATCCCCCCAAAAAAAGAAAGTCATCTCCGACAACTCACAACAAAGGGAGATGAAATACACTACATAGAATAAGAAAATCATTAAGAAGAAGGGGCAGAGAGGCGTCTGTGGAAAAGTTGAAGTGTCATCTTCACATCACATCCCTCCTATGCCTGCACCAAACTTGTCTCCCAAAACACACTTTTCAAATGTAGCCTCTACTAACTCTTGTTCAAATGATATTGTCTCCTAAGCCAATCTGACCTTGATAGCCACTCGTGCTGCCTTCTCCACTTCCAACTCCTGGGTACGCTGAGCCAAGTGGGACTCTACTGCCTCCAACCGGGTAGTCAGCTCCTCCCGAGCTCTTTGTGCATCTACCAAGATAGCCTCATGTCCAACCAAAACCTACTTTGAATGCCTCAAAGCATAGTACCCCTCTCGAAAGGCTTGCTCCAGTGCTCTCTACATGCCTGTAGAAGCTTCAGGTCACATCAACTGGTCACACTCCCCAAAGGATGATAACTAAACTAAATAATTTCCTCATGTCATTCTGATGCCCCAACTCACAATTGTAGTGTACCTCAAAAATAAAATGGGGGTCAAGGGGCAGCGCCCCCGCCGCCAAGACCAAATTAGCACCTTCAAACCCACACAGAAGTCCATGGGGCACACCATTTTAATGATTTTCTTCTGATGCCATACTCTTTTTTTCAACCGCTTGCAGTGCCTGTGCAAATGGCCAATAACTATGTTTTCTTCACTACCTACTTATGTCCTTCCCTTCGGTGCCATACATTATTTACTGTGAACTATTTTTATTTGTCGTCATTTTTTTTAGACTGCCACTCCTTACCGTCCGTATGGAACTTCTCCCTAATTAGCCTTCCTCTCACCTTCGTACTGAGTCGTATGGTTGCTTTCAAGTTCTGGTTGCATGCAAAAATCCATGTCGTACCCTATGTGTCATGTCTTCATGTTTGGGCATGCCACCGTTCGGTGACATTCCACCATTTGGTGACATTCCACCATTCGGTGGTCATGCCACCATTCGGTGAACATGCCACTATTTGGTGACATTCCACCATTCGGTGACATGCCACCGTTCAGTGGTCATGCCACCATTCGGTGACATTTCCACCATTCGATGGTCATGTCACCATTCGGTGACATTCCACGGTTTGGTGACTTCAGTAGGTTCCTCTTTTTTTTTATGTTTTTATTTTATTTATTTTTCCCACCGTATGGTCCAACTGACCTTAGCCGTACGATGTGCTTTTTTTTAATTAATTATTTAATTTATTTTTATTTTTATTTTTTAATAAATTCTTAGTCTAATTACCTTTCGGATGCTTCTCCGATCACCCATCTGGATGACTCTCGGGTCACTTGCCTGACCTCTCAAGTCCCTTTCCATCTTCTCAGGTGCTCTATCCAAAATTTTCTTGGCTTAATCTCATTCTTTCCATTGTAATTCAGCACCAGCTGGCCAAGGGAGGAACACATCTTTCATAGGTGCCAATATTTTATCTACTGTTGTCTGACCTCTATTGCCCACTATGCTATCATTCTTCTTTCATCTAATTTATTAAGAGTGTGTAGCCGCTCCCTCAAGATTTCCTTATCGCCAATTCTATTTTCAATGGACATCCAAAGGCCATAAATTCTACAGGGACCATGATCTCTTGCCCGTACATAAGAAGGAGAATAAAGATTTTGAAGGTTGTCATCTTCCACTCATGATTCCAATCGTCACTGACATGAATGATCTGAGGTTCCTCTTTCTTGCCAAGATTCATTGGTTTGACAAACGACTCCTTATACTTCATGGGGTTTTGCTCATCAAATTTATGCGTCGAGACTTCGCTTACTTTCACATCCCCTTCCTTGTATTCCTCATACTCTGGGGGAAATGTTTCTAGCTCTTCCTCAATACTTAGTATATTGCATGTTGGTTGGAAGAGTTCGTACTCCTCTATTTTCTAGTGGAAGAGACCATTCAATGAATCTACATCATCCTCTGAGTATTCCCCCAACCTTAGCACACCTTCACTATTTGATTCCATTTCATCCCTTCCTTCATCCCTTCGATCATTTTTACTATTGGATTCTGAGTCTGAAGAAAAGGCTACCTCTTCGCTCACCATCTGGGTGTGAAGGTCGATGGTGAACTTCCTCCCCCCATTCTCCATCGAGAGGGTGTTTTTCTTCCAATTATGTTTTACCTTCGTCGTGACCAACCACCCTCGACCTAGAATGGCATCGTAACCCTTCTTTTCAAAGGTATCACCACAAAGTCTAGTACAAATGGTTGTGAGCCAATGGTGACCTATTGTGCCATTAGTGTTCTGAGGGGTTTGATACCTTGCTGATTGACGCCTAATAAATTGAAGGTTGGGGGCCACAAGGTTGGCTTGCCCAATTTCTTCCATGTCTCCTCCGAAAGGATGTTCACTCCTAACCCTTCGTCCACTATAGTGTTTATTAGGATGGAGCCAAGGATGTCCATCTCAATGACTGTCAAGTACCTTCCGTTGTTTACAACAACTATCATTGGGTCAGGTGCAAACCCTCCAAGGATGTTTGTACATGTGGTATTTGGTTGTGTGGCCAAGTTCCCCAACAGTTTCGTTCCCAAGTGAGGCATGGTGTGCAGGAGGTCCTAGAGTTTCACTAGTACCTCTAATTGTAACATTTGTCTCGAAATATTTTGTTCTACCTCACTCCGGCTTGAGGTGGTGGCCATCTCCCCTATTTATTTTGGTGCCTTCATCTCCTTCTCTAATTCTTCCTTACCCTCTCATGTCCCTTGTTTTGCTTGTGATCATGTGATGGCTTGTACCCCCTTGTCACTTCTTGTTCCCTAGATTTTGAGGAAGTTGACCCCAAATTTTGGGCAATTGGTATCCTCATGGTTGCTAGGACCACACCAGCAGTATAGCTTTTGCGGGGTGTCGCCCTTGTTGCAGTCCCTTGCAAAGTGGCCCCAGTGATTGCAAGCTCAACACTGGATCATCGGCCAACCCTTTGAGTCATATTATATTCGACTTGATGTGTTGGTGTTGTTATTATTTCCCCTTCCGCCACCGCATCGATTGCCTTTGTACCCACCTGAAGATGTGTTATTATTAATCTCTACCCCTGATGTAGATGGTTACTCTTGGGTAAATAGAAATTGTTGGTTCCATACCTTCAAGTTGTATGGGAATTCCTTGGTGGAATGACCCATAATCTGGCAAATGTCATAGAATGCCTTCTTGGAACTAGCATCCTTCGTGTGGCCCTTTTCTTTACATTTGGTACACCACAACTTATCTTCCATTTTTCTCGTACTTCCTTTCATCATCTTGAATTCCTTTAGCATCATCTCCATGTCCTTTTGTAGTGTCGTGACTTTTTTCTTTGATTCGTCATCACTACTGCTATCGTCCTTTGAAGTGTCATCTTCTGAGGAAGAGGATTTTCTTTTCTTTTTCTTGGAAGTCTTTTGTTCGCTTTCTAGGTCCATCACCTGGTTATATGCATCTACATACAATGTGGGAGGGACTATCTTCATTTTCCTCTGCAAGTTAGATTTTAGACCTTCTACAAACCATCTTTTCTTGAGGACATATGCTGGCTGGCTATCCATTTTCCTAACTAACTCCTTTAGTCGGCAACTATAAGCCTGCACAGTCTCCTTCTTGCCTTGTTTGGTACCATATATCTCATAAACAATTTCATTGTCATCCCTTAAGAGTCAAAACTCCTTCTCGAATTCTTTCTTGAGGTCATCCCAAGTGGTCACCTTTGTTTTGTCCACATCAGAGTATTAGTCGATGTCTACCCCTCTGAGTGTGGCCAGAAACTATTTTACCCATTCTACGTGGTCGGTGACTCCATTCATCGACCAGATTGTCTCCCATGTACAATAATGTCATACTAGATCTTCCTTCCCATCTCCATGGAATTTTAGCAACTTCTCTTTGTTAGTCACCATGTTTACTTTTCTAGGTGTCAACTGTGTTTGCAACACTGATTGTGTTACAGGCTGGGATGGTACTACCGGCATCGGTACCCCAGAAATGTTTGGTATCGTGCCACTTGATGTCCCCAAACTACTAGAACTATCCAAGCCTGGTGGGCTACTTTGATCCTCGTTCCCCTCTATCACTTTGATACTCTCAGTAGTAGTGATATCCTGAGCCTCCCTCTGTGCGGCTTCCTCTTCTTCCTTCCTGCAGGCTTCTCTTGCTTCCGTCTGTGGGGTTAAGGTTAAGGACCTGAATAAATTCCTTGTTTCCTCTAGGTGGTCCTCATCACTTCTTCCAGCCTCCCGATCAGATTCCTCTAGACCCTTTCCTTCACTTACTCCCTTCAGTAGTCCTTCAATTCATCTTCTTAATCTCTCCCTTCACTCAGCTTGTTGTTGTACGAGTATGACTTTTCTAGTGGTTTCTTCCTCCTCGAGTTCCTTCTTTAAATTTTTATTTTTATTCAATTGATTAGGCATAAATTCTATTCAATCATTGATTGTTAGAGCATGCTCTTCTTCAAAAAGTTATGTGATTTTATCCTCATTCTCCCTCACATTGATATTCTCCTCAAATGGTATTCTCATTCATCCACTCATTCTGTCACTTGCCAGATTTATTTTGCAACCACACCAAATTTTTTCCCACTAGGGTAATCTTAGTATTGCATAGACATAGTATAGGAAATATAATAAACAAAGAATATGTCAGAGAATAATAGATGCTTTCATTAATCATTCTAATGTATGAGTACATTCACATCACAATCATAATCCCCCCTTCACCCGTAGGTGGTACATATTTATCTCCCTGAAGGGGTGTGACCAAACATCACCACCCAACCCAACTACCCTTCGCTAATAACTAATTCCCGTCAGGACCACATAACTAATACATGACATAACATAAAGTAGTCTTTCCAGCTAACAGAGGTTATTGGGAAGGCCACGAGCCTGCCAATTCATGGCCGCAACTAGAAAAAAAACTAGTCAAACACCTAACCAGAAAATTAAGCATCATTTGGTTCTTTCGTGCTCCTGAGGAAGAACTAGTGAAGAAGCAGGGAAGATTTAGTAGAGAGGACTTACCTCACATCTGGCCTAAGGAATGTTCCATAATTATGAAGTATTTCACTTTGAAAGGAAAATTTACTATTTATTATTTCTACCACCTTCCCTTTCTTAGCCACTTGCACCATAAAGATTATATTTTAATTCCCTTTTTCTACTTCATTCCATGGAGAGAAATATTGTGTTTATTACCGAGGCTAAGGATGCTGGCGAAAAATATACTATTATGCATCAGGGTCTCATGTTTATGTTGTATAAGTTCCACCTGGCTCTTTGTCCTCCCCTTAATATTCATATTCAGGCTATGTTACAGATTAATGCTCCCTCTCCATCAAGGTCCACTCATGAGAAGAGCCCTATGCCCCCTGTATCTTAAGACATAAGCGGTGTGTGGAAAACCCTTTTAGGTCTAGAGAGTGCAAAGAGGATTCCCCTATCTATGAGACCCATGTGGTTAAAGGGAAGAAAAAAGTTGAAAGTCCTCTAGAGGATTCCAGAACCCAAAAAAGACCAAGAGGTTGGTGTATAGTGTGGACTCCAAATCATAGTATATTGAAACTCTCCATCACTCTAATTGGATTTCCAAGGAAAAATGCAAGAAGGAAATGAAAAACACTAATATTTCTATTTATGATGAGTCAAAGGACAAAACTAAAAAAGAGTCAGAGAACAGATCCTTTTAATGTGTCTCTGATAGTCTGAATAGGGATATGTCCTCACCCTTGTCAAAAACCCTATTGAGAACAACCCTAACCCTACCCCTTCCCCTTCCCACTGAAAGATACTCATAAGAATGTGATCATTGAGGAAATCCATCCTACGGTGGTTTTCTCTACCAACATTGGCTCGGGGGGTGTTATTGGCAAATTTAAACAAAAAATTATAGAGATGGATTGTGAGGTTAACAACCTAAAGAGGGAGGTGGCTGATATCAACTGTCATCTACAGGATACCATCAAGTTCACCTTAAAAGTGATGCATGCCTCGACTGTTACTCTGTGCATGATGCAGAAAAAAGTCTCTCGGAAGAAGCTAATAGCGGAAGATGACAATAGTGACCTGTTCCAATTCCTTAATGAGGAATGGGAGAACATCCTACTCTCTAAGAGGCTGGGGTAAAAAGGTAGTTTTTTTTTAATGGTTTGCAAGTTTTTTGACTTAAGATCGAGCCTTGGGGGATATGTTTTTAATAGTTTATCTAAAACTTTGTTTAATTATTGGTGGGTTTTCCCTACATGGCATTGTATGCTTTTAAAATTTAAGACTTCTGATATTTATAATTTTTCTTTAGCTTCTATGTGGGTTATCTGGACTTATGTTTTTTATAGAGGTAGAAAATGGATGTTGTTAATATTTATTACAGTTTCTCTAGTTGTATTTAATGTGTTGTTAATGTGCTTCTAGTGTTTCTGAGTTTGTACCACGGGCGATCACCCTCTTGTTGTTGTTTCTATAAAAAACATTAGAGATTCAAGAAGTATTTATAGATCTATGCATTTGTGAAACACATCTTTGATTATTTTTGACATCGAGCTCATTTGTGAATGTATACATATTTACATTTTAAATCTAGCCTTTGCTTTGCATTAACACAATTTCCATCGTGTATATTTCATTTCAATTTTAAGGTTGAATCCTCAATTTGGGTTTGACTAAGAAAAATGCCTTCCTACACAATATTTCCTCTCTTTTTTATGTGTAGGAATAGGTGGTGCTAGTACCGAGATCAAATCTGGGAAGTCTACGAGCTTGGCTATAGTCCACAACTAAAAATAGTCGAAAGTGCAGGGAATAAGTGAATCCAGTCGATCTAGACCTAAGAAAAGGCCAACCAAGTCAACCTAGTCCCTCCAAAACTACTTCAACCTAAATTCATTGGTTAGTTATAGTCTTTGGGACCTAAATTTGGTTATATAATTGGTCTATTTGTTTTATATCAATCAATTCTAAAACTCATATTTTCTACTTTTTTTAGCCTTTAATATTGCAGTGTTCAGTCCAACTTGCATAATCAACCCTCAATTGTAGTAAAGGATCATTGGACTCACTTAGTGCTTTAGTCTAATTGAACCTAGTGGGTCATCTTCCTTCTAATTGTAACCAAGGTTGGTTTTATCTCATATTAGGGAAACAAACTAGAACTACTTAAATCATCAAAACCAATATTTTATGTTACATTTTAGTAAACCCGATGCATGACATTTATATTCTAATTTAGTGTCTATATCTTCTTTATATGCATTGCATTACTTATTTTATGCATGCATTTGTCAAATTTCATTTAGTTATTTGATAGTTAAATGTGTTATTCATTAGGTTTCATGTGCAATTATCTTTTCTACATGTCTTAATTCTATTTGTGATTCATAAAATTGATGAGTACTTGCATCTTTATCCGATATTTGTTACTCATTTGCATTTTTTAGACATATCTTTCCTTCATTACCTTGTGTGTGAGTGTTATAACCTTGATTCCTACATACAACATTCTAGTGAGAAGAAGTCATAGACTTATGGATTCATTTGATCTTGAATCCTCTATGTTCCCTAAGAATTTTGATGATGCCACTATGCCTACTAATGACATTCTCACTATTGATGAAAATCCCTTTTACCACTCTTCTCATGATGAAGATGAAACCTTAAGAGTGTCTCCTACCAATTGCAAAAACTTTCCCATGATTTTAAAAAATTTGAATGTTTGAAGGTTAGGTTAAGATAATTTTGATAGGGAAACCATCTCCTTAGTAGAACGAATGAGGAAGTTGATTCACAATGATGAGAATGGTGTTGATTTGTTATGTGCTCTATCTTATCTTATCAATGACAATGTTAAATATATCAAATATTTTGCTTAAGATCTTGGTCTCTCTCGATCTAATACTAGTGTTGAGACTTCTATAATCATTTATCCTTCATTACCTAGTGTTCCTACATATACTCCACCTCTCATGACTAAATCTATTTCAAGCATTAATCCTGCACATGTTAGTCTAGGAAGTATTCATAATACTTTCAATCCTCCTAAAAGTGTTTCGTGTATTTCTCAACCATCTTCCAAACCTACTTACAAAACTATCGCATTTTCATATTCCAATGCTCCTTCCATTTCCTGTAATGCGCCAAACCTTTCACACATGTCCCATACTAATCTCTCCATCAAATCTACTATTAATAGTCTTTCCCAAACCATGTCATCCTTGCAACAACAAATTACATCCATGATTCAATATTCTCACTTGTAAAATTACTAGTCCTTTGTCCTTAGACATCATTGATGGTGTTATCCCTCAATATATAGAAATACCTCATTTGGAGACTTATACTGAAAAGGGTGATCCCTTTACTCATGTGAAAATATTCCAAATATTGTGTAGTGATTTCTCTCATGATCATAAACTCATGGCAAAAAATTTTACTAGAACATTTAGAGATAAGGCCTTGCAATGGTATTGTTCTTTGCCATCTTATTCTATTGACTTGTTTTAAAGACTTGCTAATTCTTTCATTCAACAATTTTAAAATAACATTTGTCCTAAAATTTCTTTGATAGATTTAATTTATTGTAAACAAGGTGTTAAAGAAAAAGTGACTAATTTCATTAGTAGATTTAAACATTTGCATGCTCATATTTCTTATCCAGTTCCTAATATTGATATTTAACCTAATTTTATTTCTAATTTATAAAAATACATTAGATATAAGATATTGCTTACTAATTTAATTTTCTTTACCCAATTGTGTGTAGTGCTTCATAATTATCAAGTTCAAGTGAGCCAATTTGAAGCATCCAATCCAATGGCTCCTATTGATAAGAGTGATGTCACCTCCTAGCCATTTCAAAAGTTTCAAAAACCTAAAGGATTCATCAAGATTTCCAGTTCATCAAACAACATTGATGCACAAGTGGTAGATGCAACTAAATGTGTGGCTCCTTTGTCATCTATTTTCAAATTGTCTCATAATTTCACACATCTTTCTAAATCTTTTTGTACCATCCTAAAAATTAAGTACCCTTAATTAGGTGCTCATGTAGCCCTATTTTAGTGTGTATGGGTTCCCACATTGATTTTTTGCTCTCTAATGCTCATTGGACCTTCAAATTAATATTATAAGTCATGTATTGATTGAATTTCTTGAAGACTCAAGGTTTGACCTTATTTATAAGTGTGCTCTTATATTTTTACTCCAATCATATAATTCATTTAATCTCCTAGGCCCTATCTTATCATTTATGACCTTTACATTCTCTCTCAACCTCGAAACTAGTTATTAGATCAAATCTCGTGCCCCCTATATTTTTAGGACCCACAATCCAAATTTGGGCCCTGATTGGTGAGTATAGAATGTCTTTGGCATTCTATACCTAGGTACAAAATGATTTTTTCATTCTATACCCTAAATTTTGTGCCCAAATTTAAATTAGATCCCTATCTCAGTGTTTTAGTGGAGGATTTCGATTTACAATTGGCCTACCTAAGTTTTAACCCCTGAAATGATGGATTGAGTATATAATCACCCTATCTCCCCTCATTTTGGTAGACATTAATGATATAAAAATTTGAAATCAAGATAGCATCCAAGCATTCTCAAGGTCTTCAAGCATCCAATTCTTCAAGTGTTCAAATCAATCTTATTCTCCTTCATCAAGCATTGTAACAAACTATAATATTCATCATCCAATCTTACTTATCTTTCATGATTTCCTTTTGGTTTTTTGTGGATTTCAAGCTATTACATTAAGATTTGTGGTCACATCCAAAGAAGCATTGCATCGTCAAGGTATGAGGTAATTTACAATTCAGATCAAGCTTCTACTTAATCTTTCCTTATGAAATTTCATTATATTTTCAAGGTCGATTCCTAAATAGGGGTTTGAATAAGGAAAAACCATTTAACCAACCTTCTTCCCCATTTTTATATGTAGATGTATAGGCTGTGGATATTTCAGAGAAAATGTGGGAAGATCGAGACTAGGTGGATCATCCCTGCAAGTTTTAGACCAAAACCTAGGGTAGCGAATGGGTTTGGTGATTTGTACCTAGGTAAAAAACAAGTTTGGCAATATGTACCCTCAAGATCCAGCTCAAATTTGGAAGGGAGTTAGGTTACAATCTTTAGGTCTCAAATTTGTAGTTATAGGTTCCTACAAGATCCCAATCGACTATCAAAAATATATATCTACATCAACATAATTCCTCTTTCATTCAAAGGTGCACACAAAATCCTCATCTATATCCATCTTTATATCATTTATAGATTCATCAAGTTCATACTATGACATTTTTCATTATACCTATATTTATCTTCTTCCATTCCAAGTAACAAAAAAGGAACCAAAACCCTTCAAACACAAATATTTCATTGGCATCTCTTCTATCAAGGTGTTGTAAATCATATTTTTTTTGAGGTAGTTTTTCATTCTTAATGTTCAATAGGATATTGGATCGACTCCCCTTTGATCACCATTTTCTATTGTACAATTTGGTGAACTTGACTCATATTTGGTGTCTAGATGTCATTTGTATGCATTTCATTGTTACATTTTATGTATTTAGTTTTGATTTTTAGTTTTATTTTTGCATTCATTAATAAAAATGACATAAAAATTACAAATTGTTCATAGATTCATTCTTTCATTTACATGTTAAAAACAATAAAAATCCAAAAATATTTTCTTTTGTGTCTTTAGATTAGTTTCCTTTATACTTTATTTCATAACATTAGCTTGTTTTATTACAAATTGGTTGATTTCCTTGTCCAAAGATTTACTACTTTTGATGATCCATTTAGTAGTGAAGATTTTGATATGATGGATGAAGTCCTGGATGAATTCATCTCTACTAAGTATCCTTATACACCTCCTAAAATCTCCTTTTGTCAAGAGATAATTAATCTGATAGAAGGTTTTAGGGTTTACAACAATCCCCTTTATGAACATCTTAATTCCCAAATCTTCTATCCCTCATGAGGATATATTGATGCAAGAACATAGTTTTAAAAATCTTCTCAAAGGCCTCCCTCTTTGGTATGAATCATTAGACAATAATGTTGATTATTCTCTTAATGCAAAACTACCCTATGAGAGTACCTTTGTGTAAGAGGATAATTTTTTGGTGGATGAGGCTGATATGATTGAAAATTCCCTTAATAACACTTCCCCTCCTATCTATTCCATGCATCTTCCCTCTAGATATGAAGCACTAATGAGTTGTAATTTTCCTTCTCCTAAAAGTACCTTAGAAGTGGAGGATGATATCCTTGATGCTCTTTTTTTTTTCTAATTGAGCCTTTTGAGATTAAAGAATATAATCAAGTTAATACTATTCAAGGTATCTATTGATGCCTAAAATTTCTTCAAGGTGAACAAACCTATGGGAAGCTTAGTGAACTTTGGGACCTTGCGCTATTTCATTGAGAGACATCTAGAATTTGAGAAGTCAGTTCTTCATTTTATTTTTAGAGGGGAGAGGGGAATAAGTATTAACCTAGAAACTAAGGAAAAATGCCAAGATTTTGGAACACTTTAAAGCCAAACTACACATGCTATTTTGAGAACGGGAATATCAAGGTAACCTTTGGATTGGGGACAAATAGGAACCATAATAGATCCATGAAAACATCCACTCATTAGACATAAAGTGAGAAGCATATGGGGTAATCATTGAGAAAATAGAGAAGCTCACAGAATAATCCACTTACAAAAATTAGATATGCATTCACTAAAGTCAAAACAACACATTAAATATTCATGAAAATAACAAAACTCAAAAAATGCACTATTGATATATTCATTATTTAGAAGTAGTCATTACAATTTTAAGGCCTGTACAAAATGCTCATACATTTCTCCATTTATGTTCTCTAAAAGTCCTTCTTCAGGAGAGATATTATTATCCTCGGGAATGAGCTCTCTCCTTGCAAGAAAAAAACCCGTTCTCTTTTTTTTGAAAAAAACACCCTACCCCCTTTTATAATCCCCGCCTCTTTTGCTTGCGAAGACAAGACCCGATGTTTCTAATGGAAAGGCATTTTAAAATTGTGCCAAGTTTCTCAATCTGTAGGGTTGAGAGGGCATGAACATGATCACTGGCTCTTCAAATTGATAACTAACATTTTATCTGATAAAAAAATCAAATCACCATAATTCTATTTAAAAACCACCTCCTCCACCATTATTGCAATGGTTTCATCAAAAATATACACCTGAATTGTGATGGAGCTCAAAATTTCCACAAAATATTGGGATCAACATAATGAGAAGACCCTAAAAATGACTATCTTTACCCATGAATCACTCACATATTAGAGGATGTTTTATCATAGACAAAGTATTCAATGAATGTTGTGAAGCATATTTATTCTAATTAGCTACATGTGGAATCTGCAACTTGTGAAATTATTGTATACATATACTCTCAAAAGATAATATCATAGGTGTGAGTTTTCTTTACACTGATATCACTTTGTACAAATATACATAAGTAACATTGGGACTAGAAGATAGCTAGCTTCATGGTAAAACATTCATCAAAATAATCAATATAGATCACAAAGCAACAAGAGATTTCAAAAGTTAGCCAGACAAAAGTAAGCTATACCAATGAGGATTCATTGGAAAAAGTTACACTGGTGGGAAGAAAAAGGTAGTAAGCCAGGAGATATCAACAATAGTCACACCGATAAAAGGATGTAGGTATACCACTGGGAATACCTACTTGGTAAAATCTATACTGAAAAATTCATCGACGAGACTAAAACAATTAGAGAGAAGTTTTAAATGTCTTGTCAATGAACTGATAAGGTCTTCGATAAGACCTATGCCAAAAAAGAAATTTATTATTGGTGAAAGTTTTATGGAGTTTCATCGACATAGTCGATAACTAGCAGGATAACAATAGAAAAGTCTCACCGACACCCGATGAAAAGATCGGGGTAACTTATACCGATGGAATATAAGGATGATCAAAATCATGATCGAGAAAATTTATAGTGATGATGTAAGAAAAGACATCTGTTAAGACTAATTCTTATCGGTGTAACATCAATAATTATATCCCTATAGAGTAAAATTGTCCCAATGGAAATGTTATAAAGATTGCAGTGTCCATTTGTATTATTGGCAAGATATATGTCGATGATCTCATCAACATGACTTACAACTACGAAGTAACAAAAAATAAGTTATACCAATGCCCAATGGAAGGAATGGTATAACCTATGTTGATGACTAAGATTTGAAAACCCAATTAGTGTAGCATTCAAGAGGCTTTGTTGATGGCACGTAAAGGCAAGTGTGATTGGTATATCCTTTGGTGATTATAACGACTATCATGTCAAAGGGATTTAATACATCAAAGTGACAAGATAAAAATGATTGAAGCTTGCAAATTAAAGAAACAAGAATAAGACAAGGCACAAGAAAACTTCTTAAAAAAATACATTTTGAGAGGAGCAACAAGTATAAGTAATATGTGTCATCTATATGGAAGAATATGAGACTAGAATATAAATACAATGATGGGCATAAAGAATAGACTGTGAAGCACTAGAGGGGGTACTTACAACACTTATAGACCATTTATCAATTATATACCCCTAAAACAGCTTTAAAATACCTCTAATATGCCTAAACAACTTGTAAAATGGTAATTAATTACATAAACTAAGGTAATTTTGGGATTTGGAATTATTTTTATTTAAAAGGGTGGTGTCTTTTCACCCAAAGGGGTATGAAAACTATTTAGCCACATATATATGTGGTGTTAAATGTAAAGAAGTATATATCATGATCAATCAACAATGTAAATATTTTATTTTCTATTGTACTTTGTGCAAGTGATTTATTATACAAAAGACTTTTTGAAGAATTAATATAAATCAGTATTTTCTCTAATTTGGAGTTGTGGATTTGATCTTTCAAATTGATTAGTCCTTTGTGATTTTATCTCTAGAAGATAAAGCTACTTTAAAACTTCATGTTTGGAAATTATTCCCGCTATTCTACAATTTGATCATTAAGATTATTATGCACTAGTAATTCTATCTTATTGGTCTCATTAAGCTTGGTTTAAATTCAATAAGACTAATTGTGCTGTAATAGAATAATCAAAGACATTGAAGAGGAGCATTTAGGTGGTATTTTATGTCTCACTTAGCTGTACATAGAATCAAATAAGGAACTGTCTCTATTTCCCAATAGAAGAAAGGCAATGGTCTATCATACTTAATTGAAGTCTTTGTCTAAAATACTACTATTAGGAAGCAATAATACATATCCAAAATAAACAAGATATCAATACATAAAAGCATTCAAAATACTCATCCATTAATTAGTATTCACTATAAATCAAGAAATCAAAGCCTAAAGTATTCAAACATTCTTCATACAAGTTTAGTAACTTATAAATCATGATGAATACAATTTGATCTCCCTCAATAAATAATTACCATCTTCAAATATCGTCCTAAATTCAAGAAAAGATATCAGATAATCTTCTATAAAAATCTTTAACCAATAGATTGTATTAAGGTATGGGTACACCCGCCTTGGTCCTGTAGAGCCTAAAGAGCAGGGGAAAAGGATCATAATCAACCATTCCCGTTCATTGGCCAAGTCAGTTGGAAATTCTAAGCCTTGAGTTAGGAAAGCTCATAGGATTTGGGAGCCAAAAAATTGGTGACTCTGTTGGGGAAAGTTGTAAATAAATACGTTCAAAATCTTTGGTGATAAAAGAAGTTTACTCCATTGGAGAGAAAAACCCAGAAGACCAACAAAAACCATATTCCTTGAAGAGAGGTGGTGACTCTGACAATTGAAAAGGTATTTTTGAAATCAGTGACTCTGCTAAGGATAAGATCCAAAAGGTGACAAGTATTTTTCCTCTTTGAAGTAGGTGGCGACTCTATTGAATAAAAAACCTAATTTAGATATTCAAATTGTACTAGTATAAGAAAAACCACAATCAAATCAATGGAAAGAATTTGATGAATTTGATGATGTATTTAAAAAAGAGAAACTTGAGATGGATCAAGAGTAAATAATAGAAAGGTTAGAAGGAATCCTAACTACCCTTCTCAAAGTGAAAAGTATGCCTAATCCTGACATATTAGTGCTTAGAGAGTTGAAAGAACTTTTATAATTCGTTGCAAAATAAAATGATAACTATGACTATGGATACATATTTCATATATTCGGGCATGTATTTCCTGAAGCATTAAAGGGATTGAAAATTTAGGACTTCATCAGAAAAAAGAACATGGAGGAAAGTGAACCAGTCATTAATTCATGTGTAGCTGACTCTTCTAACAATAGGACTTGTGAAATAGATACATGTGCTAGAAATGATGAAGAAAATTTTATCAGTAGTGAACAAATTTAAGCTTTGTTGGATAAGGAATATCAAAGGCATGTTGATAAAAATGGTCCAATTTTTTTCTTAGTTCACAAGGATAAATAAATTAATGGAGCGGTGTACACAATAAATAAAATTTAGGAGGTGTTTAATGATCGAAAGGAAAGTTTATTCACCCTTATAATTTATGAAGAGACAAGTTACAAATTAAGGATGAAAGAACCAAAAAGTTGCATGAGGCATTTAAAGTTGCTATGAATATTGAGAACATGTCAAAATTTGGAATGATTTTGAGACTTAAGCCAAGAAAAAGATCCATGCATGCAAATAGATAGTGCAATCAGGAGGTTAATAATAGCATCACAAGTGATTCCCATTTTTCTACGCCACCTTATAATTCATTCTATAATATAAGATATATACTTACATTTGACTCAAGAATTAATGAAACATATGAAGATGAAGTTTATGAGCCTCAAAATTATGCATATGGGAAGCTCTATGATGAAAATGATGTGACAGAGGATATGTGTGAATCAAAAAGGGATTCATTTATAGAATGTGAGAAAAATGATGGTTGGGGGTTCATAAACAATTTTTTGATGAGCATGATGGAGATGATAAGTTTTTTTGTCCTCCTTCTACATATGAAGATGATTGTACAAATTCCTTTGATGATGTAGTATCTATAGACAGTTATGAACAATGAAAGAAAGATGTGCACATATGTGAAAATGATTTGTATAATGAAGAAATAGTAAGGGATGAATTCATACCTTGTCAAGGAGCGGTTGATGGTAATTTTTTGTAAGTTTTCAAATCCATTATATGGGGATGAGGAATTACTTTCAAATAATTAGGATATTGCATCAGCCTATCAACACATCTTGTATGAAGTTGCGATGGAGCCATTTGATAAGAATGTTATGGGATCAGAACATGTTAAGGAAAATAATGATAGTTTTACCATCTTAAATTGGACACATTTAAATTTATGACCTTTTAGCTCCTCTTTAGTATGTTTTGCATTGCACAATTTCACTTTGAGAAAACACCCTTTCTCTTTTTCTCTCTCTCTCCAAGGAAAAATTGAGGTAGGACCTAACACTTCCTCCTAGATTTCCCTATTTTTCATTCATAGGTTGAGGTAGGATCTAATTTATAGGCATCCTCCTCTTTTGAGGCCCCATTTTCCCAAATTTAACTTCAGATTATCAAACCTCGATGCATATTACACCCATAATCCTTGCAGATCTGGAAGTTGGGTTATAAACCCAAGATCTTGGCACCTCGGGGAATAGGTCGACTAGGTCAACCTATTTCCAAGTGGTTGGGAATTGTTGGGCCTGAACCTATTAGTAAAGTTTTGGTAATTCTTTCTCATTTCAATCGGCTCCTATGAGGGTAATTTTAGAAATTCACTATAAAATGGTACTCAAAGTCTTATTTTTAAATAAGGACAACATAATGATGAATGATGGAAGAAAGTTACAAGCATGTGTGAATACCTCAATCTGATATTGAGCAATTGTAAGGTGGAAAATAAGGGCTAGATCTTGTTCTTTCATTGCAAAGTGAGGACTTCATCAACAACTTAAGCATTCAAGCAATTACATGTCATCATGGAGACGCAAGGGGATCGTGAAGATGGCTATAGTACTTAATCCTTGGGGGCTTGTTATGATTCTTATGCTATGTTCAGATCTGATCTTTGTCTCTTCATATCTCGCGCATTCATACATACACATGCATGCTAGGGTTTCACTTATAGAGTAGATTCCTAGAATTTCTAGCTCTTTTACATTCTAGATCTACAATCTAGGATTTAGAGCACTACATACACACACAAAATTTTCCTAAATGGCTATTGTGGAGGTGGAAATCACCAAAATGGGGGGTTGACTAAGGAAAACCCCTTTATATCCACCCACACACACACACATTCTATCACAAATTTACAAGTTATCAGTTGAACAGTTACAAATCTGAAGGTTACAGACTGAGACCTACCAGGAGAACTCAGGTTGACTTCACAACAGTGCCCCAAGAACATGGTGACTTGGTCGACCTATTTTGGAACACAGTGACATGGTCGACCTGCTCTCAAAAACTTGAGATTTTTAGAATTTTTTGGGTTTTCAGCTGTGATCAAGGATCCCTAGTCGTAAATTTAGCTATAGGTCCAAATCTGTCATTTTTAGATTAGAAAAGTACATTTCATCACACATTTCAAGGTAAGTACCCTATAATTTGTTTTATCTTTTAGGATAGGTTTGTTTTTGTATCTTAATTAGGTTTATTACATCCACTTAGTTCCTAGACTCATCTTACACTTCTTTCTTAATTAATTGTTCCAATTTTTGTCATCTTCATTACATATTTATAATTGAATTACATTGAATGAAAAAGGCATTTGTAGTGTACTTCCTTAATATAACTTGGGTTTAGCATTCACATCCCCTATCACCTTTTGGGTTCTTGCTAATATAGCCTAGGTCACATTGAGAGTTATGCTCGAAAGCCCCTCTTTCTCTTGTATTGAATGGCTTAGGGAGAAAGTGTTAAACTTGATATACCTAGTTTGCATTGTTAGACTCATTGATGTCATTTTCCCCCTAAACATTTTGGTGAAGCTGACATGAACCCTCCTTTTTTATCTTGGTAGTTAGTTCTTTCTTTTACATGCATTACATTTATAAACATAAAAATAAAATAAAAAAATAAAAAATCTTGCTTTGATTACATTTCATTTCATTGTAAATAACTTGCTTTACTTTCAAGATGTATGATATTTTGTACGAGTACTTTGATGATGCATTTATTAGAAAACCTCATGAGATGTATAGTAGTGAAGTTTTGGGTGTAAGGAATGAAATCTTAATTGAATCCATTCCTCCATCATCTTCCTCTACATCTCTCTAGCCTAACCTTTATGATAGGTTTTTTTTCATGGCTTCCTTTGTGTGAGACTGTTTGTAATATTGAGCCTGTTAAATCGATTCTATTCACTAAACCCCTTATAAATCTCAAAGGATTTCCTCCTCAACAACCTCTTATTACTCTTAAGGGTTGTCCTTCAAAACAAGAACCCCTTATATTCCTTAAGGGAAAGCTTGATCATACTTCAGTTGCACATACCTATCGAACATAGAATAATCCTCAACCTACTATTTTGGTTATTCCTACTTCTCTCCCTCCCTCTCAACATGTGCTTCCCCAATCACCCCAATTTCCTAGTTCCTTAGGTAAGAAATATGATCTAGTGGAGTAGTTACGCGTTACTCTTGCAAAGGTCTACCCACGGGAGCATCTTAAAACTTCTCCCACTTATCATGAGGCTTTACAAAAATCTTTTTCTACTCTTCCTATCCCACCACCTAACCAAGATAACATCAATTCATTCTTGGAGTGTATGCAAACGATATCTACTCCCCCTCAAATTGTGTTTACTCAAGATGACTTGCCTCCTAAGGAAGTGAAAAACCAATATAAGGTTGTTGTTCTTATTGATGGAAATCTTATTCAGATAACTTTGATTAACAATGGGCCAGGTTTGAATGTGTGTAGTATAGATATACTAAAAGCTATTAAGGTTGATATGACCACTATTAAGCCTGATAACATTCCCATTCACAACTTTGATAAAAATTTTAAGAAAACCATGGGAATCATAACTTTACCTGTTAAAAATGGTCTGGTTATCCCAGATACCCCAATTCATGTGATATCGGGACCCATAAATTACAATCTTTTATTGGGAAGACCATGGTTGCATAACATGCATGCTATCCCCTCCATGCTTTATCGCGAGGTTAAATTTATCTTCAATAATGCGATGTACACCCTTCATGCGGATGATAAGCCTAACAATTGCTTAAACATTGAGTCAATTAAAGATCCTGGACATAGTGAAGAAAAACAAGAAACTAAAGATGAAACTCAAAGAAATAAAGAACCTATATCTTATACCTTGTTTGAAGATGATTGGGGCACTTTATATTTTACTCCTTTTATTGGAAAGTATTAGGTTTTGACCTCTCTTTCATGAAACCCCCAAAAACTATAAAAAGTGAGAAAATTGTTCCTATTCCTCTTACAGGGGAACTAAGCAATAACTTTTTGGTTGCTTAAAATAATGAAACCATATAAACTATTATTTGAAATAGTGACCTATGAAGCTCCCTTAAACTTGTTTGATATGGCTTTTGATTATGGTCCTGGATATCATTTTCTTGCTAAGTATGGTTTTAATGGTCAAGGTTTTGGAAAGTATGAGCAAGGAATATACACTCCTATAATGAATGATGGTTGTGAACATACCTATGGTTTAGGATTTAACCCATATAAGAAACCTTCCTTCCTTTTGAATGATAATCACATTTGTAGTGGACCTTTGAAATTAACTAATCTTCACCTTCTCACGTTTGACCAAAGGCCATCTCTGGATATCTTTTCCTTTGATGATGCTATCGAAGAATTCTTAGGGGCACATGAAGATTTTCCTTCCTTTCATAATAATAAAAGAAATCCTTATTGTATAAACACTAATGGATATTTTAGGGAAGGTAGTTAATCTAAACAATATCTTGATCTTTTTCTCCCTATAGAGAATGAAAATAAAAGAAATCTCTTAATCGCATATACAATAGATGTGCAAATTGATGCTAAAGATCTTGAAAAAGTTATCAAGATTGGAAAGTGTCTAGATGAAGATGAGCGTAAGAAACTTACTAATCTTCTTCTTGAATTTTTGGATATCTTTTCTTAGGTATATTCAAACATGCCTGACATTGATCCTAAGATCGTCACTCATAACATTGTTCTTGTGCCTATGCTAAGTCTATGAAACAAAATATTTGTAAAATGAATTCTAGCATAGCTCTTCTTGTCAAGGCTGAGATAGAAAAATTATTAGATGATTTTCCCCTTCCAAAGATTGATATGATCATGGATTCTACAACATGCCATGCACTACTATCCTTTATGGATGGGCTCTCAGGATATAATCAAATATTTATTCCTCCATATGACCAATATAAGACTGCCTTCATTACTCCTTGGGGAACCTTTTGTTTGGTTGTCATGCCTTTTGGGTTAAGGAATGTAGACACTACATATCAATGTGCTATGAAATTGATCTTCCATCATTACATTCACACACTACTGCATTTGGGGCCAAATTTTGAAAGAAGTTTTTGACGGTTAACTTTTTCTTACGAATTTGGTGTTTTTTTTTGTAATAGGCCCCGATGATGTCGGTATTCTGATGGGTGTTTAATTAACCATCGGAACTCTGACAGATTTGGGGTATACATTTTTTGAAAAAGTGAAACAACCTCATCATTTTTATTTCGATTGGATAGAGGGAGCGGGAGAAAAGGAGCGAAAGCTGAGTGCGGGAGAAGGTATGTGATTTCTTCATCTTTCAAGCCTCTAGCATCATATTCGAATGTATTTCATTTTATTTGATCATGAATTCTCTCTAAAATGATCGTATTCTACTGGTGTTGTGCCATAGCCAGTGCTTTATCTCTATTATTTGATGTTATTAGTGCTTGTGCTCAAGGATATCGATCCACTATATTCAAATGTTTGGATTCACGTTTGTTGATATTACTGGTATATATGTTTAATGAGGCCATTGTAAATTTTTGTCACTGAAATGACCGCATTCTACTGGTGTCATGCCCTAGCCCGTTCTTTAACTCCATTATTTGATGTTATTGGTGCTTGTGCTCAAGGATATCCATTTTTTTGAAATGTTGACTGTGGTTATCAAATGGACAGCCTGTGAGCTTCTAGCTAGGTGCCATTTGTATTGATAGCTTAGGGCATCAAATGTATTGTATCATTGATAGTTGATACTTTGTTAAAAGGAAATAGGACAAAGAACTATTTTTATTTAGTTTCTCTATTTTGATCCCTAAGTGGCTTACAACCCTAGAGAAGTATATGCAGATTTACGGATGCAGTTGTAGGATACATAGCAGCCGATAATTCACAATAAATCCATGCATCCAATTTGAATATCAATTAATAAAAAGAACTAGGGTCCTCCAATGGCCCAATCATCCGGACCTTGACTGTCCCCTCAACCAGTGACCCTTCAAAACCAGGTTATCATGCAATCAGTGAGTGATCCTTCATTCTCCTAGTGAGCTTCTAGGTAGGTGCCATTTGTATATTTGATAGCTTAGGGCATCAAATGTATATTGTATCATTGATAGTTGAGAATTTTTTAAAAGGAAATAGGACAAAGAATGATTTTGATTTAGTCTCTATATTTTGATCCCTAAGTGGCTTACAACCCTAGAGAAGTATATGGAGATTTACAGATGAAGTTGCAGGATACATAGCAGCCAATAATTTACAAGAAATCCATGCATCCAATTTGAATAACAATTACTACAAAGAAATAGGGTCCTCCAATGGCGCAATCATCCAGACCTTGACTGTCCCCTCAACCAATGACCCTTCAAAACTGGGTTATCATGCAATCAGTGAGTGATCCTTCATTCTCCTGGTCTGCCCTGCATCCAAACATATTGGAAATACACAATACAATGATAACAAGTCTTTCACAATCCCCCTTCCCTCAAGGAACACTATCAACCATCCTTTCCACATAGCATTTCATTATTTTATGAGTGGATTGTGTAGGAACAGTTAACATTAAACAAGGAGCAAACTCCTCAACACATCTTGGAAACCATTGAATTCAATAATAAATGAAACCTAACACCAACACTATTCCTTCCATAGTTGCAGGATACATAGCAGTCGATAATTCACAAGAAATCCATGCATCAAATTTTTATAAAGATATCCTACTAATCAATAGGAATTTTCTTGAGATGACCAATGATTATGCATTTTGATGGTAGTGTGCTAGTTCAAAAGGATAATATAAATCTGAAACAATTTTTTCTGATTTTCTCAAACTATAAATGTGGTTAAAGGGAAAATATTATGTGGAAAACCCACAAACCAAGCTAGCAAATGATTGTACATCAAATTATTCCTATATTCATTCAAGTATTACTATGCTTCATCTACCTGACCTTTGAGCTTCATCTAGAGGAATGTGTAGCTTTAAGATAGAGTTACTTCTTGGGCCTTACAATAGGGTGGAATATGATCAAGATTTGTTTAGGCTGTATCTTTGTTAGTCCCATTGTTAGGTTCTTATAGTTCATGGTTTGAATCTATTATGGTTGTGTAAGGGATTTGTAGATGCTTTTTCTAACATAATTATTGGACACCATGATTGGAACAACTGGTTGTTGGCTATTGTACACATGAATCATATCTGTCAATGGTTCTTTGTGTTCAAGAATTCGTTGATCAATCTTTGAGATTTATTGTCCCAGCTTTAAAAGAGTGATAAAAGATATAGTGAGTGCTATCTTTTCCAAGTGTTTTGTGGGTGCCATTATCTTCTAGGAATAATTGCTAGAACCAAATTATGTTCTTTGCCTCTAGTAAATATTGCAGACACAACCATCTTCTTGGTGAAGGGTTTCTTCCATCCCCATGAGGCACTATTGCATGGTTTCCATTCCCTTGTAGTTTACTGAACCTAATTTAATACAAGTGTGCACTATTTTGGGTTCCATAATTTATGGCCCCTACACTGTGGTTGTTAGCCTAATTAAGATAGGCCTACCTTTGCATATAATAAGAGGCCAACATGAAACAAACATCTAGAGGTTAGGGGGTTGTTCCCTATCCATAATTTATTATTTAAGTGCTAAGTGATGATGGGTATATCATGTAATTCATATGTAATGTCCCCTATCGGGACCTTACTTAATTTATCCTAAATTTATCAATTAGGTTTTGGATTGTTATGTCCATGATAGGATTAGTCATTTTATCTCATTAGATTTAGTTATCTTTAACACTCATATCCAACCTTATTACTATTTTAACTCCATGAAGGGAAGCGTAAACATTATCCAAGGTGCCTAGAGACCAACTGCAATGGTCCCCCTCAAAGTTTATAGGTCCAAGCCCAAACTATTGGGATGCTGACCCCCACCTTATTTTGGGACAGATAGCCATTGCTTGGATTTAGACAAGCCCCTCCTTGGTAACACTTTAGTCTTCCTTCTTAGCTAAATAGTAATAGGTTCTATATATTTGTTCTTATTTTATTTTAATTAATATATATATTATCAATGTAGATGTTTACTCATTTATGAGCGCTATATATATAAATATATATAAATAATCTTGATTATCAATAACGATATATATTGATTGTCATTATGAGAATATATATATATATATATATATATATATATATATATATATATATATATATATATATATTAGATCATTGGAATATATAGTATAGATTATTTAGATATATAATTTAGATGTATATTTCATATATATAATTTCTATATCAGATACCACTGACAAGGGATTATATATTTATAATCACTCAGATCTGTGCTCTGCCTTATACACTAATAAGTGATGTGTGTGTGTGTGTGTGTGTGTGTGTGTATATATATATATATACATATATATATACATACATATATATATATATATATATATATATATATATATATATATATATATATATATATATATATATATATATATATATATATATATATATATATATATATATATATATATGTATATATATATATATGTATGTATATATGTATATATATATATGTATATATATATATATATGTATGTATATATATATATATGTATATATATATATATGTATATATATATATATGTATATATATATAAAATTCTGTATATTGCTGGACTGATATCGATTCTCTGATATATATATATATATATATATATATATATATATATATATATATATATATATATATATATATATATATATTAAAAAATAATGTCTGATATTCATTCCCTTATATCTCCCCCATTAGTTGTGAGATTGTATAATATATATACATAAAGTTAAATCCTATGTGTTCTGGTTTTCTGACTTGTTGCCAGATGCTAAATACAGATTTATTAATCTGTTAGTATTTTCCTCTATAATGTTCTCTTCCCTACGTAGGGTAACAAATATATTTTATATTCTCTCTTCTTCGATGCCTGAATTAATGATGGAGAGTGCTTTCTTATATCTTATGCTTAGGATGAGTAGTCATGTAAAAGACACGACTCACGTCTCTTCATAAATTATATATCATTCCTTTATCAATACTAATAACTATTATTAGTCTAAATTCTGCACCACTTTATGAAATCGTATTTGTCATTGCACTTATGTGGCACCTTTTCTGCCAACTTGTCCTTGCTGACTTTGTTTGACTTCAACAATATCACTGTTCTTTATCTTTCCATCCCACTCTAATATTAATTTAGAATAATTATTAATTTTGCTTAATTAATAATTATCTATGCATTATTAATATATTGCTGATATACGACTAATTAATATTTATTTTAATTATTAATTTTGATAATTATTCATTATATATTCATTGATTGATAATTATTTATTTCAATGTTCAATATATATATTATTATACAATTATCTATTTGTTAATAACATTGATTAATGTGATAAATATATTTATTTAATATACTTTTGATTATTTTTTAATTTATTATTATTAATTTATTTATCAAATTCTTCATATAGACGGGGGATATCACATCATACCTAGTGTGTCTCTTTCTTTCTCTCCACATTTCACATTAGGGGTATATGTTATAAAATACTAATGAAATCAAGTATAGGTCAAATCTAATCAAAATTGCAATATAAAGATTAAAATAGATCTTGAAGAAATACGGGAACCATTTTTGATAGATATTGTACAAACGAAGACAATACTCCAAAGAGGAAATGCTTCAATGTGGAACAATTAAAGGACAATATTTTACTTTTATATGCATATCTGCAATGTTTTTGATATATTTCTCAGATAACAAAACCATAGAAAGAATAGCATATAGAAGAAAGTAAAGAATAATGATCATACTTTGAGATATTGTAGAAAATTAAAGGAAAGAATGCTTGGTGGGGTTATCATGCAATCACTGAGTGATCCTTGATTCCCCTCTTCCAGTGATCCTTCAAAATTGGGTTATCATGCAATCAGTGAGTGATCCTTCATTCTCCCAGTCTGCCCTGCATCCAAACATATTGGAAATACACAATACAATGATAACAAGTCTTTCAAAATCCCCCTTCCCTCAAGGAACACTATCAACCATCCCTTCCATATAGCATTTCACTATTGTATGAGTGGATTGTGTAGGAACAGTTAACATTAAACAAGGAGCAAACTCCTCAATGCATCTTGGAAACCATTGAATTCAATAATAAATGAAACCTAACACCAACACTATTCCTTCCATTCACTTCTACCAAGAATAAAGCATTTAATCCATTTAACATTACATATAATCATTAGACAGTTACATTTCCTGACTATGTAGAGGAACAATCACGACCAAAATGATCAAAACTACTTTCACCCTTGCACAAGCTATCCCAAACTTCAAGTAAAATGATCAATATGCTATATCAAATCATTCATATTCATAGTAACCATTTGAAGGATCATTTTGTCAATGAACCCTCTGACTGTACACCTGCGACAGAGAAAGGAAACCTCAAAATAGAGAAAGGAAACTTAGTAAAACTAGTCTATGCCAATGTTTGTGAGGGAATCTTAGTCACGACATCAAGTATCATCTCATCATGGTCTATTCACCATGTTTCAACACCCCATTCATTCTGATCTATTCAACTTACACCATTCTTCTTCTCCAAGACTCAAAGGCTTGAAATAGTATATGTGGTAAAAATTCATGAAATACTAAAGAAGACCTGCTATTTGTCAAACATATCTTCATTATCCCCCACAAAAAACTAAGTAATAACTACTCTACCCTTAATTTGTTTAACAATGCACCATATTAGATAAAGTAGGTTCTATCACACATGGCATGAACTCTCTTCAAACTCACAATATGTATCATGAGTTTTTAAGCTAACATTAGATAATTGAATTACATATGTAGGTACCTGGACTCCTTTCACAAGCATCGCACACAGTCTCATGGATCGACAGGTATAAGTCAATACACCCTATAGAGATTAATGTATTTCACATTTTGCAAAATATCTCACATTACTTGCTATCTCTCTCATTTGATGGAGTGCAGGTAGTAGCAAATAGGTATTTGTCAGATGTGTCTTCCTTGAGCGAAGAAAGTGAGTCATTTAGTATGTCTGAATTAGGAAGATCAACTAGAGGTCAAAAGACTAGAAGGAAATTCAGTAGACGCATGAAATTTTTCCTTGCTCAAGGGGGGTCATGTTCTTATGATGATGAGAGAAAAGATGACATCGAGGTGCCCTCTAGGTACCAAAATCTATAGAAATAATGGGTCCCCAAGGAACTTCCTCCAATAAACACTAATTTTAGTGTTAAAGGCAAGATATATCATATTGCACCATCATCAATACATGGTTTGGGCTTATTTTCCATGGATGGCATAAAGGTCTCTTACAACAAAGTTGTTGAATTGATGGAGTATGTTGGACCTTGTTACGATTACAAAAGTTGGATGAGAATTGTTCAATATAAAAAAAGTATGCATAGGTATGCACTCTTGGAAAATTATATTCAACAAAAAGACAATGAGCAAAGTAAAAGAGTGGCTATATACATTGACGGAAGGCCAAAAGCATCTGGGAATATTGTAGGTTTTATAAATAGCACATGACCTCTGTCAACTATTAAGCAACCCAATTGCATATTTGAGGCGCACAAGGGAAATCATGTATTTGTATGTGCGATAAAATCAATAAGTGCAGGGGAAGAGTTGCTTATTGATTACAATTTGAATCACATAGATACAAATGATGTCACTATCATTAGGGTGCAGGTACATACTATGTACCATTAAATAATTGAGTTTTTTTGCCAACCACATTTAGAGAGTCTCCTTACCATCCACCTCATCTCCATCATCATCTTCTAATGAAATTTATTAATGTAGTCCTTTCTAATTATTGGTTAACATTAAATAATAACACAGGACCACAATATGGAGCGACCACATAGTGGGGACAATGATGTTCATGCATGCACTTCTTCCCAGCAGGTAAACCTCTTTTTTATTGAACTACAAATTAGATAGAAGCAAAATGTTAAATAAATTTTTTTTATTATATTCTTTTCATCACTATTTCAGATTAATTCTAATAGTGTTAGTAATATTGTTGTCATAGACAGGTGGTTAGCAAAGAAAGGGAAAGGAACCTATAGTCCCTGAAGAGGAGTCCTTTGACAAGGACGTAGTTTTTGATTTCGGTGCTTGTGATGAGCCGGCCTCTGAAATTAAAAAATGCCTCCACAAAATTGGAAATAGATTGGCTGAATTGGCATCTATATTCCCTCCGACTCTTGAGTCACAAAAGAGGGCAACTAAATTGATGCATCTATCTCAAAATTACCGAGTAAGTATTAATGTAATTTTTAATTATAACAAAAGTTCAATAATAGTTTTTATGTTATAGTAGTCTTTTATGTCATTAAAAAATAAGCAGATGTGTTGCTTTTACAACTTTTTTTGCATAATTTTGATCCTTGCGGCCATGATGAGGGTACTACAGTTGGTTCAGGTAGATCACATGTTGGACTATATTTTTTTTACTCTCTAACAATATTGTCCATGCTAATCACTAGTTTTATTATGCTCTAACAATCTTATTCTTCAGCACATGTCAATGATCATTTACTATTGCCACCTCATACAATGGAAGGCTCAGATGTATCGCGTCCTGCAATGTCGGCAACACAGAGCATGGCCACAGACACCATGGCACCACCTACTCATACAGGTATTCTATTTTCTCTATCATTATATATATGTTTATTTCCCTTGAAGTGTTCTTTCTTAGGGCCATTTCGTAATGGATTCAATTTATGCAACAGGGGATGCAACACTTGATGGTGATTTTCCTAGATGTACTAGTATTGCTAGTATGGGAACAGTGAAGGATTTCATATTGCTTGTGTCTGAAGAAGAAGGACTTCCCTCGAAAATAGAAAAACTTCCAGGTACTTTAAAGATTGGACCTTTCTTTTACTATACAATCGTATGTTAATTATGTTGGCATTAAGTATGTTTGTCATTAGTGACAACACTTATTCAGACTCTATGTGTTTACCGAGTAGATAGGATAGTGTTTACCGAGCAGACAAGACAGTGTTTACCAAGCAAACAGGACAATGTTTACCGAGCAGATAGAACAGTGTTTACCGAGTGATGAAATGAGCAGTGTTTACCGAGTGCCAGCATGGTAAATAGGGAATTCAATTTCTATTGAGTGACACTATATCTACCGAGTCTCCAGTATATATCGAGTTTGAAACTACAACCGAGTGGTTAGTATGGACCGAGCCTCCACTTCTACCAAGAGCATGATGATGCCAAGTAACACAGTGGATGTTGAGTATCAGAAAGTCACCGAGTTAGTTTGCAGTAATCGAGTAACTATATTTGGGCTGACTCAGTAATATTTGTGTTAAGAGCTGACTTTGTAATTATTTTGTAATTATTTTGGATTGATATATAAACAATGTTTTGTATCATATCCAAGGTGAAAAATAGCGAAGCATGAAAAAGAGAGAAAGGTAGAGATAAGTGAATTACAAAAGGCTACAACAGTATAAGAAGTAGCAAAGATCTATCCATCATAGAAGGTGATCAATACATCAGAGAATCTCAATCAGAAAGTATAGTTGCAAGTAAGAGATCTACTGTTTCATCCTAACAGGTGAATCAACTTAAAATCCTTTAACCGAGTAGACTTAATAGTCTTTGTAAAATCTCTTAATCGAGTGCATACTTTATTGTATGTTTGTAAATCCTCTAACAAGGTGGACCTAGCAGTCCTTATTACTCCTAACAGGGCAGATCATCAGAAGTGATCATTGTAAGCCTTAATCGGAAAACTTTATACTGCAGTATTGAAGTTTTGTGGGTATCATCCCCACCCCAGTTTTACTTTCTATTTGGAAGGTTTCTGGGTCACCAAATCTCTGTGTTCAAAGTGTTATGAATGTTTTACTCTTTTTTTTACTCATACATGCAGTCAGATTATCAATCTAATGTTATTTGAAATATGGTTAAGATCTGAATTTTTTAAAAGTTTTGAAGTTACTGATTCACCCCTCCCCTCTCAGTAACCTGGATAGTCTTGAATATTTCCAACAATTGGTATTAGAGCTTTGTGGTTCTCAGGATAAAGTTTGACAGCTTGAGAAAAGATTCAGGACAATGGAGATATTCAGACTTAACAAAGTAATTGAGAATGAAAAGCTAGATGGAATCACCTTTCATTCAATATGAGAAGCTTACATCTATTATGTTCTTATTTTATAGTATTATATCCTTCGACTAATGATCCCATGATTATTTTGTAGGGAATGATGTTTTTTATAGTAAACTTAATGATGAGTGTTTGCGGATATTCGGGCCCACCATCTGTACAGGGTGAAACATCATATCCGAACTAAAACCCCAATCCACTATTTTGATTTCATATCATTTCTAGGATAGTTATCATTACATCCATTTTTGAATCTAACACTATTTTCTTTCTTAAAAGGTGGAAAACCCAAAATCAAAAGTTAAAGGATGATCTCATAGAGAGTATGACAAACTTGTTTGGACCTCGTGCATTTGAGAAGGGTAAGCTCCTTCAAAGAGTCAGGATATGTTTGAGGTATATTAGGGACCAGTACAGGTGTACATTAACCAAAAAGCCACATTACTAGTGCCCCCCTTGCATTCCTGATTTAGAGTGGAAATCTATTATTCTGGATGCGAATGAGAAAACTGAAGTAAAAAAAGGAAATACACCACCAGAGAATAGAAGAAGGTATGTGATACTATTAAGAATGTAATTGTGTACTAAATACTCTTCATATTTATATGAACTAACATATTTCAATCTCTTCATAGATTTCCCGACACATCAAAGGCAACAAAGGAAAGATTGCAAAAGCACGGGCAACACAAGCTAGGCTCTGGTGGTTATTCAAAACTTGATGCATGAGTTGTAAGTGTTGGAAAAATACAATCTTTACATGGCTTTTAACACTGAAAATAATTCTTTGATCTTTAAATATTTATTTATAATTTGAAATCTTTTTTTGTTTTGATGAAACAATAAAATAAAATTTGACGATACCAAGCAAAAATGTAGGGTGCGGAGTTCAATATAAGTCTCACAGAAGAAGAAAATTGGCTTCCAACAAGGCTATAAAGCCGTGGCAGAAAGAATAAGAAGTACACAAGGTTCTACTGATGGATCTGTTGGGGTAAGTAAGCTAAATAGATGATATTTCAAATTTAATTATTTACCAGTTAGTTTATTTGATGTTAAGTTCCAACATAAAGTGAGTAAATTTGTTTTAAGTAAGAAAACAATGATAACATGAATGCATATGAGATTGAAATGCAGCCTACCAATTCTTGCCGTACACAACCTGTGGGTGTTGATGACAATGAGGATGTGCATCACAGTAATACAAGTAATATCTTAAATTGATTGGTGTAGTAATACAAATTTAATTGCAATTGGTGTTTGGATTAATGTAACAATTTGTATTGCAGCTGTAGAGAGTGTAGAGGCTGCTGTTAATGAGCATGTTGAGGTTGAGACCAAGGCTAGACAAGCTGACCCTCGATGTTGATGAGGTGACTAGATCAGGTAAAGAGCTATACGATTATGGCCTATAAAGTACTGAAATACTTTAAAATGTTTAAAATATTTTTAATTATAATAAAATGTTTTTAATTTAACCCTTTTATATGTTATTGCAAATGACCCCCCTTTGCATCAACAAAGAACTAGGCATGCATTGAGATCTAATGAGAGGGTAGATGATCATGATGATGATATCGATACTCATCTTAACAATTACATCTTAAAAACTAGAAATCAAAAGAAAAAAAAAATGATTGTCATCTATGCACTTTAATTGATAATGACTGATTTTTATATGCCAATGAATTAGTTATGTGGTAGTGAATGTTTATAAATTTTATAATGTGTTAATGAATGTTATCGTGTGATAATTAATGAATGTCACATTTTATTAATGTGTGAATGAATGTTAGATGTTAGATGAACTTTAGAATGTTAGATGAATTTTATTAATGGACGAAATAATGAATGAATGTTAGATGTTAATGGGGAATTTAGAGTGATGTTGGGGGGTTGGGGGGGGGGGGGGGTGGGGGTGGGGCCAAATGAACTTCCACCTTCACATGGTTGGCCCTATTTAGTACAGAATATAAAACTATTCTTGAAACAAAGTGAAGCTCAATAAGTTTGTTCCTTATATAGGGTCTCAAGTGTAGCTTTTATCCCACTCTCAACATTGCAAGGCTTCAAGTGGTGTTCTGATATTGGTTTCTCCATCTCCCACTGACATCTTGTCTTTCTCCTAAGAACTCTCACCAAGCTATGATACATGGATGAGCAGAAGATGTCCCTTATAGGATACACATCTATAATATGGTAGATCTAGGGAACAAATATACTACAACATAGAATGAGTCAACTTGAATCTATAGTTTCTTCATTCACAATGAAAATCCAAATTACAAGCCATATTTTAGATTTAATATTCATATTTATCTTCATCATGATCATAGCCATCATGGTCAACATTTGGTTCAACTTCATTTGAATCATAGTCCATGTCAGGTACCATTATAAGGCATGGAGTGTGGTCATACCCATGTTACCATAATAATGAGTTAGCCTATAAAATTATGAATAAAATACCTCATGTATCATATTTATAATACTGCAGGTGCACCCAAGATTGGCCTAGGCACCCAAGTTCCTACCAAAGGAACCCAAGTCAAACCCAGAGGAGAACAAAAGTAGAATCAGAACCCCGCCTCAAACAAAGAACTAGATAACTTGGCTTTTTTCTAATTCAAGTTTATTTCTGAATTCTTCTCCAATTCCAACCTGATTATTCCATATTTTGTTTTCCAATTTTCCTTCTTCCTCGCTCCAAATTCAAGGATCACCACCCATGAATTATGTTGTTATTTCCTTTTACTAATTGTGCTATTTCAAGGATCACCACCCATGACTTGGTTAAGATGATGAATGCTGGAAATGCCTTTATTACCAAGGAATCACTGCTCACCATTAATGAATATTAAAGATCATTGTTTCCTAAGAGTAATCGATGTTTGTGTATGCTGATCACCCAAGTCTTTGGCTGTGATTTGCATGTTGTGAGGTTTGTCAGAAGTGGGGATATGACATGCTAGTTGGATTATAACATATTGACACTTACACCATGAAAAAGACAAATAATTAAATAGAAAGAGAGGACCAACTGAACCATCTTGTGGTCAGTCTATATCACATTGAGAAACAACGTCAAGACTCGAGAATCAAAACAATCAAAATTTTCTTCAAGACCATGAATGATCAATAACATTCCATTAGAAAACAAAACACTAATCTATATTATCATTAAGCCATAAAATATGTCTTTAAAGTTTAGAAGCATCACAAGAACTTTCAAGAAACATAGTACTATCCAAGGACCAAAATGAATACCCTCCAAATGATTATGATTATGTTGATGTTGATGTCTATAATTTATGTCTAATGATTATGATGATGTTGATGTTGATGTCTATAATTTATTTCACTTACTGATGCTTGCCTAGATTGAATTTTGAATTGCCAGGCTGGAGAACGCTTTCAAAGTTTAGGGTCTGTTCTACATGATACTCTTAGTTACAGCTCAAATGCAACTCAACATATTTTTGATGCTGGGCAACCCACTGTAAAAACTCATCCGCAGGTGAAATTTAATGTTGTGAATCTTGGCATTGTTAATGTTATTACTTTTCCTCACCTTTCATATTTGTGAAAATGTTTCTTGGTGCTATCTTATTCTTATTACAATGTTCTTTGTTTTGGGGCAAGAGGTCAATCTTCATTGTCTTCATTGTGGGGGACAGTGAAGATTTCTCTGACAAATAGCAGGTCTTCTTTAGTATCTTATAATAACATGCTAAACTGATAAAGGTGTTATGGGCATTTAATTTGCAATTACTAATAGACTAAGCATATTATTACTATGCCTAATGTTCCATTTAAATGCATTTAACACAAAAAACAAATTTTCAAAACTAAACCAATGGCATGTTTACAACAAAGATGTGTTGAGGAGTTTGCTCCTTGTTTAATGTTAACTGTTCCTGCACAATCCACTCATACAATAGTGAAATGCTATGTGGAAGGGATGGTTGATAGTGTTCCTTGAGGGAAGGGGGATTGTGAAAGACTTGTTATCATTGTATTGTGTATTTCCAATATGTTTGGTTGCAGGGCAGACCAGGAGAATGAAGGATCACTCACCGATTGCATGATAACCCAATTTTGAAGGGTCACTGGAAGAGGGGAATGAAGGATCACTCAGTGATTGCATGATAACCCCACCAAGCATTCTTTCTTTTAATTTTCCACAATATGTCAAAGTATGATCATTATTCTTTACTTTCTTCTATATGCTATTCTTTCTATGGTTTTGTTATCTCAGAAATATATCAAAAACATTGCAGATGTGCATATAAAAGTAAAATATTGTCCTTCAATTGTTCCACATTGAAGCATTTCCTCTTTGGAGTATTGTCTTCATTTGTACAATATCTGTAAAAAATGGTTCCCGTATTTCTTCAAGATCTATTTTAATCTTTATATTGCAATTTTGATTAGATTTGACCTATAGTTGATTTCATTAGTATTTTATAACATATACTCCTAATGTGAAATGTGGAGAGAAAGAAAGAGACACACTAGGTATGAATTACATGATATACCCATCATCACTTAGCACTTAAATAATAAATTATGGACAGGGAACAACCCCCTAACCTTTGGATTTTTGTTTCATGCTAGCCTCTTATTATATGCAAAGGTAGGCCTATCTTAATTAGGCTAACAACCACAGTTTAGGGGCCATAAATTATGGAACCCAAAATAGTGCACACTTGTATTAAATTAGGTTCAATATACTACAAGGGAATGGAAACCATGCAATAGTGCCTCATGGGGGTGGAAGAAACCCTTCACCAAGAAGATGGTTGTGTCTGAAATATTTACTAGAGGCAAAGAACATAATTTGGTTCCAGCAATTACCCCTAGAAGATAATGGCACCCACAAAACACTTGGAAAAGATAGCACTCACTATATCTTTTATCACTCTTTTAAAGCTGGGACAATAAATCTCAAAGATTGATCAACGAATTCTTGAACACAAAGAACCATTGACAGATATGATTCATGTGTACAATATCCAACAACCAGTTGTTCCAATCATGGTGTCCAATAATTATGTTAGAAAAAGCATCTACAAATCCCTTACACAACCATAATAGATTCAAACCATGAACTATAAGAACCTAACAATGGGACTAACAAAGATACAGCCTAAACAAATCTTGATCATATTCCACCCTATTGTAAGGCCCAAGAAGTAACTCTATCTTAAAGCTACACATTCCTCTATATGAAGCTCAAAGGTTAGGTATCTGAAGCATAGCAATACTTGAATGAATATAGGAATAATTTGATGTACAATCATTTGCTAGCTTGGTTTGTGGGTTTTCCACATAATATTTTCCCTTTAACCACATTTATAGTTTGAGAAAATCAGAAAAAATTGTTTCAAATTTATATTATCCTTTTGAACTAACACACTGCCATCAAAATGCATAATCATTGGTCATCTCAAGAAAATTCCTATTGATTAGTAGGATATCCTTATAAAAATTTGATGCATGGATTTCTTGTGAATTATCGACTACTATGTATCCTGCAACTATGGAAGGAATAGTGTTGGTGTTAGGTTTCATTTATTATTGAATTCAATGGTTTCCAAGATGTGTTGAGGAGTTTTCTCCTTGTTTAATGTTAACTATTCTTGCACAATCCATTCATACAACAGTGAAGTTACAAAACTGAACCGATGGCATGTTTACAACAAAGAAATAAAATGATAATAATATGCTGAAAATTTTATTATGTTTAATACATGCCAAAGGACCACATTGTAAATTGTTGTCACTAAAATGACCACATTCTACTGGTGTCATGCCCTAGCCCGTGCTTTAACTCCATTATTTGATTTTTTTGAAATGTTGACTGTGGTTATCAAATGGACAGCTCGTGAGCTTCTAGCTAGGTGCCATTTGTATTGATAGCTTAGGGCATCAAATGTATTGTATCATTGATAGTTGATACTTTTTAAAAAGGAAATAGGACAAAGAACAATTTTTATTTAGTTTCTCTATTTTGATCCCTAAGTGGCTTACAACCCTAGAGAAGTATATGCAGATTTACGGATGCAGTTGCAGGATACATAGCAGCTGATAATTCACAATAAATCCATGCATCCAATTTGAATAGAAATTAATACAAAGAACTAGGGTCCTCCAATGGCCCAATCATCCGGACCTTGAATGTCCCCTCAACTAGTGACCCTTCAAAACTGGGTTATCGTGCAATCAGTGAGTGATCCTTCATTCTCCTAGTGAGCTTCTAGGTAGGCACCATTTGTATATTTGATAGCTTAGGGCATCAAATGTATATTGTATCATTGATAGTTGAGACTTTGTTAAAAGGAAATAGGACAAAGAACAATTTTGATTTAGTTTCTATATTTTGATCTGTAAGTGGCTTACAACCGTAGAGAAGTATATGCAAATTTATGGATGCAGTTGCAGGATACATAGCAGTTGCTAGTTCACAAGAAATCCATGCATCTAATATGAATAGAAATTAATACAAAGAAATAGGGTCCTCCAATGGCCCAATCATTGGGACCCTGCAATGAAACATATTGGAAATACATAATACAATGATAACAAGTCTTTCACAATCCCCCTTCCCTCAAGGAACACTATCAACCATCCCTTCCACATAGTATTTCACTATTGTATGAGTGGATTGTGCAGGAACAGTTAACATTAAACAAGGAGAAAACTTCTCAACACATCTTGGAAACCATTGAATTCAATAATAAATGAAACCTAACACCAACACTATTCCTTCCATTCACTTCTACCAAGAATAAAGCATTTAATCAATTCAACATTACATATAATCATTAGACAGTTACATTTCCTGACTGTGTAGAGGAACAATCACGACCAAAATGATCAAAACTACTTTCATCCTTGCACAAGCTATTCCAAACTTCAAGTAAAACAAGCAATATGCTATATAAAATAATTTATATTCATAGTAACCATTTGAAGGATCATTTTGTCAATAAACCCTCTGACTGTACCCCTGCGGCTGAGAAAGGAAACCTCAAAATAGAGAAAGGAAACTTAGTAAAACTAGTCTATGCCGATGTTTGTGAGGGTATAGTCATGATAAGTGCCTCTCAAACCTCTCCAAACATGTAATATTTTCTTTAAATACTTTATTGATCTCTTCTAAACATTAACCAAATCAAACCTGCATTTGAATCCACACACAATAACCCCAAAATGAAGTGTTTTGTATCCTTTAATGAATCTCAGTCACTGGTAGCGCATGTACAGTCAAACCAGTAGTCTCCAAAGCATTCAATAAGTGATTGAATTGTATTTAATACACACTATTCCTTCCATTCACTTCTACCAAGAATAAAGCATTTAATCCATTCAACATTACATATAATCATTAGACAGTTAGATTTCCTAACTGTGTACTAGAGGAACAGTTAGGAAATGTAACTATCTAAATGATCCAAACATTTGAAAATAGTGAATCGATATCCTTGAGCACAAGCACCAATAATATCAAATAATGGAGATAAAGCACGGGCTAGGGCATGACACCGGTAGAATGCGGTCATTTCAGAGAGCATTTGTGATCAAATAAAATGCAATGCATTTGAAATTTGCAGTCGAATATGATGCCAGATGCTTGAAAGATGAAGAAATCACATACCTTCTCTCATGCTCAGCTTTCATTCCTCTATCCAATTGAAATAAAAATGATGAGGCCGTTTCACTTTTTTTTTTCATAGCCAAATCTTCCTTGTACCACATGAAGAACATGCCATTGGTTCAGTTTTGTAATTTGTTTTTTGTGTAATTAGTAATTGGTAGATTAAATGCAGATAACACCTTTATCAGTTTAATTAGCATGTTATTATCATATCAGATAAAGTATGTTTAAGAATTGTTGGGACTGGTCCTTTTGCGTGTATTAAACATAATAGAATTTTCACCATATTATTATCAATCTATTTCTTTGTTCTAAACATGCCATTGGTTTAGTTTTGTAGATTTGTTTTTTGTGTTCAATGCATTTTTCATCAGGAGGGGTCTTGTTTTGAGGAGATTGATGAAGATTGTGCACCTCAAAAACCAATTCATAAGGTACCAATCCATGTTTCCTATTTGCTTATATTTTTGGTTTGGTAAATCTCCTTATAAGTTTCATGTCCTTTCTTTTGATTACTATGGATGAGATATATATCTTACATTTAACATTCAACTTCTTTACATTTTAGAACATGTAGTGTGTTTTTTGAGGATTTTACCAAATCAACTTTTAACATAAACCAAAAACACCAAACTGATATCTTGCCCTTGCAACATGACAAAATATTTGTATTTGACCAATAACTGCAAGCAATTGAATGATAAATCCACATACTTGTATCTTTGTAAAATACCTGGAACATCAAAAAGATGGCTAAGTGGCTGCCGCCATGATTTTTATCTATTGAATATGGGAAAAAAAAACACCAAAAGGAATCAAATAGAAAACATGATTGGTCATTTCAGAGAGCATTTATGATCAAATAAAATGCAATGCCTTCTCTCGCTCTCAATCAGCTTTCACCCGCTTGTTTTCTCCCACTCCTTTTCTCTACAATCAAAATAAAAATGATTTGGCCATTTCAAAATAGTGAATCAATATCCTTGAGCACAAGCACCAATAACATCAAATATTTTGATCTGTGGGTACCCTAATGTTGGCAAGAGTTCTTTTATTAATAAGATTACCTGCAAGCTTGAAGAAGCGATATATTTTGGCAAATGAAGAGTGGAAAGATGATGTTCCTGAGATCATGGATGGACACAATGTTGCAAACAAAATGGGAAGACATATTTTGAGCCTAGCCTTGGATCCTTCGACAATTGGGGTAGGATCGAGACCCAGGCTAAAAAGATGTCTTCCTTTTTGTTGTGGAATATAGGCTTTGCTGTTGCAACAACGACAGATTGCGATGTACATATCACAACAGCTGAGAAACATAAATGTAGGCATCATGGTCACATTTTTTTGGAGACACAACATAATTGAGTGCTATTCCTAGATGATGCAAAGCAACCACTACTTTGCATTGTCTCAAAAAACCACTCAATTATGTTGTGTCTCCAAAAAATTGTGACCATGATGCCTACATTTATGTTTCTCTGCTGTTGTGTCCTAGGACCCCTTATGACCCTTTATGACTGTTTACGATCCCTAAGAATACATCTTAGAGGTCTTAAAATGTCGTAAAGGGTCATAAGAGGCTCCTAGGAGGGGCTAGGTGAGCTTCCACCTTCACGTGGTTGGCCCTGTTAAGTAGAGAATGTTAAACTATTCTCAAAACAAAGAGAAGCTCAATAATTTAAGGTCTCAGTCCACGGAGATGCTGAAAAAATGATGAGAATCAATGATGGAGAGTTTTTAGATTCTGAGAAGATGTATATGGAGTGGAGGCCAGATTGAGTACCAGTGTAGAGATGATGATTCGGTAACCTACATCTATAAAACCTTCACAATTATCCCTTCTTTGGCCTCCACTCATTCCTCTTCTCAAAAATGGTTATCTAGAAAATTTGGATAGTGTTTTCTCATCCATGCATGAAATGTGCTAGTGATCATATAAAATTACTTTAGGCCTCCAGTATTGATGAGATGTACAAGTGTAAAATGTTTTTGTGAGACTGTGATCAATTTCTATAGTGTACATAAATGCAAGGTGGTGATTATTCTCGACAATCGATAGGTAGCTAGGACTAAAGATAACACAGCTCAAGAGACCATCATAGATTGTCTCTTTCTTCGGTCTATATTATTGATAGAATGTTTTACCTTTCATTAGCTCATCAAATCTGGGGATTTGAAAGAATTTAATAGAATATTTTCATGACAACGTATATTATCTAAGTTGACGTTGCACAAATTTATCTACTTCGCGCACTTGTATACTATGAAGACGGTGATAAAGAAGCATCTCCTCCCATGGCAATGCTTCTTTATTGCCGTCCTCATAGTCTACAAGTGCACGAAGTAGATAAATTCATGCAACGTCAACTTAAATAATATACGTTGTCATGAAAATATTCTATTAAATTCTTTCAAATCCCTGGATTTGATGAGCTAATGAAAGGTAAAACATTCTGTCAATAATATAGACCGAAGAAAGAGACAACCTATGATGGTCTCTTGAGCTGTGTTAACTTTAATGTGCCTATCCGTCAGTTTTTTGACAATTCATAATTAATTCTGATAGAAGCGCTATGCATTCGACAGACAAAATGTCAGAAAAAAACAATTTACGACATTTCGTGCGACAGTAATGCTATATGTTCGACAGGGAACCCTGTCGGAGAATAGTGTAGAACTGTCACTATTCTGATAGTTTAAGTGTTGTAAAGACGATATATTCAACAGAACTTTTGATAGTGAGGCCATATCACTGAAAGGTAGATCTGTCAGAATATGATGCTAACTGTCAGTATTCCAACAATTATACTGTCAGAAATAATATGGCTCGATAGTCAGTTCCGACAGAGATTGTATATTTCTGATAGGTCTTGTTATCATAATTTTGATGGATGAACCACAGGAAATGCCATTTCGAAGCTGTTGTCATTTGGAACTTTCTGACGTAAGATGGTGTCGGTAAACTGACAGGTTGGTGTTCTATCGCAATCTTCTATGCAAAAATGACGACAGACTCATGTGTCAAAATTCTGACAAATGAGCATTGCAAATCTGACAAATGGCTGTCGAAATTTGGCCCCAAATGTAGTAGTGACAAGATCCTTGAAGATTATGTGGATGATATTTTGGCTAAATCTGTGCAGAGAAATGGTCATGTTCCAGTATTGAGATTAATCTTTGAAAGGATACAAAAATAGAAAATGAGGTTAAATCCTTGAAACTGATCCTTTGTGGTTGATAGTGGAAATCTCCTTGGATTTATTATTTCTAATCAAGGCATTGAGGTTGATAGTGAAAAGTTTGATGCTATTGTTAACATGTCTCTTCCCTAAAATATTTCACAACTTCATAGCTTACAAGGGAAGATTCAAGCTATTCATAGATTTGTCTCTTTCTTAGTAGATTACACTATCCATTTTACCTACTTACTTAAGAAGGATACAACTTTCTCTTGGAATAAATATTGTAAGTTGTCATTTGAACAATTTAATATTTATCTTGCTAATCCTCTTGTTTTACAACCAGCCCAACCTAATAGGCCGTTCTTCCTTTACACATTTGATTCTCCAAAAGTGTTAAATGGTGTCTTAGTTCAACATGATAAAAATAGTAAGGAATGTTTGATATGTTATATAAGTCGAACCTTGATTGGTTATGAAACACGTTACACTACAATTAAGAAACAATACCTTTACTTAATTTTTTCTTGTAAAAAACTAAGACATTATCAGCTTAATGCAGAAATTAATGTGTATGTGAAATTTGATCCTTTGAAGCATCTCTTTTCAAAAAATGACTTATCAAGATGTCTTGCTAAATGGGTAATGATCCTAACTGAATTTGATTTGAATTTTATCTCTCATAAATCTATTAAAGGGAAAGCCTTAAATGATTACCTAGTTGAGGCTCCTTCATTTCAATCTACATCAAAACCTATAGAATTCCTTGATGAGTTTATTTTACCTATTGAAATAGATAACACTTAGGAATTATACTTTGTCAGATCTAGATGTCAGACTAGGTCTGGTGTGGGTGTTATATTAATACCCCCATCTAGGAAACCTATTCCTCTATCCTATAAACTTAATTTCTCTTGTACCAATAACTTCTCTGAGTATGAAAACTTAATCATGGGATTGAGAGCATCTTTGTCTTGACAAATTAAACATGTTAAAATATTTGGAGACTCACAATTAATTGTGTAAATGATCAATGGAACTTATCAAATAAAGAATGAAAAATTGACTAAGTAACATGATCTTGATATAAGCTTGCTTCAAAATTTTCCTTCTTATTCCATTCATACATTACCTAGGAAAAATAATATGCACACAAATGCTATGGCTAGTGCAACATCTTTGATCACTTTAGATGATGGAGTGATGGATTTTCAATTTACCATTCAAACCTTGACTAGTCCTGTTGTCTCTAAGGATCCTTCATTAGATGTGACTTGTTTAAATATGCATCTAGATGAGTGGTATTCACATATCTACCATTACCTAAAAGATGGTTCCTTACATGGATTGACAACTAGAAACTATAGAAATAGACTACGAAAGGCTTGCATCTCCCTATATAATTTTGGTAGATGTTCTCTATAAATGATCTTATGATGGCCTTTTTATTAGATGCATTGGTAAGAGTGAAACACTAGTGGCATTACAAGAGGCTCATGCTAGATCTCATGGGGGACATTTCGATGGAAAATCATTAGTTAAAAAAATTATTCATGTGGGATACTATTGGAAAACTATGGAACAAGATTCCTTTGCCTTTTTCAAAAAGTGTCCTCAGTGTTAGCATCATAAAAATTTGATACATTCTCATGCTTATGTGTTGCACTCACAAGTGTGTCCTTGGCCCTTTAGTATTTGGAGTTTAGATATCACTAGAAATATTTCTCCCCCTTCTTCTAAAGGACACACTTATATCCTTACAGCCACTGACTACTTTACTAAGTGGGTTGAAGCTTTTCCTCTCCGTTCAACATCAGCATAAGTTATTTGTGATTTTATTCTTCAAAATATTATTTCTCAATTTGTTATTCCCATGGAGATCATTTATGATAATGGAGCTCAATTTAAGAGCAAAGAAGTGAAATTTTTATTGGAGAAATATCACACACATCAACAATTATCTACCCCTTATTTTCCTCAATCTAATGGTTAGGTTGAAGCTTCTAATAAGGTTGTTGAACAAATCTTTCAGAAGACTATTGATAAGCATACTAAGGATTAGTATACACGGTTGACCTATGCATTATGGGCTTATAAAACAAGTGTCTGTATCACAACTGGAACATCTCCTTATAATTTGGTTTATGGAACTGATGCAATTATGCCATTGGAGTTAGAGATTCCTTCTTTAAGGATTTCCTTCAAAGGCATAATCGATAAGGATAATTTCAAAGAGAAACATTTACAAGAACTTGAGATGTTAGACGAACAACATATTAATGCTTTAGAACATATTATGGCCTATCAAAAGTCTATTAACAAAAGCTACAATGGTAAAGTGATTGAATGTTCCTTCTCAGTGGGTGACTTAGTTATTTATGAGAATTAGAGAAATGTGAATGCTCCACTTGGTGAAAAAGGGAAGTTTAATTCTAATTGGCTAGGTCCTTGCATTTTTAAGGAAGTGTATGGATCTAGAGTGTATAATATTTATGATATGAATGGTGTGCCTCTCAAGGAAGCTATTAATATTATACATTTACGATGTTATTACATTTAATCTTTCATTATGTAAATTTTATTACCTTTTCCTTTTTTATTATTTCTTTTAGTTTTCTCAAATATGGTGTATAAATATTTCAAATATTATAGTTTAAAGTGTGAGTGCATAGTTTTGTTATCAATTCATGTTTCTTTCCTTTATTTTAGTATGTTATTCATCATAGATTAATCATGGAAACAATAAAAGATATCAAAACATGTATGTACACCATATATATATATATATATATATATATAATTGTTCTGGTATACAAAGATGACACTAAGAAAAATGTGCATAATATCAAAGTAAATACATCAAGCATCCTCCATAGGACAATGAGAGCTAGACCTCTCATATATAGGATGGGACAATGGTGCTTCTCTATGTATGGTCAAATTATGGGTGTGGCTTCATGATGAGCTCCTCTCTGAATGACTATGAGATTTATGCCACTTCTCTTGTAGCTCACACTCTATCCACTCCACTCTATCTGCCTACAACTGTAGCTCCAATACTACGAGTGTGAAGATATCTCTATGTCTCCCTGGATCATGCACCCCCTAAAAATGGATATGTGATGTGGAAGATGATAGGACCATGCCCATTAGGACATCTCTCATGAAGGATCTCCACTCCTCTATACTAGCTTCATGTTACATGTTTCATTTGTCATTTATTTATATTTTTAAAAATGAAAGTTTGCACTTAATTTAATTTAATTTTAATCATACTTGGATCTCCCTCGTGGAAGCTAGGGTCAGTACTCTAAAGGGGTTTCATGGGAGGGGGATGACTGGATTCTCCTTTCTCTCTCTACCTGGTCCAAGGTGGGGGCATCTCTACTATAACATGTACTAATCAAGACCATAGGGGCCTCACTTCTATAGGGGGTGGTGGTGCCTTGACTATTGGTGTATCATCTCTTCCCTCTATCTCCATGGCCTCTCTTCCTAGTGTTGGATCCTCCTCCTCTCTACACTAAGACATGAAATAAGGTCATGGATCTCCAATTAGATAGTCATCTAAGAATATAGGTCTTGGGCCTTGAACATTGATGTATCATAAGAAGTCTCAAGATACCCCTGTATCCTTGACTATTGGAAGGACCTCGATATCATCTAGACCATCAATATCATTCAACTCTATGCCATAAATGGTTGGTCAAGGTATAGATCCTAGCCTCTACATATGTCTTCTCCCATGAGTGTAGATAGGCACCTATACTGGTGGACCTTGTTGTAGACCAAACTATCTCATCACTCACTCATAACAATAGGGAATAACTATGTAATCATGCCTTCCCTCTATAAGCCTCTGTATCTACATCCATCTTAGTTTTAGTGCTATGTATGTCCATTCTATCATGTGAAAGTAGGGCCTCCATACAATGTCTATATATGTAAGTTGTGTTAGGAATGAATGCTGAATATATCCTATGGGGGAGTATTAGCAGCCATTCTATAGTAGTTGTTGTTGCATTCATGACTATGATTGTCATTGATGTCAACACAATGATCTACTAAAGATTAGCAAAGAAGTAGATACTGTTTGAGTTAGCGCACTTGGGATATTGAAGATAAAGCTATACACAGTTGAGGACTTACTCTATGATGTATTATTAGATCATGGTTAAGAGTGCATACATTAATTCATTTATTCATGGAAGTTATGAGGAAATCAATGGAAGCAGTATTCAGGCAGTGTTCTTGAGTAGCGATTTGTGGAAATCGGATGATATCTCCTAATCGGGATAGAATCTAGTTATGTGAAGTTAGAGAGCAGTTGGAGACATGTTGATAGTGACCTGGATGATAGTGCAAGATTTGAGGTCACACGAGTGAAGAATTATATTGATTGGAAGCTGATAGTTTTGTGTAATTTTGATGTAATGTGTGGAAAGTTTTATTTTGTAATTTGTATGCCGACTTATTTTTAATTACTTGAGTGTGGTATAAAGGAAGGAATATTTTCCTTGTTTTAATGTGTAATATGTAATGAGAAAGTGTATGAAGAAATTGTGAAAGTGGAATTGTTGAAAGAGGACATGCGAAGTACTAAGATCTGGTATTGAGATCTGAAGAAGGAGTTGGTGCGGTTTGGCATAGTTAGAGGAGTATTGATTTTTTCAGGTCAATAATCTTTTGGTATTATTCTATTGAGTAATACAAAGATCAATTGGATAGTGAGTTCGGTGATCTTACCTTGAAGCTGTTTGGGTAGTGGGTCCTTCTATCTTCCATAAATCCTAACAGAGTTAGAATCTTTTAACAGGGATTCATATGTACTGAATGTATTTCATAAGACTCCTAATAGAGTCCATCCTTTCACAAGGAATATTCATATTAGTGCATCTTTTGTGGGCATCATTCCCACTGGGGTTTACTCTTTGATCAAGAGGTTCCCTAGTCAACATATCTTGTGTCATTGTGTTATTGTGCATGTATATCTTTCTATGGTTGTTGGTTACATTACTTACATGGTTAAAATCTATTAAAGTTGATAAAAGTTATATTTATCTGATAACTGATTCACCCCCCCCTCTCAGTTATCTTGGTGGACTTTACTTTCTAACAAGTTGGTCTAGTCTAACCCTCCAACACAAAGGGTCTCCAAACTGCCATGAGTAACCCATTAGATATGAAAACACTCTTGGTAACTAGGCCTCTATGTTTATGGGACATCCCATAGGCTATGTGCATGTCACATGCTTGAAGGACCATACCAGTAGGAGTGTGCACATAGTCAAATTGTTTCTCTGGTACCTCACAAACTTCCCAAGCTTGTAATAGAGGCATGCACACATACTTCATCCCCATGCATACACTATAGACTCTCTCTCCATGTGTTGAACCACATGTGTAAGATGAGTGAAGAATATAGTACCCTTTGTATTGGGCACACTACTATGGCCATAGTACAAAGTATGAGTCATATGAGTAATGGAGTCTTCCCTAGTAAGATACCCTTCAGGATCACCTTATCGGGTCTCTCTCTACTTATGTATGGCATACCCATATAGTACTCAAAATATCTCCCTATCTCCTCTAGAGAATGGTTGACTTGAGGTCTAACCATTGGTCCATGGATTGGTAAGTGTAAGATACGGTCCACATCCTCTAGTGTTACTATCATCTCTCCAACTAGTAGATGGCATGAACATGTGTCCTCATCCCATGTCTCCATCAATGCCAAAAGCGTAGCCCTTTGAAATTGGATGTGAGGAGTTTGAGCCATCCAATAGAATTTGGTGTCTCTCATCACCTGTATACCTTCTAAATCTAGCTCTCCTATGTTCTCCCAAATATATATTATAATGTTTGACATATAATGTGTTGGAAAATGCAATTGAAAAAATTGTTATATTGTCATTGATGTCAAACCTTAACTGGTAAGATAGTTTCTATCTAGTAGAGTACCATATCTTTTGATTGATGAAGAGGATTTGAAAAAAAAGGAGATAATAAGAGAACCTAAGGAAAGGTTAAGTTATGTGATACTTCAATGGGTACTTGATTAGTTGGCACATTGACAAGAAAATGTTTTGTTTATCTTTAACACTAAGTGAAGAAGTCAATTGATTTGAAGCATAGGCTTAACCAAGCAAAAGTGAAGAAATTTAGTTTAAGCCGAGTGATGCTAGTGTCGATTGAACACTAGTGTAAGCTGAGCAAATCTAGTATCGACTAAGCATCAGTAATTGTCGAGCAAAAAATAATTAATTGAGTGAAGATAGTATTTTCCAAAAAGGAAATTTTTAGCGATGACCGAGGAGATGAACACAGTATTGACCAAGTGTCAATAATTTACAATTTGTGAAAGAATTAAGAATCCCAGCCAACATAGTTGAATTCCTAGGATATGTAAAACGTGTTGAAATTATTAATGAATGATATGGATTATTTAATGCATGGTAAACTATTTTCTTATGGATTAAAGGAGAAGTTTGGAGATGTATCTAGAAGGAAAAGAAGGAGAATAAAATGATGGAAAGATTCGATGAATCTGACCTAAACCTAAGATCTACAAAAGAGATTAAGTGGAAAAATATTAATCTACCTAATCAAGGAGGTATAAGGATGACCTAATTATGAGGTTAAGAAGAGTGTGAAAATGTTGATGTTATTGATTGATGAATCTAAGTAGAAGGCTAAGGAGAAGCTATGGAGAGCTGAACAGAGTTGAGGTGATTACTTGAAGAGATTTCTGAGCAGATCAGAGATGGAGAGGGAAATGAAGGTCAGACAATAAATCAACATATGAGCACATTGGATCTATATTTTCAAAGTGACTTGTATATTTCATATCATAACCTACTGTTACTTTCTAATCATTGTATTAGTCAAAATCCTTTAATCAAGGTTGACCTAATAGTCATTTTGTAAACCCTTTAATCAAGGTGACATTCTAATGGAATGTTATTAAGCCCTCTAACTAGGCCACTCTTAATAGGGTGATTAAATCCTTTAACAAGGTCGCACCTAATAGTGTGTATTGTAAACCTTTAATAGGGTTGGCTTCTCACAAAGCTCACTTCAGAAGAGTGAAAATTAGTAGCATGTTATTGGTGGTTTTTACCAAATTGGGTTTCCACGTTAAATCCTAGTGTCATACTTGTGTGAATGTTATTTGATGTGAATTTTGTTGAAATTTTTATATTCTGCAAGTTGATTACTTTTGGACAGTGGACTGCAAGTTTTATGTTACTGATAAATGCTATAGAGACCGAGTGAAATTCTAATTATATTTAAGTTTGTTGAAGAGCTAGAAAGTTCAATTGGTACATTTGGACCCAAGGATAACTAATTCATCCCCATCTTAGTTATTTTAAAATCATTCTAACAATTGGTATCAGAGTTGTTGGTGATTGTAAAGAAAAAATTTAAAGGTACTTGAAGCTAATTATGAAGATGTACAAAAAGGAGGTACTAAAGCTGAAAAAGGAGAACTTCCCTACATGGTAGAGTTTGATGAAATTGCACCTAGCTGGTATTGGTGATTCGATGAAACACTATGTGGAAAATGACTATGTACCACGTGTTGCACTTTTGACAGCTGAGGAGATGAAGGATAAATATAACACAATCAGGAAATGTTGGAGATTGCATCTTCCCTAAGCTATCCTAAATTTGAAGACATCAAGGATTGTATTAATGCAAAGCAAATATGGGACACACTAGAAGCTATCTATGGTGGGGACACAAATGTATTGAGAGCCAAATCTAAAAGTTTGAGAGGTAAGTTTGATGAAATCAAAATGCAAGAAGGTGAAAATGTTACTCAATATTGTGGCAGAATTAAGGAGGTAGTAAATTCTATTAGAGGAGATAATGGAAACATTGATGATGAAACTGTTATTAGTAAAGTATTGAGAACCCTACTTTCTATCTATTCTATTAGAGTATTTGCAATACAAGAATCAAGATGTAATCTTGGTAATGTCCTAACTTTGGAAAGTCTTTTTGGTAAGCTTACTACTTTTGAGTTGTGTAATTTTGATAATTTCACTATTCACAACATTGAATCTGCATTCAAATCTCAAATGGTTCTTCATAAGTCTAAGAAGGGAAAAGAAAGATGGGTGAACAGTGTGAATAATAGTGATAGTGATAGTGATACTTTTGATGATGATCTAGATGATCTTGAGGCACTTATGGCTAGAAGGCTACCGAGAGGAAAAGGAAAATTCAAAGGTAAATTTACTATAATTTGATTTTCATGTAACAAAGTTGGCCATATTGCAACAAGATGCCCTAATGAGATTGATAAGGATGAAAGAAGGGAAATCAAGTATAAAGAAAAAAGAAATGATAGAGATCATAGAAGGTACAAAGACTACAAAGACAAAGGTAAGAAATCTTGTTATATTGCTGAAGAGGAAACTGACAGTAAAACTAGCGAATATGATGAATGTGATATAGAAGTTATTTATGTTGCTATGAAAGATGATTCTGATGAAGATGAGAAAATTACACTTATTTCATATGTGAGTAAAGGTGATAAATGGATTATTGATAGTGGTTGCTCACATCACATGAATGGTGATAAAAGTAAGTTTGAAACCCTAAATCATTAAAAAGGTAGAAGTGTTAAGTTTGGTAATGATGCACCATGTCCTATGAAAGGAAAAGGATCAACAAGATTAACTGATAAGATCAGATGTGATAATGCTTATTGGGTTGAAGGTCTTAACTATAATTTGCTAAGTGTTACACATTTGAATAGTACTGGTTACTGAGTTGAATTTCATCACAAGGAGGCTAAAATATTTGATGCCACTGGTGAACTAATTGGAAGTGGAGAACATACAAGAGGTAATCTATTCTATCTAGACCTATATGAAGAAATATGTTTGTTTGCACAATTTGAAGATGTATGGTTATGGCATAAGAGGTTGTGTCATGTGAACTTTGACAATTTGGTAAATATTAGTAAGATGAAGAAAGTTAGAGGTTTGCCAAGATTAAAGAAACCTGATAATGTGATGTGTAAATAGTGTTAATTGGGAAAAATGACAAAGTCTAGTTTTAAGAGCAAGACATATACTTCTGAGAATATTTTGGAGTTGGTTCATACTAACCTTTATGGACCTATGGGTGTGCAAAGCTACTGTGGTGATAAATATTTCATTTTGTTTGTTGATGACTATTCTAGAATGATGATTGTGATGTTTTTAAAAGAGAAATCTAATGCCTTTCAGTTGTTTAAGTGGTATTTAGAAAAATTTGAGAAAGAAACCGGTAAATGCTTGAAATGTTTGAGATTTGATAGAGGAGGAGAGTTCATATCAAATGAGTTCAATATATTCTACAATGATAGAGGAATAAAGAGACAAATGTCTACACCTAGGACACCTCCACATAATGGTATAGCAGAAAGAAGAAACAAATCAATTATGGATTGTGCTAGAACACTGATGATAGAGAAGAATGTTGTACAAAAATACTAGCAAGAAGATGTAAGGATAGTTGTTTATACCTTGAACCGAGTACAAATCAAGAAAGGTACAAATGCTACACCTTTTGAGTTATGGTATGGATATGAACCTAATGTGAAATAATTTAAAGTATTTGGAAGCAAATGTTGTATACTGAAAGACAATAGGAATGGAAAACTTGATGCAAAAAGTGATGAAGACATATTCCTAGGATATTCCACTAAGAGAAAAGCTTACAAGCGTTTGAATTCTAACATTAACAAAATTGTGGAAAGTGAAAATGTTAGAGTTGATGAATATGTAGAAAAGAATGAAGTTGAGTGCAAGAAAGAACCTAAAGATTATAGATATTTTGTATAAATGGAAGAAGGAGAGGCTAGTAATGTACCTAAACTAGATGCTAAGAAACAACATGAACTTTCCGAGCCACAATAAGAAAATGTCGAGCATCAAGAGGATGTTTCCAAGAAATCAGAAGAACATACAAAGAATATACAAGATGAACCTGAAGATCAAGAACAAGTAGAAAGGAAATTGAATCTGCATTGGCATAGTATGTAAGAATACACCATAAGCCAGAACAAATAATTGGAGATAAAGAATCTGAAGTCATGACAAGAAGTAAGTTGAAAGATCAAACATGCTTATTATGTGAATTTGAGCCTAAGACAGTGAAAGATTCTTTAGAGAATGAAGATTGGATACAAGCCATGAATGAAGAAATAGAGCAGATAGAAAAGAATAAAACCTAGACACTAGTGGCAAGACCAAAAGACAAGAATGTTATTGGAACAAAATGGGTATTCAGAAATAAGCTAAATGAACATGGAGAAGTCACTAGGAACAAAGCTATATTGGTATGCAAGGGATATGCACAAGAAGAAGGAATTAACTATGGGGAGACATTTTCCCTAGTTGCAAGATTGGAAGTAATGAGGATACTACTTGCATATGCAGCCTTTAAAGGATTCAAAGTGTATCAAATGGATGTCAAATCTACATTTTTGAATGGAATACTAGAAGAAGAATTATACATTGAATATCCAGAAGGATTTATTGATCCAAGCAAGAAGAATATGTTTTGTAAACTACATAAGGCACTGTATGGACTGAAGCAAGCCCCTATAGCATGTTATGAGATAATGCACAATTATTTGATAAAGATTGGATTTGTAAGGACAAATGAAAATAGTAATCTATACTTGAAGACTGAAAAAGGTAAAGGGATATTGTCAGCTGAAATCTTTGTTGATGATATCATATTTGGAGGACAAGATGCTCAATGTCAAACCTTTTGAAATGAGATGCAAACTGAATTTGAAATGTCTATGTTTTGTGAGATCAAATTCTTTGTTGGTTTTCAAATTTATTGGATGAAGAAAGGTATCTATAATACTTAATCTAAGTATGTCAAGGAGATACTAAAATTTTTTGGTATAGAATATTCTAGGCCAGTAAGTACACCTATGGCTACTAGACAAAAATTATAAAAAACTAACGATACAACTGAAGTCAATCAAACCCTATATAGATCTATGATTGGAAAGTTACAATATGTTGTCCATAGCATAACAAATATTTCCCTAGCAGTTGGGATTGTTGTAAGATCTTCTGAAAATCCTAAAGAGAGTCACATGATGGCAGTGAAAAGGATATTGAGATATCTAAAAGGGACAGAGGACTACATATTGTATTACAAGAAGAATGATAAGTTTGAACTAAAAGTTTACATTGATGCAGTCTGGGAAAGAAATGTGGATGAAAAAAAGAGTACAAGTGGTGGTGCATTCTTTCTAGGAAAGAGATCTCTTGGACAAGAAAGAAATAAAACTGCATTTCCCAATCTACAGAAGAAGCTAAATATGTAGCAGTGATAGTGAATTGTTCAAATTTAGTGTGGATCAAGAAATTGTTAAAAGGTATGAAGGAGGAAATCACTGAGCCAGTTGTTATTTTTTGTGATAACATGAGGGCTATGAACATATCAAAGAATCATGTAATGCACACTAGAACTAATCATATTGCTATCAAGTATCATTACTTGAGAGAGCTAGTTCAAGACAAAGAAGTGAGATTGGAATATGTGAATACAAAGGAACAATTAACAAATATATTCACAAAAGAATTACCTAAAGATGCTCATGAATATCTTAGATGTAAATTAAGGGTGATTCCCCTAACTGAGGATACCTTGTAACATATAGGAGTATTGCATCAAATGTGATAATCAAAATATCTAAAAAATTGATGCAGAAGAGGTCACACTTTGGGAGTTTCCTAGAGTTGTTAGAAGTAAAGAAAAAGATGTTGATTAATCATAAGCAAGATGACAGAGGGAGTAATAAAATTCAAAGAAATGACATGAAGATATCTACATGGTGAAGATGAATGTCTTTGGAATTTTTTTCAACGAGGGAGAAGATACAGAAAAAAAAAGATTCAGTAGAAGACTATAGAGAGATTTAGAAGGAGTTGTCAAGAGCAAACTTGAGAGAGAGATTAAATAATAAAGAGGGAGAGATTTAGTAAAGATGAACAGACAAAGAAAAATCTATCCAAACAGGAGCTAATACTTGGCTGGAAATCAGAATGAAGCTAAGGATATTAATGAAGATCTAATACACAAAAAGAGTTGACAAAAGTTGCTTCATTGAATTTTTTTTAGATTGTATGGTTGACATGTGGTGTTTCCATCAATGCCAAAGAGGGAGATTGTTGGAAACTACAATTTTTATATTGTCTTTGATGTCAAACCTTAACTCATAAGACAATTGTCATCTATTAGAGTACCATATCTTTTGATTGATGAAGAGGATTTGAAAAAAAGAAGATAACAAGAGAACCTAAGGAAAGGTTGAGTTATGTGATACTTCAATGGGTACTTGATTAGTTGGCACATTGAAAAGGTAATGTGTTGTTTACCTTTAACACTAAGTGAAGAAGTCAACTGATTTGAAGCATAGGCTTAACTAAGCAAAAGTGAAGAAATTTAGTTTAAGTCGAGTGATGCTAGTGTCGACCGAGTGCTAGTGTAAGCTGAGAAAATGTAGTGTCGACCGAGCATCAGTAATTGTTGAGAAACATATAATTAACTGAGCGAAGATAGTATTTTCCAAGAAGGAAAGTTTTAGCGATGATCGAGATATCTAGTAATGACCGAGGAGATGAACACAATATTGATCGAGTGTCAGTAATTTACAGTTTGTGAAAGAATTGAGAATCCCAACCAACATAGTTGAATTCTTGGGATATGTAAAATATGTTGAAATTATTAATGAATGATATGGAGCATTGAATGCATGGTAAACCATTTTATTATGGATTCAAGGAGAAGTTTGGAGATGTATCTAGAAGGAAAAGAAGGAGAATAAAATGATGGAAGGATTCGATGAATCTAACCTAAACCTACAATCTACGGAAGAAATTAAGTGACAAAAGATTAATCTACCTATTCAAGGAGGTATAAGGATGACCTAATTATGAGGTTAAGAAGAGTGTGAAAAGTTTGATGTTATTGACTGATGAATCTAAGAAGAAGGCTAAGGAGAAGCTGTGAAGAGATGAATAGAGTTGAGGTGATTGTTGGAAAATATTTCTGAGTAGTTCAGAGATGGAGAAGGAAATGAAGGTCAATCAGTAAATAAGCATATGAGTGCATTGGATCTGTATTTTCAAAGTGAGTTGTATTATTCAAATCAGAACCTACTGTTACTTTCTAATCATTGTATCGGTCAAAATCCTTTAATCAAGGTTGACCTAAATATCATTTTGTAAACCCTTTAATCAAGGTGAAATTCTAATGGAATGTTCTTAAGCCCTTTAACCAGGCCACTCTTAATAGGGTGATTAAATCATTTAACAAGGTCACAAGTAAAAATATGTATTGTAAACCTTTAACAAGGTTGGATTCTCATATAGCTCACTTCAGAAGAGTGCAAATTAGTAACATGTTACAAGTGGTTTTTCCCAAATTGGGTTTCCATGTTAAATCATGGTATTATACTTGTGTGAATTTTATTTGATGTGAATGTTGTTGAAAGTTTTATATCCTAAAAGTTTATTACTTTTGGATAGTGGACTGCAAGTTTTATGTTACTGATAAATGCTATTGAGACTGAGTGAATTGCTGATTAGATCTAAGTTTGTTGAAGAACTATAAAGTTCAATTGGTACATCTAGACCTGAGCATAACTGATTCACCCCCCTCTTAGTTATTCTAAAATCATTCTAACATAATGCTCCATCATCAATGACAGCTCCTGCAATGGTAACATGGAAAGGTTCAAATTAGTACTCGGTAATCATATAATAAATTTTGACTAAAAACTGTGCAATTTGACCTATCTAGGGAACATGTTGAATTCTTAGGAATATGTTGACTTTTTGGGAAGAGGTTGACTTGCTCCCTGAGGAATAGGTTGACTTCCTAGGAACAACTTGACTTCCTAGGAATAGGTTGGCTTCTTGACCTAGTAAGCAAAAACAACTTCCTACATCTACAAAAATTAGTAAAATAAAAGGAAAATGAATGGAAACAAGCAAAAGGCATCGATACATACCTCCTCTAGCTCTGCGCTCTCCACCACTACCAGTTAGAGCATCTCCATCCATTTCGGTGGTAGTTCCTCTCTCCTCGAAATATTGCTTTTTCTTCTTGATTCACCTTCAAGCAACCATTCAAAATGATCTCTTACAAAGGTAACTTTGCTTTATATATGCTATTAATTAGGTTACTTTCTAAATTTTGATTTAGGATGTTAGCTTATTTTGTCTCTCTTTCGATCATATCTTGAGCTCGGTAGCTTTGATTTGTAGGTCATTATAGGCATCGAAATCATGATTCAATTACCTTGCTATCCAAATGTATTTGAAAACATTTAGGAGTCGTATTGAGTGGAACTAAAGGTTCTTTGTCTTCACCTCTCTTATTCAGTTTATAGTGGTAAACATGATACCATGTTTCACCTTTTTCTGTATAAGCAAGCCAAAATAGGGAGGCATATAGCTACCCATGAACTTTATTGGTTTTCTATAGTAAGACCTAGGTGTTTTTAATTGTCAGTAACTTGTGGTTTTGTAGTATGCAGTTACTAATAATTTCTTGCAAGAATTACACATGAGGACTTAGCCATATCCTTTTTCAATTATATATGCTTTTCTTAATTTAGCTTGCATATGCACATAGTGTCAAATACCACTAAAGTGGGGGCTAAATGTACCATCTTAAATTGGATACACTTTAATATATGACCTTTTATCACCTCTTTAGTATGTTTTTCATTGCACAATTGCACTTTGAGTACACACCCTTCCCTTTTTCTCTCTCCTAGGAAAAATTAAGGTAGGACCTAACATTTCCTCCCAGATTTCCCTATGTTTCATTCATAGGCCAAGGTAGGATATAATTTATATGTAGCATCCTCTTTCTAGGCCCCATTTCCCCAAATTTAACTTTGGATTATCAAACCTCGTTACATATTACACCTGAAATCCCTACAGATCTGGAAGCTGGGTTATAAACCCAAGATCCTTGCACCTTAGGGAACAAGTTGACCTATTCCTAAGTGGTTGGGGATTGTTGGGCCTAGACCTATTTGTAAAGTATATTTCCCACTCATTTCAATTGGCTCATGTGGGGGTAATTTAGCAAATTCACTATAAAATTACACTCAAACTATTATTTTTCAACAAGGACGACATAATGATGAATGATGGAAGTAAGGTAAAAGTATGTGTGAACACCCTAATATGATATAGAGAAATTTCAAGGTGGAAACTAAGGGCTAGATCTTGTTCTTTCATTGCAAATTGAGGACTTCATCAATAAATCAAGCATTCAAGAGATTACATGTCATCATGGAGACACAAGGGGGTAGTGAAGATGGTTAGAGTACTTTAGCCTTGGGGGCTTGGTATGATTTATATGCTATGTTTAGATCTGATCTGTGTATCTTCATATCTCACACAATCATACATACCACTACACTATTTGGGGTCAAATTTAGATGCCAATTTGCGACGGCACTACCATATGTGTGTGATTTTTGTTGTTTTTTTTGCAAGTGCCCCCAAGCCCATCATAATACCGATGTTGCCATCTTTATTTTGACACATAAATGATTATAAAAAAAAAAGAATACAAGTAATGATTTTACACCCAGAATCCAATCTAACACACCCTTCCCCTAATCATGCTTAATGCATGATATTTTGACCAAATGATTTATAAAAACATCATTTGTCCAATATCTTTACAATAATACAAGCAATGATTTTACATTTTAACATTCCCTATTTTAGAATAGCAATAAAAAAGGGACCTTTATGCTAGGATATAGGGTTATTGTTTAATTAATATATTTTCATGGATAAGGTTCTCAACCCACTTAAAGAGGAAAACCATCCATTAAAATATAAATCACTTGAATAACTTAAAAATTGGACCCTCCAAAGGATACAATATGCTAAAAGCATGGAGCCCTAACTGCATTTCTTAGCATTTCTATCTCTTTTACATTCTAGATCTACAATCTAGGATTCATGAGCACTACACACACACAACATTTTCCTAAATGACTATTCATGGAGGTGGAAATCACAAAAATGGGGGGTTAACTAAGGAAAACCCCTTTAATGCCACCCACACACATTCTGTCATAGATTTGCAGGTTATTAGCTAGACAATTACAAATCTGAAGGTTACAAACTAAAATCCACCAGAAGAACTTAGGTCAACTTCAGAAAAGTGCCTCAGGAACATGGTGACTTGGTCTACCTATTTTGGAATATGGTGACATGGTCGACTTGTTCCTGGGAACTTGATTTTTTAGAAATTTTTGGATTTTCAGCTGGTGATCGGGGAATCCACAGTCAGAAATTCAGCTATAGGTCTAGATATGCTATTTTCATAACATGAAATTATATTCCATCACACATTTTAAGGTAATTACCCTATCATTTATTTTATCTGTTAGGATAGGTTTGTGTCTATATCTTAATTAGGCTGATTTCATCCACTTGGTTCCTAGACTCATCTTACACTTCTTGCTAAATCAATTGTTCCAATTTTTGTCATCTTCATTAGATATTTATAATCGAATTACATTGCATGAAAGAGGCCTTTCTATTATACTTCCTTAATATAACTTGGGTTTAGCATTCACATCCCCTAGAACCTTTTGGGTTCTTACTAATCTAACCTAGGTCATATTGAGAGTTATGCTTGGAAGCCCCTCTTTCTCTTGTATCGAATGGCTTAGGCAGAAAGTATTAAACTTGATATACCTAGTTTGCATTGTTACAGTCATTGATGCCATTTTCCCCCTAAATAATAGTGACCATTACTTTCTTGTGGGTATGGAGTATGATGACACTACACATAGTGTATCATAAGATGAGGGTATGGACTTAGATTCAAATTTTGACTATGAACCAAAGCATTGTGATGAGAAAGAACCAAAAGAAATATTCATGCATCTTGAGGAGATGTTGTATTCAGATGAGAAACATATTGGTCATACAAAGAAAAGTTTACTTAAAAATGGGAATTTGGATAAGGAGGTTAGAAAAATGCCTTATGATCAATATTCACGAGAAATAGAAAAAGAGAATTTTATAGAGAATGGTAAGTCAGATGGTGCATCCATTTTTTATTTGTGTTGTGATTTTGATGAAAGAAATGTGTGCACAAGTGATAAGGCCAATGAAGAAGTATGTTTCTAATCAGTGAACAAGTTGAGTATCAAAAACACATATGCAAAGATAGTTCTGAGTTTTCACATTTGAAATGACTAAGTTCTTATGGTAATGAAGATCCCCATGACCATAAGGGAGAATGGTGTGATGATTATAATAATATACATGCATATTTTTATTTGGAATGCAGTTTACTACCAATTAGGGAAAGAAAAGTACATATAAGTTTGTAGATGCATTATCAAATCTAAAAGAACTTCTTGATGAATATTTTGAAGAAAATACAAATGTAGATTTAGAAATATAGGAGAATGTCATACATGCGAGAGGCACATTTATTTTTATACTTGGTTTTGAGATATTTAATAATATTGGGCTTATTAATTTAAGGGGAGATATCAATATTCTTTATCAGACATGTCTTAGTATCATTTTCAAACTAATGCCATTACGGGGTGATGAAAATAAGATTTTTGATAGAGGAAAATGTAATCTTTGGGGATGATCACTACCAAATAGGGTTGTGATGTGATTTTTGAGCCAAAGTATGCAATGATTTTTTAGCACTCGATCTGCTTCTACCATAGATAATTGGATTCTCGCTATGCCCAAAGGGGCATACATCCCCAGAAAGAGCCACTGATGGAGCTCAAAATTTCCATAAAGTATTGGGATCTACATAATGAGAAGACCCTAAAAATGACTATCTTTACCCGTGAATCACTCACATATTAGAGAATGCTTTATTAGAGACAAAGTATTCAATGAATGTTGTAAAGAATATTTATTCTAATCAGTTGCATGTGGAATCTTCAACTTTTGAAATTATTGTATACAGATACTCTCAAAATATAATATCATAGGTGTGACTTTCCTTTACACTAATCTCACTTTGTACAAATATACATAAGTAACAATAGGACTAGAAGATTACTAGCTTGCTAGCTTGATGGTAAAAAAGTCATCAAAATAACTGATATAGATCACAAAGAGGTAAGAGATTTCAAAAGTTATCTTGATAGAAGTAATCTATAACGATGAGGATTCATTGGAAAAAGTTACATTGGTGGGAAGAAAAAGGTAGTAAGCTAGGAGATATCGTCAATAGTCCCACTGATAAAAGGATGTAGGGATCCCACAAGTAATAGCTACTTGGTAAAAGCTATACCAAAAAATTCATCATCAAGACTAAAGAAATCATAGAGAAGTTTTAAATGTATTTCCGACGAATGATAAGATCATCGATAAGACCTATGCCAAAAAAGAAAGTTACTATCGGTAAAAAATTTATAGAGTTTCATTGGTATAGTCAATAACTAGCGGGATACAAATTGAAAAGTCTCATTGACATCCAATGAAAAGATCAAGGTAACTTATATCAATGGAATATAAGGATGATCGAAAGTGTGATCGGGGAAAGTTATAGCGATGATGTAAGAAAAGGCATTTGGTAAGACTAATTCTTATCGGTGTAACATCAATAATGATATCCCTATAGAGTAAAACTATCTCGATGGAAATGTTATGAAGATTGTAGTGTCAATTTGTATTATCAACAAGATATACATTGATGATCTCATCGACATGACTTACAACTGTGAAGTAACAAAATAGAAGTTATAAGGATGCTTGATGGAAGGAATGGTATAACCTATATCAATGATTAAGATTTAAAAACCCAATCAATGTAGAATTCAGTAGGCTTTTTCAATGGCACGTAAAGGTAAGTGTGATTGTTATATCCTCTGGTGATTATAATGAGTGTCATGTCAAGGGTATTTCATAAATCAAAGTGTTAGGATAAAAATTATCGAAGCCTACAAATTGGAGAATAGGAACAAGACAAGGCACAAGAAAATTTCTAAAAAAATACATTTTGAGAGGAACAACATGTATAAGTAATATGTGTCAGCTATGTGGTAGAATATGAAACTAGAACATAAATACAATGATGGGCATAAAGAATGGACCGTGAAGCACCAGAGGGGGTACTTACATCATTTATAGACCATTTAACCATTATATACCCCTAAAATAGCTTTATAATACCTCTAATATGCCTAAACAACTTGTAAAATGGTAATTAATTACATAAACTAAGACAATTTCAGAATTTGGAATTATTTTTATTTAAAAGGGTGGTATCTTTTCCCTTAAAGGGGTATGAAAACTATTCAACCACATATATATGTGGTGTAAAATGTAAAGAAGAATATATCATGATCAATCAACAATGTAAATATTTTATTTTCTACTGCAGTTTCTCCAAGTGATTTATTATACATAAGACTTTTTGAAGCATTACTATAAATCAATATTTTCTCTAATTTGGAGTTGTGGATTTTTGTTCTAAAATGATCAATGATTTATGATTTTATCTCCAAAAGATAAAGCTTCTTTAAAATTTCGTGTTTGGAAATTATTCTCTTTATTATGCAATTTGATCATTTGGATTATTAGGAACTAGTAATTCTATCTTATTGGTCTTATTAATATTAGGTTTGAATACATTGAAGAGGAGTAGTTGATATGTGCATTTAGGTGGTGTTCTCTGTCTCACTTAGTCATACATAGGATTAAAGAATGAAATATTTCTATTTCCCAATATAAGAAAGGCATTGGTCTATCATCCTTAATTTAAGTCTTTGTCTAAAAGACTACAAGCAGGAAGCATTAATACATATCCAAAATAAACAAGATATCAATACATAAAAGTATTCAAAATACCCATCCAAAAATTAGTATTCACTTTAAACCAAGCAATCAAAACCCAAAGTATTCAAATATTACTCATACAAGTTTAGTAACTTATAAATTGTGAAGCATACAATTGAATCTCCCTCAATAACTCATTTCCATATTGAGAGATCATCCTAAATTCAAGAACAATTATCAAATAATTTTCTATAAAAACCTTTAACCAATAAACTATGTTAAGGTATAGGTACACCTGCCTTGGTCCTACATAGCCTAAATAATAGGTGAAGAGGATTTTAATTGATCATTCCCTTTTTTTGGCCAAGTCAATTGAAAATATCAAGAATTTAGTTAGGAAAGCTCGTAGGATTTCCAATTTGTTTATTTTGGAACCAACAAACTGAAAGTTGGAAATAGCCCCAAACATAATTAGCAAAAATATCGCGAACACAAGACATGTGGAAATATAGCATTGTGGTCTCTTTGGATGTTCAGTGATGGAACACGACATGAGGGCATGAAACATCCCCTTAGAAAGAAAAAATTTTGTTCTAAACATCCATAGAGTGGCCACATGTAGTCTCATGTAGTAAGATGTGCAATTATGAAATGCTTAGGTCCACCAACAAAGAGATACACAGATAAAAGATTAGGCAGATACATGGAAGTTGAGCGTGGATTTTGGAAAAGATATGGGAGGGCCTAACTTGAATAAGAACCCTAATGACATGTGAGGTGTGCTTCCAGCTACAAAGATTTTGATGAGGCAGAAGGAAAGCTTCTCCAAGATGCATGTCGTGAAGCCATGTGGTGTTCACACGTAGTTTAACACCAACAAGCCACCACAAGAAGGAAAATGGGATCCCCAACATAAAGAAACAACCCACAATAGTGTGGAATTTTTTTATTTATAGTACCCCTTTAAAAAATCTAATGATTTTTGTAAAAGTTGTTATGCAACCTGATTATCATGTAGTACCATACACATAATAACAATCCTCAAGAGGATAATATCCTTTATGTCCTCTCTTCTAAAAATTCAACCTTATCACATAAGGATCCTAATCAAGTCAAAACTATTCATATGTCATTTCCAACTCCCTTTTCAATTCTTTATCGAATACGAACAAGAAAACATTCAACTCTTCAAGATGATGATTGGCGAACTTAAGACTTCACACCAGCCTTTTGTAGTAAAGACAAAATCCTTGAATTTGAGAGCCAAACACCTTATTCTAAGACATATATGAATATTTATTGAGCCTCTATAAATTTCAACCTAATTCCACCTAAAGGATACCCTTATCTTTTGTATACATCAAACCTTCATGATGGACATGCTATAGGATGTGTGCAACAAAGAATTGAAACTCATGATATATTTGTATCACATTTTTCAAAATAAATTCTAGGTTTCCAACCTTCCCATTTGTATAATCAATTTATACATTATTTTGTTAATTTATCTTCACAAAAAGAGAATTTGTTTTTGAGCTTCTTAAAGCCAACTTAACTACTGTCTTTGAAAAATAAACAAAAAAATTGTAAACACAAACAAGACAATTCTTCCATTTGTATGTATTATCAAATTCATGACCATGAGACTAATGAATGTTATGATTTGAAGTCTAAAATTAAAGTATTCATTGATTGTTTTATGATTCAAATGACATTTAACAATGAATGGAACCTTTTTCATGACCATTATAAATAAAATCTACATTCCTATTATGTTGCTCCTCACTATGTGACATTGCTAGCCTATCCTTTGAGGGATCATTGTCATTTATGGTGGTGAAATTTCAAGTACAATCATACTTTGTGAGAAACATAATTGTCCTTATTCCTTGTCTCCTCACTTGGGGGGAAACGTTACTATTTTACTCTCCTATTTATCCCAAGGACATATTTTCTCCCTTTGTTGACTTGTTTGTTTTATAATATGATATCCTTTTTTGCATGTATTTGTTGTTTTATGTATGGATCTTCTCTTTTTTAGGAGAGTTAAATTTTGAGTTGCAACCTTATGTTTTCTTGAAAGTGCATGTCCATTATAAATAAAATTTTACTTAATGAGCATTATGTGTCATCCTTTGTTAAGTATTCCCTTACCTAACAATAAGGAAGGTGTATATACTTTATCATATTTCCTCTTTTTATCTTACTTTCCAATAAATCCAATATCTCTTGTGGACTTTCTTCTTTTATAATATGATTTCCTTTCTTGCATGGAATTTTTGTTTTAAACAAGGATATTATCTTTTTCAAGAGACCTACATCCCAATTTGTAACCTTATGCCTGCTTGAATGTGCATGTCTATTATACAAGTTCTATCACATAGGTTATATGGTGTTTTATCTTTTTCATTTCCTTCACTCTTTGGGGTTAAGGTTTCATTTCTCATTATCTTATTCCTTTCTAAGGATTCAATTTCTCTTGGTTATGTGGTCTTTTTTTATCACAGATATCCTTTTTGGCATGGATTTGTTTGTTTATGTAAGGATCTTCTCTTTTTCAAGAGATTCACATCTCGAGTTATAATATTTTCCTTAATTTCAAAGCACATGTCTATCCTAAACAAATACCCTTACTTGGGGGCTTAAGGTGTATTATCCTTCATAAAGAATCCATTTTTCACCTTGCAATATGGGGACTAAAAGAGTGTGTTCATATTCTCCTCCCCTAGAATTTTCCTTGAAGATGTTATCTTTTTTCAAGAACTCCTTTTAAAGGTATATGTATTGTAACCAAGATGTCTCCCTTTCAAGGGTCTCTTCCCACTTGTGGATATAATTTCATGATTTTCTATTCCATTGGCTAATAAGAGTTTGCACTCATTGCTAAGGAAACTAGCATACAATGGTAATTAAGGACATTTCCTTATTTTTTGAATTAGGTATCCTTGTTCTCTTTTCCATATGATGCCATCATAGTCTCATGTTTCCATCCTAATGAGGGGGGCATATATACGGCCTCCTTTGTAAATTATACATATTTTTTGCTTATTGATCCTTAAGGAAACATTGATTTCCTTAGGATTGATCACTTTTGGATCCCTAATAAGATAGTGCTTTTCTTAGGATGGATCTCATTTTATTTATCCCTAAGGAGACAATAATTTCCTTAGGACTAGTTAATTTTGGATCCCTAAGAAGATAATTCTTTTGTTAGGAATGGTCTCATTTATTAATCCCTAAGGAGACAAATCTTTCCTTAGAAATGATCATCCTTTTTGGATCCCTATGGAGACAATTATTTCCATAGGAATAATCCCATAAGAAACCCTTAAGTGCACAATTTTACAAGCCTCTCTCATGTACAATTTTTTTTTAAGGTAGAATTGACTAGCATAATACAATTTGCTAGACCATCAATTCTCCTTCTCTCTTTCTTTGGGATAAGTGGAAGCAGCATAACAAAACTTTCTATAATATTTGATTCGTGGTCCATGTCTCTTCTTTCCATGCTCTCATAGGTATGCTAATGGGTTAGATCATGGATTCTTATCTTATTTTTGTTGCATTCTCTTGCTCTTTTCATGTGACCAATTGTACTTTTTCAATAGCTTATTGAGCATGATGCTAGCAATTGAGACATTTTATTTAGCGAGGTCCCTTCAACTATTTGACTTGGAATCTTAGTAAGCATTAGAATTTTTTTTAATGTGTCCTTGAATATGGATGTAAAATTTAAGATCATTGGTTTGGGGTCCTATGTCCTTAAACTTAGCCATATTTTATCTCCTTGTAGTTTTCCCAAGATCCTTATCTCTTTCCCTCTATTTCTTCTACTTTACCATGAGCATGAGGTGCACTCATACTCTCACTAAAATGTATTTTCATAAAATGTAACTACACTTAATTAGGTGCTACATTTGGCCCCATTTTAGTATGTATGGGTTCTAACATTGATTTCACACTCTCCTAATGCTCATTGGACCTTCAAATTGTATTGATTTAATTTATTTAAAAATTGAGATTAGCCCTTATTTATAATCTTGATCCTCTATTATTCCTCCAATCAAATAATTCATTTCATCTCCTAGGCCCTATCTTACCATTTATGGCCTTTACATTCTCTCTTGATCTCAAAACTAGTTGTCAGATCAAATCCTGCACCCCCTGACTTCTTGGAAACTATAATCCAATTGGGCCTTGATAAGTGGGTATAATTTTTTTTTGGCATTTTTTACCTAGGTACAAAAATATTTTGGCATTCTTTACAATGACATTTGTGCCTAAATTCAAGTTGGGTCTCTTTCTTGGTGCTTTAGCAGAAGATTTTGATTTACAACCAAACTGCCCAAGTTTTAACCCCCAAAATGATGGATGGAGCATAGAAACACCTATCTCTCCTAATTTTTGTGTACATTCATGATCTAAAACTTTTCAATCAAGACTCATAAATCATTCAAGCATTTTCAAGGTCTTCAAGCATCCAATTCTTCAAGTCTTCAAAGAAATATCCCTCTTCTTCATCAAGCATAATATAAAAATACAACATCCATCATCCAAGACTTATATAAATCATGATTTCCTTTTTTTTTTTTTGGTAGTCAACCTATTTCATTAAAATTTGTGGTCACATCCAAAGAATCATTGCGTCATCAAGGCATGAGGTGATTTACAATTCAGATCTAGCTTCTATTTTATCTTTCCTTATGCAATTACATTACATTTTTAAGGTTGATTATTAAATAGGGGTTTGAATAAGGAAAACCCCTTCAACCAATATTCTTCCTCATTTTTTTTATGTGCATGAACATGTTGTGGAGCTTTCTAAAAAAATTTGAGAAGATCAAGACCAGACCGAGCATCCCTATAAGTTTTAGACCAAAACCAAGGGTACATAATGGGTTTGGTTATTTATACCCTTTAGATACAACTTAGATTGGGTAGGGAGTTAGATTACATTCTTCAGATCTTATATTTAAAGTTACTAGTACCTTCGAGATCTTGATTGTTAGAAAATAAATATCTATTTCAACACAATTCCTCTTTCATTCCTAGGTGCATACAAAATCCTCTTCTACCTCCATCTTTATATAATTTATAGCTTCATCAAGTTCATACTTTGACATTTTTTATTGTACCTTTATCTATCTTATTTCATTCCAAGTAATGAAAAAAGAAACAAAACCCTTCAAGCACAAATATTGCATTGACATCACTTCTATTGAGATGTTGTCAATAATATTTTTTTTGAGGTGGTTTTGTATTCCTAACATTCACTAGGATATTGGATTGATCCTCCTTTGTTCACCATTTTCTATTGTACACTTTGCATATTGTAATGTTGAATTTTATTAATGTTAATGTTTTAACATTTTCTCCTATTAAACTGACTAATTTTTCCAAGAAAACATCTAAATCCTTTAATCCCAAATATAACACCCCGCTAGGGAACCCTAAAGGCTAAGGATAATATCCTAACTAATTTGATTTTTCAAACTTTACTTACTTAAATAAGTATATCACATTTTAAAAGTAGGTTAAGATCAGACATCCCTTCAGGTTCCCTAATGTTGCTACCAATATTATTTTCACAATTTATCCAATTCTTTGCTACTTGATTATAAACATACATGAAGCCATCAATTTAGAGTTACATAAGTTACTTATTCCTCAAGTATAGAAGTTACACGGTTTACTTTTATCCATTCATCTTATCCTATTATGACTTTTATTTTCTATCATCTTTAACATGAGTATATGTCTATGCATCACATATAGGTGAATAGTTTACAACAAATTTTAAAATTTTAAATCACATCTTATGACCAAGTATTTGATTATCCACTTTTCCTAAAATTACATGTGCTAATATTTAACTTATTTCTTTACAGATTTTAAGATTCATAATAAGTAACCATTATTGCCTGTATTGAATTCCACACTTACTTAAGATTATGTCATGAACTCTCTATAGTATTAAAGCATATAAACCACATCATACAAGGAATTTATAACATACATTATTTTAGATTGAACATCAAATAGGACTCACAAGACATTTCCTTGGAAAAATACATCTTTAAAGATAAAAATTTTAACCCTTTCCTTTCTCCTAGAGATACCCATTTTCATATCTTTACAAATTACATAGAGTCTTGAGTCTCCTTAAGGAGCTCGCAAAATTAGTACATAAGATATCATTATTTTAGAAGCTAAATAGAATCATCACTTTTATAATACAACATTTTGAAATGAAAGATATAATGAAATGATCTTCAAAAACTTCAAGTAGGGATTAAATGTTTGTCATCCATGAGACCATGAACAATACCTTGATATATTGCCACCCAACCACATGGATCCACAAAGGTCCACTCCCCTGTGCTAGGAGATAGAATTGAAGTCCACACAAGAAATATAGGGTTGTCTAAGGATGTGGGATATCCCTTACCAACACAACAAATAAATCAAAGCCCGAATAAGTTGTAAATATCAAAACATAAATTTCAAAGTACAAATATCAATGAACCTATATCACAACACAAATATCAAAGCATAAGAGAAGGGTTCTCTAGAGTACGGGATAGGTGAGTGTCATCGCATAGTCCTTTATGTTGGGATCCTTCCTAGTAGTCATGTACTCTAACACCTTCATATAGCCTGCCCCAACAACTACAATGACCCTGATACTCCAACAAGACCTATGCAGACTATTAATCAATATTGTATCTTATTAATACATTTTATTAAACCCTTACCCATTCCCCACCATTTTAATTAATGTTAGGTTTTATTTACACATAACTCACCCAAAGGATATCCTAGCGACCTCCATGACCTTGGATTCTATAGTGAGACACTCACCTAGTGTACCTCAAAACCCTACTCATAAAAAATCCATCTAGGGGTTTTGGGACTCTTCAACAAAACATCCCTCCCTTGGGTACTCAGGTGTTTTCCCATGATCCACATCATCAGGAAAAACCATGACCCTAAACATGTAGAAATAATAGAAAAGAAAGAAAGAATATCTAAACAAATCCTTTTGGAGATGCTACTCCACACATTTCCATAATAGAGAGAAACATAAACAAATTCAAATAAAAAAACTCAAAATACAAGTTTAGATACACTTCTATAGGTTGATTTAAACACATCAATAGGAATACAAAAGCACCATTCATAATATCAACATAATATAAGCCAAAATAAATCCATAAAAGGCTGGAAATATAAGGGACACTTATTTTGTGTGAGTTTAGTGATTGTCTCGGTGATATATGCATGAATCTTTCTATAAATATAAGTATGGCTGTCATAAAAATACAGTCTCAGTGTGGGAAGAATAACTTTTGTTTGAATTGTTGGATTTTCTGAATTTTTGGATATGTTGGAGAAAACCTAATTTCACACATTTTCACTGGAGGAATTTTCATAATAATGTTGGGTTCAAAAGTTATCGATAATAGAGTACGGGTCTAGGAAAACAAACTGGTAATTTTCTCTGAAGATCAACATAGTAAACATTCATAGAGACAAGATACTTTCCATTTTTCCTCTTGAAAAAAAGGGTTCCAAACCCTCATAAACAATGAAACTAGATTATAATCCATAAAAAATGATAGCACAAAGAACCACATCTTTTCACAAGTCCAACAAGGAAAATCCTTTTCAAAAGACATAATTCCTTTTTTTAGAAAACAAACACATAGTATGCAAACTGGAATATTTTTTCCATTTCTAATTATAATTTTGCATTATCATCCTAATTATATTACATCCCTTAATTCTATTGTATTTCAAGTATACACATGAATACATATTTAAGATTTCTAATATATACATATATATTTCTACTTATAGGAATTTATGTGGGTTCCAGACACTACCTAAGATCCTGCAGAGACATTCCATTATAATTTGATTGATTATGACTCTAATTTTCTCTTACAAGCCTCCTAGATAATCTAGTTACGCTCCAAAACTCAGAGATCCTTTTCTAACTAGAATTCTAAAAAAATTCCCTATCTTCCATTCAATTTTCAATCAATTCCCAACCTACTACCTTCTTCCTGATTCCTCCCCCTTCAATCATTTGTTTGTCCTCTGGTTGCACTCCAACCTTCAGAGATAAATCCTAGGCTTGAATCCCTCCAACTTCAATTCCTTCAATCCAAATTCTAACTATTTACCTTACTATATCTTCTTCTATATTTTCTTCCAAAAAAATTTCTCCCCCCAAAACGTTTTCGAACACCCCTATTTGTAAATCTCTAGTTTGTTACAAAGGTTATGGAGGTTGCTTCCCATGAAGCAACACCTCCCTAAGGTTCACAAATAATATTTATTAAATAATTAATATTTAATTAGCCTAAATACAACATACCTTTTGGGGGAAAACCAACTTACCTAACTCCCCTCCCGAGAACTTACTAACCAATAATAATAGTCATATGCCAAACATTAACCATATCATTATACACACACACACACACACACACACACACACACAATTTTTATTTAGGTTTTTTATTCACATATGTAAATAGTAATGATTCAAACATAGAGTAATGAGATAAGGTTCTCAAAGAAAACACTTACCTCATTGGTAACTTGGGGCACCTCATAAGCAAGAGGTTCTGAGTTCCAATCCCCTCCACAACATGAATTAGAGAAAATTATAGGAGAGAAGAAGGAGAAAATATAGGGATTAGATATTAGGTTTTATTTTTATTTTTTATATTCTTATATTTTTATTATGTTTGATTTACATTTATATTTATATATATACATATGCATATATGTGTGCACCCATATATGCATATGTTGATCCCTAAGTTTTTTTGTCTATTAGTGTCTTACACTTAGTCATTTTCTAGGCAATGTTGGTTGGTCATCATTGCGATCGAGTCATCATGTATAGGCTGAGTCATGTATATTGTACATTTACTGAGCAGTAGTTACTACTGAGAAAGACAATGGTCATCGAGTACTTCAGTATTAACCGAGTCAGTTTATGTCGAGTTATGTAGAGATGTCAGTGTCGAGCACCAAGCTATGAAGGATAGTTAGTGTCGAGTGCCAAAGATATCAAATGCCGAGTAAGCCAAATTTGACATATGTGTTTGTTATGGCACAAACACTTAGGTAAACCATTTTTGCCGACATCTACATGGTATTTATTGTTGGTAGAGGAAATCACAAAGGTGATTATGCTTTAGGATTGTAATAATTAATCCCTATGTAATTCATGTAACCGATCATAATTAGGGAATGGTTAAGTGGAAAAAGTAGACAATGTAGATCATAGATCTCATATCATGGAGATGATCAATTGTTTATATAAGATGATATCTAAACCCTAAAACATATCATGAGAGAGGAGAATTATATGAAGAAGATCTCATATTTGTAGAACAACAAAGTGTTTTGATTATTAGAAACAAAGTTTAGTGACCGAGAAGAGCAGTGAAGGACATAACATAGATATATTTTCTAGAGGAGATCAAATATATATTGTAAGGAGAATATATGTAAGTATCATCACAATGCAAATAGAAGGATCGGGTACTGAGACATTCTAACAAGTGAATCAGGGTAAATCTCTTAACAGAGTGGTTTTAAAAAACCTGAGTAAATCTCTTAACTGAGTGTTTACTTTGTTGTAAGTTTAAATCCTTTTGCAAGGTAGATTGTATAAGTCTAAAATCGCTTAATAGGGAAGACCCCTCACAAGGTAGATCATTATTTTTATGGTCAAACTTGTAGCCCTAACATGCAAACTTTAATATTATAGTAGTGAAGATTTGTGGGTGTCATCCCTTCCCCATTTTTACCTTTCAAGGGTTTTTGGGTAACCAAAATCATTGTGTTATGTTTTATTTTCATGGATGATGATTAGGATATAAGATCTGTTACAGTATTAAATTTGATGTTTATGTTATGCAAGTTATTTTATGTCAAATGAGGACAAATGGTTGATATCTGATTCACCCCCCCTCTCAGCATCTTACTTTCCCATAATAGATTTCCAACAATTGGTGTTAGAGCTTAGTCTCTTAAAACAAGTCTAACCACTTTGAGTCAAAGATCTTGATATGGAGGTTTATAAGTTGGGAAAGATCATAGAGAATCAGAAGATTGATATTCAGCTTGCATTACAACAACTTGAAGTAGCCAGAGGTGAACTGGAGAAATCCTTAAGAAGAATAAGAGAAATAGAAATACAACAGAATGAAACTCAATACCAAGAAGAGGACACTACAAGACTATTTGATAGTGGTAACTCTGCTGAAAGTGACAAAGCTATAAAAGAACTACTAGAGAAAAACAACATACTGAATGAGGACATCAAAAATCTGAAGAGAGAACAAGAGATGCAATCAATAAGACTCTATGAAGTTGTTGAACATAAAAAGAAAGTTGAAGAAGATAAGACAATGGCTAAAGAAGGAAAAAGAAAAATATCTATGAGACTTGTTGAAAGAAAAGGTAATATGTAGAGGTTGACAATCAATCAATTGGACATGGTAAATCAACTGCTACTTGTTAATCAAGAATTGGGCAGGAAAGATATGGAAATCACAAATATGAGATCAGAAAATAGTCAACTGAAGAATGAACTAAGATCTAAAAAAGAACTCAATGGAAGGATGAACAAGCCTAATGAAGCTATGAGATACTTTGAAGAACTGTTGAGGTCACCTAGAAGATCTAGTGATACATCTGTACTTGGACATGATGAGCACATGTCATCCACTAAGGAATGAGAATCATCGAAGAGTGGAGAACAGAGGAATGCAAAGCCAAAGAATAACAAGCCTACATGCCATCATTGTGGAAAGCTAGGACACACAACTAACATCTGAAGAAGTAAACATGGTAAGTCTAATCCTAAACCAAAGTTCAATGGATATTGTTTTAACTATAAGAAATATGGATACCAGGCACATGAATGCAGGACAAAGGTTATTAATTCACCTTCATCACCTAGATTTCAAGGACATTGTTTCAACTGTCAGAAATATAGACATAGAGTATATGAGTGTAGATCCAAAGATAAGTGGACATCCAATCAATAGACTAAGGTACCTAAGATGGGTGTTACATACAGTTGGGACTACAATACATGGTATAGTTGTCATTACTATGGAAAATATGGACATATTGGAGAAAATTATTTAAAGACACATTTAAGAGGTAAATCCAAGAGTTGGATGAGTGGAAGTATGGTATGTTACAAATCCTAAAAAGCATATGGTATGGTATGCTTGTCAAAAATCCTAAAAAGCATAAAAAGTACTGAAAAAATGAGCATCCTAGTGAAAACCTAGCAATAGGCGCTTTGATGTTGTTAGAGATTTTTCTTGTAGGGTCAAACTTGGCAAGATATGGGCTTGATTCTTAGTTAAAAGGGACTCCAAGCTTGCAAGAAAAGCCTAACTGATGAGGATCGGATAAGATCCTCCTTCTACTTCGAGCTCCACAGGACTCAGGTGGGTATTACCTATGAATAGGTTACTATATTTCAAGTAAGCTTTTGATTAGTGGATTGGGTCTTCACTGTCATGCTATTATGTTACTCAAATTTACTTCAATGAAAGATGATTCTGTAAACAGCTGAGAACAACCTGTTACAAAATATGACAAATAAAACTACTAATGTAACAGCATGACAATGGGATAAGGAAGTGAATCCTTCTTCTTTTTGTGAGTACAACTCAAGGAAGGTTAACCTCTGATTCTCTCTTCAAGGAATCAACAAACTGAACTATATCACCTAGATATAATCCTTTCACAATATGCTTGAGATTAGAAATAGAAAAGAACTAGTAATGAAATTTTATGTTTGATGACTTAAAGATAACTGCATTACAAACAACCAACTAGTGCCTATTCTTGGGCAAGGAGTCAAAAGATGTAATCCACAGGTTATAAATCAAACAAAATACTACAGAATGCCTAACAGATTGTATGCAATCCAGGCAGAGTGCCTTACAAACTATCCTCTCACTTCCAAATTGTTGCATCAAATCCTTCAATAATGCCCGCTCTCTAAAACCATTTATGAAATTTAATTCTCTCCTTGAGAGAAACTCACAAATGATTGAACAAACTACCTTGTAGTTGGTATGTTTTCAGATGCCTTACAAATAAAACATACAAGAGCATCAATAGAATCCAAAGAGACATAACAACAGAGAATAGGGACTGCACTATATTTTATTGAAATATTCTTACTTCAATACATTAATAACAGAAAACTCAAAGCATAGACAAGATTGAGAAATTTGTCTTGCAGAAATACATTAAAAAACCATATGGAAGCCTGCTATAAAATCTTCTGAGTGAGAGGGCAGAACCAGTCTGAAACCCTTCAATCGAACAGAAGAAGAAACAAGAATAGGAACCCCTACAACTAAGAAGAGAAAAGAATAAAAAGAAGAAGAAGAAACCCTAAAATATGTACTTGACCAACTCCTGTCCATTCTGCAATCTAATCTCATTTACTCTTCTTGCTTCTCTGAAAATCTGATCTTCTCGGGCATCTCCAAAATCTGAAAACATCTGTCCTTTTTTGCATAAAATCTGCTCATCTACTGAAAATCTGATTTCTTTGTCCTTTACTCTTCCTTGAAATTCAATCCTCTGTACCCTCTGATCTTTTCATCCACTAAAAATCTGAATCATTCTTCCTGCCGGATTTGCAAAATCAATCAATTTTGGAAGAAGAAAAATCTCCCCAAAATCTGGTTGCGGATTTAAAAGCCTTTACTGCTCTCAACAACTTAATCTGATCTGGTTCTAACTACCATCATTGCATCCATCATCTTCTGGCATTTTTGAAAACATATTATACTACCATATTTGGATAGAAAATGAAGCTCCCAAACATTTTCCTGTGAATAGCTCTATCATTAAAAAAAATTTGAAATTCTCCAAAGTCTTAACTTTATAACTTTTTAAATTTTTTATTTCTTTAAAATTTGCACATGCCACCAGAACTTGCCACTTGTCATCTTCTCATTAGATGCTGGGACAAACTCACTTTTAACCTCAGTCCATCTAGAGATCTAGAGACTACATGAATCTCTAAGTCTCTTAATCATTTCCTTGACCATGATTTTTTTTAGAGACTTGGAGAAATCCCTTTAGTCTCTAGATCTCATAATCATTTCCTCTCTCTACTTTTCTTTATGAGATTTGTAGACTAATTTTAATCTCTAGATCTCTGAATAGCTATTTGGAGATTTGGAGACTAAGTCTCCAAGTCTCATAATCACTTTTTCTCATTATGAGATTTGGAAACTAACTTTAGTCTCTAGATCTCTGAATAATTATCTAGAGATCTGGAGACTTGGAGATTTGGAGAGTAGTCTCCAAGTCTCAGAATGTACTTTCTTCTTTGTGAGATTTGGAGACTTGGAGATTTGGAGACTAGTCTCCAAGTCTCATAATGTACTTTCTTCTTTGTGAGGTTTGGAGACTTGGAGATTTGGAGACTAGTCTCCAAGTCTCTGAATCGCAACTGGAGATTTGGAGACTTGTGAGACTTGGAGACTAAGTGACATGTGTCCCTTTCTGCAAAAAAAATTTTGGGCCCACTGGAATAGAAATCGAGGCAGCCGCATAAATCTGGACATAGCTTCTTTCATTTGATTTATTTCATATGTTTGGAGTATTTCATGTAAACACTTCAAATTTTGAAATTTGGAGCAATGTGGGATAAAACTTTATGAAGCATTGCTGATTTTTTATGGCTGCTAGTACTCAGAAGACCATAAATTTTGATTTTCAAACTGTGTTTTTCTAAAAAAAAATTTATACAATGCACACATGGTCGTCTCAAACATATGTAAAATTCAGCCTGACCCAGTTCGTATTTTTTGAGTTATGATTAAAAATGTGACTGGAAATTTGAACAATGCACACCTAGAGAATGTTGACAATCTGCAAATGGAATGGCTCTGGCAAAGTGACTAAACGGGCACATAGGGAGCTAAAAAATTGGCATGATGACTCAGTCCCATGTCTACAACATGATGCAACCACTAACACATTATGATCAATCTCCGGGAGAAAGATACAATTAGCTAAACAGGGCCTTCGACAGTGATTTGACACTTAGGCAGAATTGTGCAATTTGACACTTGCTCAAAATGGGACTTCACCAAATGATTTGGGATGATAAAATAACATCATAGAATGCATGCATATGCTGAATGGAGTGTGTTAAACACATGGGACACCTCAGAAGCTTCAAAATGACAGTCGAGTACATATGTATGAAAAGCATGTAAAGGGCTTCAAATTGCAAAATTTTAACATGGTACTCAAAACCCATGTTCTATTTTTGAGTACCAACAAATGTCTCACCAAAAAAATTAAAAAATTAAAAAAGTGCCTTGGTGAAAACCTAGAAACAGGCACTGATTGAGACCCTTGCACCTATGTCTATCAGTCTTGTGTGGCACTCATTCGCTCCACTTCTCGCTTTGCCTCTCCTAGCCTGGAATTGACTTTTGTCTTAGTCTAGGGGGCATATGTTGTTCTAAGCTTATCTTGGGTCTCTTTGTGCATTTGGGTTTCTTGGGCCACGCAGTTCCAATGGTGCTTTTCAACACCACCCCAACTGTGTTTTTCAACACTTTCCTAGCGTCGAGTGTTTTTCAACACATATCAGATATCCTACCCGCAGTCTTGAATGATGCAATATTTCTCATTGGCAGATGCGATACTCAAAGTTTGACTCTATGACCTACACACATGCACTTAAACACTCAACTCGCTGAGACTTGTTTGACTTTATTTCTTTGTGTGCTATCTATGATGATTTCTTTAATGAGTGTTCTCTCCCTAATAGTTTTTGATGATGCCGAGCTAGAAGACTGGGGCATGAGGACATGTTTTATTTCTTTTTCTGCTTGTGGGTATATTTTGTTGATCCTAACTGTCATTAGCATGTATGCTTGTTTCACTTGACATTGGGGTCTACAAGGTATTATCCTTGACCATTTTCGCAAGTGCATGCTTATAGTCATCTTGACTTTCTTGTGTCTTGATGCGAGCATAATCTTGCTATATCAAACTAAGGGAACCTCACTGCACTAGTCATCTTGACCTACATGTCTTTGATACCTAGGTGAGATTTCTACATTCCTATCTGATATAGATCATATTCAGATTCACATAGTTATACTAGTGTGTATTGTATGATCTTGCGACGCTACCAATAATGCTCGATGATGAATATTAGAGACTAATAGCTTTGTGACCTTGCAAGTAAACCACTTTTCATAGTAGCTTTCATTTTTAGGTTCATGTTAGTTAGTTTTGCATCTTGCACTTGGAGAGAGCTCTCCTTTCATCTTTTATGGACTTGTCAGGCAACTGCGCTTGCCTTTCACTTCTTCTCAGTCATGTCTTTCATATCACATTCTTTTCTATTCCTATCAAAATTTTGCAAAAAATGCACCCCTAGCTAATTTCGACATCCTAGATCCATTTTCAGGATTGAAATCAAAATCTAAGCTCATCTTGATAGTCAAAATCATGTTTTAAATTTTTCCCCTTCTCCTACACAGTTGGCTGACCATTTGAGGCCTGATCCTTCGATCTTTGTTGGGGCACCTTCATTTCTTCATCCCCATCTCTTTCAACCTCCTAGTCTTTCATTCACCTTCATTCAATTTATTTCTCTAAGGTTTGACTTCATTTTATCCTATATCTTTCTTAGTCAAACCTAGTCAAATTGGGGCATATCTTCACTGCTTGATGGTTATCTTGTCGTTCTTCATCTCTTCAATTATGATTTCTAGTGATTTGATCATGTTGCTCTTGCTTCTTCCTTCCCTCTACCTAATTTTGATTTCAATCCCAAGGGGGTAGACACATCATATCCTATTGGCTATTCTCTAGAGCATATGCTTGACCATTCCATTTTCTCTAATCGATCTATCTTTGCGCTTGACATGTTAGTTCTCATCTCGAGTCTTGATACTGTCCATCTCTTTCCTAAGTGTTCAGTACTATCGCTACCAGGCTGACCATGTAGGATTTGCTATCTCTCTGCACTTCATTATTTGGAGTCAGATCTCTATTGCCTTCTTGATTGATCTATTCTTTGACGTAATGTGTTCTCAGATTGATCACACATTAGTCAAAGAGGGGCAAATGTAATCACCCAAAAATGGTCACCTAGACTATTAGCCCCTTTTGCTAAATCATCAATTGCTTATTCTTGATCAAATCCTAGTTATGTCATTTATCCGATTTTATTCTATGGGCTAACCATCTTATCCTAAGTCTTTATTTAATTAAAAATAATTTCCTCCTTTTTTATTAAATAAAAAGCCCCCACTTTTCCTCTTATCCTAAGTTGCACAAATAAAGCATTATTCTTATTTTATAAAAAGGGAAAAAACATTTTTTGTCTCATGTGGGGCACAAAAGTCAACTCTTATTTTCTCATTGGAAGAATCTTGTGCACATGGATTGTTCCTTCTTCAAGCTCCACCCTTGATTAAATATTTTGCCTCTTAATATCCATGGTCCATTCTTTCTCATTTCTTATAAAAGGAGAGCTCTCTTCTCATTTTAGGATCCATCTTTTGAATACTAACCTTATGCTACAGGATTGCTTGGAGATTTTGGAGCTTTTTGAAGACATTCTTGCATCCATCTTTCATTTTCTTGCATCATAGCTTCATATTTATGTTTTCCTAGATTAGCTTCATTTCTATGCTCTAGATTAGCTCACATTGATTAATTAGCATGGATTGTAACACTTGCATCTTTCATTTCATAGCTTAGCTTGCATTCTCATTTCTACCATAGTTTCATTTCATTCTCATTTTGATTCTTGAGGATATTGGCATTCTTTCCCTTGTCTCCATTGAATCTCCCATTGCATGGTTTACTAGCAAGGTCATAGGCTCAATAGCTCTAATTGAGAGCACTCTTAATATCCTTGCACTTCATGCCTAGGGAGCTCTAGGTCATTTTTCAAGGTTTCCCATTCATGGATTCCCTTGGAGGCAAAGACTTAAAGAAGTGCACATTCTAGTGTGTACAGTAATAAGATTGGTCACTTAAAGAAAGATTGCAAAGCACATATACCAAGCAATAAACAAAGCAAGAATGAAGAAATTGTCGAGCAGATGAGAAATCAGATGAACAAGACATGGAAGAAGAAAGATGAAGCAAGTAGTAGTGGAGCCAGTGAACCTCTTTGAAATCTCTTGCTATGTGACCATGCTTGTTACAGGCATAACAAGTTTTGTTTACTGGCTTGCGCTCATCTTTAGATGGTTCTTCTTTAGCTTCAATATGATCTTCAGTCTTCTTGGCTTTAGTAGACTCTATTGGTGCTTTCATTCTTCCTCGCATATCATTGATTTGATTTTGTGCTTCATTGAATCCAATACTAGAGGTATCTCCTTTAATCTTATGTGCATACAACTGTGACTCTATTAGATCCTTTCTTGTGTGCAATTTGTCAATATGATTCTTTTCTTCAATCAATTCAGATTCCACTTGCTTCTTGATGTTCTCTAACTCCAAGATTTTCATGTTTTCTTGCCTTAGTTTTTCATCCAACTATTTATTTTCTTTGACTTGTTCTTCATAGGCTTCTTGATTGTTAAATAGCTTTTCATCCAACTCTTTAATCTGATCCTTCAGAGATGTGTTTTCCTCATTCAACTTTTTGACCATTTTCCCTAAATCACTATTTAAACAATCCTTCAAATATTTTCGCAGTTTCTTGACGAATACTTGAGAACCACTAACCTTTAGTTTCAGTTCTTTAATTTCTTTTTCAAATCTGTCAAGGTTTTCAAGAGCTACTTCAAGATTCTTCTTTAGATGTTTCACTTCTTCCGAACCCATGATCTCCTCAAGTGGTTAAACTTGTCTTCAGATGACCAAAGCTCTGATACCACTTGTAATGATCCCTTTTTGGACCCTTACTTGAATTGTTCTCAAATACCTTATTAGGGTTTGGTTTATGTTTAAGAATGACAAATTGTAATGTTTCATACTAGGAGGATGCCAATTTCTAGTAACTATCATACATCATTATGCATATAAATTATATTATATTAAGAATAATCTCTAATTCACAATATATGCTTAAGCTCTAATTCCTTACTTCACTCCTAACCACAGATCTTAAGAAAGATGGTAGATTTATTGTGCTAGGACGCATGCATAGTCTACAAGTGGATTCCCTCAAGGTTCTACCTATCTTGGTATCTTTCCATCATGTGACCAATTACTTGCCTCTTCCTTCACACACTCCCTATCCCCTTAATAGTGATTAGTGAGTTATTAAGGAATTGAATAAGTATATATTAATAATTTATATAACAAAAATATAAATAAACATATATAACACAACTCATATATAATTTCATTCTTATTAACATATATAAATCATATCTATAATTATGATTATCAATAATATATATATATATATATATATATATATATATAATTTTGATTATTAATAATTAAAAATATTCAATATACATGTATATAATACTTTACTTTAAATATATTTATTATAAAGCATATATAATTATATCATTTTAATATCTATGTATATAAATCTATGTCCTAATCGAAGTATATAAATTTCTTGTTCATTTCTTATATATAGTATTCCCTCCTTGATATAATAAATATTTCTTAGTCTTTTGAAGATTTCTATTTTATATTATAATATTATTTTATCTTTCATTCCATGACTATTCATCTTTTTTTATCGTTCATATATATATTCATTTTCTGCCCTTGAGTTCATCCTACATTTCCTCCTTTATTTTCTCCTATCTTTTCTCCTTCATTTTCTCCTATATTATTATCTCTCAAGTTTTTTCATATTATTTCTTAAATGTTCTTCCTTTTCCCTCCTTGATATAATGTCTTTGCCCACTCAATATATATATATATATATATATATATATATATATATATATATATATATATATATATATATATATATATATATAAACATGACTAGTCACGTCTTTTGAATTACAGTATTAGTATTAATAATTTACATTTGATTATTATAAGACTCTTTATTGGTGGTATTATTATTAATTATAATTATTTATGGGTGATATTTGTAACTTATAACTTTTCCCTTATTTACAATGTACGAGACTTTATGATGTAAGTCTAATAAACACACCCTTAATCTGCAACTAAGATTCTTTTAAATCTGCACACTTCATTGTCATTCTATATGACCTTTGGCTCGGAAGCCCACAATCTCTTCATACTCTGATATCCACCATAATATTAACTTAAATATTATCTCTCATTTCACATTTCCGAATAAAAACATCTTAGCAACACAAATCTCGCCCTTGGTCTGCTTTGAAAGTGACAGTCAAAATGTGCCCGTATTACAAGCACTGCCACCTTTGCTATTACAAATGCCGATGTCCCAAAATACATTGGTCTCAAGCTATCATTTTGGCAATGATATCAAATATCACTCGTATTACCAAATACAAGGAACTCGGTGCCATGCTTCGCTAATCTACCTAAACATGGGCTTGCATGTGCATTTCATGCTGCCACCCAAACACCAACTCTCGGCTAGCTTGTGGGAATACATCACATGAAACAACTCCTAGCTTATTCTAGTTTGGTCACCACACATCATAAACTAATGCGGCTTACGACTTAAACAAACTTAATCACTCCCCGATAATCTAGCATGCATGGAGCCAACAGTTCTTGAAACATAATAGTCTTCGCTGGTCACCATGGAAATGTTAAGTAATAACATTCGGCCTTTCAAATGCACTTTTCTCTGTGCATATATATTTCACAGTCTCCTTCCAAGTGTGTATTGAAATGGGTTTCTCAGGCCTCTCCACGTGGCATAGACAGTTCACTAACTCTCGATATCTTTGCATGCCGCCATCACCGATTGGTAACATGGTTCTTAAAACTATTACAAACTTAAACCTTCAAGAATGAACAGTTGTTCTTTCCTTCAATACAATCACTGCAAAAACAACAGCCTCCCATTGTCCCAATTTAGGATTGTTCTAAAAAGCCGCCACTTAAACAAACAACACATTGAATATCACTTTGGCAAACAAGAATGAACCCAATACATATGGACTATTGTAAAACCGAAATCAAGAACCAATAATAAACTAGTTCAATAGGAAGCTACGTAACCAAATTTGCAGGGAGATGGAAAGGAAAATATTTTAAACACATTCTATTTTAACTTCAAAAGACTTGAAATACAAATGCATATCACATGCATGGCTCTCTTGCTGAAGGCCAGAGAGTCATAACAATAGCCTCCCATTGTCCCAATTCGGGACTATTCTAAAAAACCACTGCTTAAACAAACAACACATTGAATATCACTTTGGCAAACAAGAACGAACCCAATACATATGGATTGTTGCAAAATCAAAATCAAGAACCAATAATAAACTAGTTCAATAGGAAGCTACGTAACCAAATTTGCAGGGAGATAAGGAAAATATTTTAAATACATTCTATTTTAACTTCAAAAGACTTGAAATACAAATGCATATCACATGCATGGCTCTCTAGCTGAAGGCTAGAGATCCGACTCTTCTCCACTCTTTCTTTTGCTCTCCCTCTTGTAATTCTTTTTGTTTTCTCTATGCTTTTCGGTTACCTTCCTTTTTTTTCTATTCACCTCCTTGAATTGGTTACATTGCTCTCGTTTTAAGAGAGATTCCAGGGTAGTGACTATTTAATGAGATTCCATGATGGTTATAAAACCGTTCCACTACCCCATGATTACATACACACTTGATTACAAATGGTATATAACCCATTTTTACATACATTACAATGCATTTTAAAGCACTTTAACCCTTACCTAGACATGGTGTTAGGAAAGTCTAAATGACTTCAATATAGATGTATTATGAAACCTACCATAATGTTGAGGGTCGAGATGTTCCCGCATCATACTCCCGCTGAGAAAAGATTTCCATGTCCCATGGAAATGTCTGGTATCATTCTAGACTAAAACTCCTTGCACATGCTTCTGGTGTGCTTCTCTGATGCTGAAACTGACTCCATCTCTCGCAATGCTACATAACAACAACTACCCAACACAAACCATCCATCTTACCCAGCAACATACTTAGTCCGGTGATGCACTTGCCACTCTCTCTTCAATGGTTTCTTTAGGCACCCTACTCCAAATGTATCTCTGTCGGAGAATGGTCATGATAGAACTTACCTGTCTGCCCACACAAACTCTCCACAAAATTCTTTCCTTCTTGCAGCTAGATGGGTCGAGTTCTTTCCTCACAATATCTATCTACCCAGATCTTTCGCTTCCTCTGATACCATTCTGATGTAAGTCTAATAAACATACCCTCAATCTGCAACTAAGATTCTTTTAAAACTTCACACTTCATTGTCATTCTATATGACCTTCGACTCGGAAGCCCAAAATCTCTTCATACTCTAATATCCACCATAATATTAACTTAAATATTATCTCTCATTTCACATTGCCAAATACAAACATCTTAGCAACACAAATCTCACCCTTGGTCTACTTTGAAAGTGACAGTCAAAATGTGTTGGCCGTATTACAAGCACTACCACCTTTGCTATTAAAAATGCCGATGTCCCAAAATACATTGGTCTCGAGCTATCATTTTGGCAATGATATCAAATATCACTCGTATTACCAAATACAAGGAACTCAACACCATGATTCGCTGATCTACCTAAACATGGGCTTGCATGTGCATTTCATGCCACCACCCAAACACCAACTCTTGGCTAGCTTGCGGGAATACATCACATACAACAACTCCTGGCTTATTCCAGTTTGGTCACCACACGTCATAAACCAATGCGGCTTATGGCTTAAGCAAACTTCATCACTCCTCGATAATCTAGCATGCATGGAGCCAACGGTTCTTCAAACATAATAGTCTTCACCGGTCACCATGGAAATGTTAAGTAATAACATTCGGCCTTTCAAATGCACTTTTCTCTGTGCATATATCTTTCATAGTCTCCTTCCAAGCGTGTGTTGAAATGGTCTTCTTGGGCCTCTCCACGCGGCATAGACAATTCACTAAATCCTGATATCTTTGCATGCTACCATCACCGATTGGTAACACGATTCTTGAAACCATTACAAACTTAAACCTTCAAGAATGAACAGTTGTTCTTTCCTTGAATACATTCACTACAAAAACAATAGCCTCCCATTGTCCCAATTCGGGACTGTTCTAAAAAACTTCCGCTTAAACAAACATCATATTGAATATCACTTTGGAAAACAAGAATGAACCCGGTACATATGGACTGTTGTAAAACTGAAATCAAGAACCAATAATAAACTAGTTCAATAGGAAGCTATGTAACCAAATTTGTAGGGAGATAGAAAGGAAAAGACGTTGTGAAATTTTAAACACATTCTATTTTAACTTCAAAAGACTTGAAATACAAATTCATATCACATGCATGGCTCTCTAGCTAAAGGCCAGAGAGCCGACTCTTCTCCACTCTTTCTTTTGCTCTCCCTCTCGTAATTCTTTTTTTTTTTCTCTATGCTTTTCAGTTACCTTCCTTTTTTTTTCTATTGACCTCCTTGAATTGGTTACATTGCTCTCTTTTTAAGAGAGATTCCAGGGTAGTGACTATTCAATGAGATTCCATGATGGTTATAAAACCGTTCCACTACCCCATGATTACGTACACACTTGATTACAAATGGCATATAACCCATTTTTACATACATTACAATACATTTGTAAGCACTTTAACCCTTACCTAGACATGGTGTTAGGAAAGTCTAAATGACTTCAATATAGATGTATTGTGAAACCTATCATAATGCCGAGGGTCAAGATGCTCCTGCATCATACTCCCGTTGAGAAAATATTTCCATGTCCCATGGAAATGTCTGCTATCATTCTGGACCAAAACTCCTTGCACATGCTTTTGGTGTGCTTCTCTGATGCTGAAACTGACTCCATCTCTCGCAATGCTGCATAACAACAACTACCCAACACAAACCATCCATCTTACCCAACAGTAGACTCGGTCTGGTGATGCACTTCCCACTCTCTCTTTAGTGGTTTCTTTCGGCACCCTACTCCAGATGTATCTCTATCGGAGAATGGTCAAGATAGAACTTACTTGTCTACCCTCACAAACTCTCCAAGAACTTATTTCCTTCTTTCAGCTAGATGGGTCAAGTTCTTTCCTCACAATATCTATCTATCCAGATCTTTCGCTTGCTCTAATACCATTCTGATGTAAGTCTAATAAACACACCCTCAATCTGCAACTAAGATTCTTTTAAATCTGCACACTTCATTGTCATTCTGTATGACCTTCGACTCGGAAGCCCACAATCTCTCCATACTCTAATATCCACCATAATATTAACTTAAGTATTATCTCTCATTTCACATTGCCAAATACAAACATCTTAGCAACACAAATCTCGCCCTTGGTCTACTTCAAAAGTGACAGTCAAACTGTGCCTATATTACAAGCACTACCACCTTTGCTATTACAAATTTTGATGTCCCAAAATACATTGGTCTTGAGCTATCATTTTGGCAATGATATCAAATATCACTCATATTACCAAATACAAGGAACTTGGCACCATGCTTCGCTGATCTACCTAAACACGGGCTTGCATGTGCATTTCATGCCACCACCCAAACACCAACTCTCGACTAGCTTGCAGGAATACATCACATGCAACAACTCCTGGCTTATTCTAGTTTGGTCAACACACATCATAAACCAATTTGGCTTACGGCTTTTAAAAACTTCATCACTCCCCGATAATCTAGCACGCATGGAGCCAATGATTCTTGAAACATAATAGTCTTCACCAGTCACCATGGAAATGTTAAGTAATAACATTTGGCATTTCAAATGCACTTTTCTCTATGCATATATCTTTCACAATATCCTTCCAAGCATGTGTTGAAACAGGCTTCACAGGCCTCTCCACGTGGCATAAACAGTTCACAAACTCCTAATATCTTTGCATGCCACCATCACTGATTGGTCACACAGTTCTTGAAACCATTACAAACTTAAACCTTCAAGAATGAACAGTCATTCTTTCCTTGAATACATTCACTGTAAAAACAACAGCCTCCCATTGTCCCAATTCGGGATTGTTCTAAAAAACCATCTCTTAAACAAACAACATATTGAATATAACTTTGGCAAACAAGAATGAACTTGATACATATGGATTGTTGTAAAACTGAAATCAAGAACCAATAATAAACTAGTTCAATAGGAAGCTACGTAACCAAATTTGCAGGGAGATAGAAAGGAAAAGACGTCGCGAAAACTTAAACACATTCTATTTTAACTTCAAAAGACTTGAAATACCAATGCATATCACATGCATGGCTCTCTGGCTAAAGGCCAGAGAGCTGACTCTTCTGCACTCTTTCTTTTGCTCTCCCTCTCATAATTTTTTTTTTCTCTATGCTTTTCAGTTACCTTCCTTCTTTTTCTATCGGCCTCCTTGAATCAGTTACATTTCTCTCTTTTTAAGAGAGATACCAGGGTAGTGACTACTTAATGAGATTCCATGATGGTTATAAAACCATTCCACTACCCCATGATTACGTACACACTTGATTACAATGGCATATAACCCATTTTTACATACATTACAATGCATTTTTAAGCACTTTAACCCTTACCTAGACATGGTGTTAGGAAAGTCTAAATGACTTCAATATAGACATATTATGAAACATATCATAATGCTGAGGGTCGAGATGCTCCCGCATCACTTTAATACTAATTATTTATTAATTAGGAAACTATTTTAATTATTAATATAGGGAATCTAATCATTTATTAGTATACTTAATATTAATAGGAGATAATATAAGAGACACATTTAATTATTAATTTAGAATTAAATAATTAGCATTATTTTAATACATATAGCTTATTGATTAATTTATTTAATTAGTGTAATAATACATTATAGCGTTATTTCTAACAATTATATTAATTATATATAAATTGATATATATGGAACCTATTTAAGATGACATTTGCATCAATTATACATACACATTAGAAAATAATATATTTGTACATACATTGATTATGGCTCATGTGACATTCAAACTAAGTAAAGAAGGTATGTGTGGAACTGAATCTTATAATGTTTTATTTTACATCGGTTCCTAGCATTTGATAAGATGAAGTCCATATCTGCATAGATTAAGATGCATTAGGAAAGATTTCAGAAAAGAGCTACATTGTATATTTCATGTCGAGCATTATTATTTTAGCCTTTAGTGACCGAGTCACTAGTGTTTTCCAAGCTCCTATGATAGCCAAGATGTGATGTATACCGAGTTAGAACCAAATGGTTATATCGATCGAGATTATGTTAACCAAGTTGACATGAGATTACCGAGACAACTGTATCTTACCTAGAAAGTGTATGCATCATTAATGAAGCCCTAATTTGACCATTTGAAGTTTATAAAGTGGGAAGTAACCATTTATTCTCATTTCACCAGTCATTTGAGAACTTTTCAGAGTGATTCTAGAGTGATTAACAAGACAGATTTGTGCCAAGCATGATTTGTAGGAATCATCACAGTGTGTCATTGGAAAACATCTAAGAACCACTTGTGCAAGGTATTTTACCAAGTTATTTATTTCAGAAATCGAACCCTTGAATTTGAAGAAATGGCATCTTCATCATCATTTGCAGTTAAGAAGCAAGGGAAGGAAGTTTTTAATGTTTAACTTGTAAGGAATGACACATGTATGCCATAGAAATTCTAGGCTTTTCCAGAGAGTGCAATATTGGGGGATCTCACTGGAGCCCTATCGTCTATCCCTCCAAAGGTTTTGATGATCAATGAGATTTGCACATGCTACATGTTTAAGATCAGAGAGATTGGAGACTATGATCTCAGAGAAGCATATGATAAATTGTGTAGCAACGGGGTTTTGAAGGTTGAACACCAAAAGGTTTCCAATTGAGAGTTGGTGCATGCCCTTGATTTTCCATAGAATTTCAAAGTTGAATGGATCAAAATTGTACTGAGCTAAGTACACAACATGAAAATTTGGCTAGAAGATGGACCAGTTAAGATCACCAAGGAAATGATACACAAAGTGACTGGTTATCCTAGTCTTCTAGGGAAAAAGACTATGAGATATCAGGGTAAAGAGGAAATTCAAGAAAATACCCAGGTGGTGTGGAACAAATGGGGAATGAAAATTTCAACTATCACAAACCTAGAGATTGATTTTGTAGTAAGGGTGATAGCACATAAATTTTATCAATCTAGCAGACTGGATAGAGTTTCGTGCATAGCAGTTGAACAAGCTTGGAAGATAGTAAAGAAGGATCATACATATGACCTTTCCGAGCTTCAACTGACACAACTTTATGAGAGCTTTACATCCATCAGGAAAGAAAAGAACTCAATGTGTAAGCTCGGTTCTCTGCTTGTCTGTCTATTTTTCTATGTGCATAATAGTTTTCCTACTATTGGGGATATTGCATGGGATAAGAATAGACCTATTACATTATAGATTAGTGAGTTTATTGATCAGATGGGTGAGAACTTTGAGAGTGTAATGGATAGTTACTTTGTGTAATTTAAAAAGAAAGTGAGGAAAAGATGTAGGATCCCAATATCACTAGTGGAAAAGTACTAAAAATACATTTTTTTCCTAGTTGATACAGATTTCACATATGCACAAGCAGTCACATCGAGGGTATCATGGATAAGGCCATTACATTATGAAGTAAATATAGATGAGATAGTAGCAACAATCACAACCCTATTAGTTGAAGATGTTGACAAGAAGGCTACATATTTTGGAACATATGAGGAAGCCAAAACCAAGATAACCATGGGATTAAAATCTGCTACCATGGAGAGGAAAAGAAAGAAGATAGTGAAAAACTTAGAGAAAATGTTAGGAGAGGAAGACGTAGATGCGCCTCTTGCATTGACTCAGGGATTAGGATAGGACAAGACTAGTGAGTTAGAAGAGAGTGAAGAGGAGGAGACTGTGGTAGTTAAGAAAGGCAAGAAGGGATCAGTTGTCGAGCCTATCATGAAGAAAATACAGACACCTAAGTCCACTCCCTCCCTGGTACTTAGGCCTAGAGCTAGGGAAGCTTCAAATGTTATAGTTGCCAAGCCACAAAAGAAGACCCCTACTTCATGGAAAAGAAAAATAGTTCAAGCTAAGGCTATACCAAGAAATATAAGAAAGAAGCCAAGAAGAAATTTGATTTTGGAGAAAGATGATGAGGAAATAGAATCTGAAGAGGATATTAAGAAGGCATTACGTCAGAGGAAACAACTAACTATGGATGAGATATGCCACAACATCACAAGAACTAATGGCTTAGGAGGCTTTAAGAAGATTAAATTTGAAAACCTGAGCATTGAAGATAAAGAGAGAGTAGAACAAGCTATGCTTGATATGATTTGTATATTTAAGATGACACCATTAAAGTTGGGTAGTCATATTTTTTATGAACTGTACAAGAGGATAGCTCAAAAATGGGAGTATGCTTTGATGACAGAGAAGCAGATCAAGGAGAGTACACTTTCTCAAGTCATGCCTGACTTATCCCCTGAATATGTCAAACAATATATGGAGAAGAATAGAAATAGATTTGTACCCAAGCTCCAAGCATATTCAGTATTACAACTCAAAGTTGAAGAGATTGTGCAATAGAGCACAAGATTATGGAAAATCATTTTTGGTCTTATAGTTGATAAGAGTGCACAACTAAGTGTAGGAACATCCAGTGGAGTAGAACTAGACAATAAGGAAGATATTGTTGAGCCACTGAATGAGGAGAAGGACGCAAAAAAGAAGGATGGAATAAGTGAATCACAGGATGTGATCACAATTGTTGATATCACTGAGGACTCTCCAGTGCAAACAAATATATCGACCGAGGAAGAAATTCAATAGCATATACAAGCCAAGGCAACCAAGGATAAATCTCTATCGAGCATCAATTTGGTATTACTACAAGTGCAAGATTATCATCATATTGAGAGCACATCAACTGTTGAGATTCTACTAGCAAGCCCACATATAGTCATAGTTGATCAGCTAGTCTCCCAAAGTGCTAATGTTGAGAAATAGGACAAGTTGGCAATCACACCAAAGCCTATATCTGCCAAGGAGACAAGCAAAGAGAAAGAAAAATAGTCTACATTGGTAGTAGTAAGTCCTCATGTGGAGGAGAAGGAAAATGATAAGATGGATAAAGAGAAAGAGAAGGAAACACAAGAGCTTAAGGAACAAGAGGAAATTAAAGCTTTAATACAAATGTCGAGTGGAAACACACCTAGGAAAAATTCACAAAAGAAGGAGAAATCTCCCGCCACACAGCTGACACTCGAAGAAGTTATAGTGATTCCTAAGTGGGACACTGATAACTTGACCTATGAACAAATGAAAATTTTGCAAGATTTACTGAAGAAGAAGAGTAAATAGGAAGAGATGAGAAGGGTACATAAGCAAAAGAAGGTACTAAATGAGATAAAAGTTATTTTCATAAATGTTTTTGAGATGAATGATATAAATGAATCTACACCTATTCAAGAGATTTTTTACACATTGTTAAGAAAGTCACTGATGATGACAGTGAACCTAACAATAATTTTCTATAGTGGTCAGAAAGGAAATTTGAGACCAAGGTACTCAATAAGGTCTCTGCTGACATTATAGTGAAATAGGGAGAACTCTCTACCTTAATAACAAATTTAGAAGAAGTTGTACAAAATGCACATTCTTTGTACAAGAAGATATGCAATGTGGAATCATTTACAAAGGATAATCAGGATCTGATAGAAAAAATACAACTAGATCTAAAGTCTATGGATCACTCACTGAGCATGGATGTAAGTTCTAGCTCTATACATTTTACTAGGTTATTACATTCCTAGGGTAGATTAGCCGAGTTGGTGGCTAATGATAGTAAAATAAGGGATCAAATAATCTCTATAAAAATAGTGTTGACACCTCACCTTGATGTTATGCAGAGGGAGTTAGTCATGACCAAGGAATTAGTTCAGAAAGACCCTCATCTTTCAATTGTCGAGAGCCTAGTTGAGGTAGCTTCCGAGCTAGAAATAAAGTTTGAGGTATTGGAGTCTGTAAGGTCCCGTTAGGACAATGCATTAGGGATGGTAATGCAACTTCACAAACCATTCCTGGATAAATATTTCAAAACCCCCACACCCCAAGAACTTCAAGTGACAAAAACAAGGGGGAAATAACATGACATGATAGAATATTGGAAAGGGAAAATGGATATGAATATGAAATATTTGATATATGTTAGATATTAGAAAGAAGAAAGTAGACACAGACATAGTGGACAAATGGTATGATATACTAGTTTTGAAAATGTATATATATTTGATTGTATGTCAAATAAGGAGTCTTATGTATATATGTAAAAAAAAAATTAAGACCGAGTCAAGTCATAGGGGGAGTATTCTATAGAAGTTTTTTCTAAATGCTATGTACTCATGTAATGTAATGTAAATTTCATGAAAAATTCTTTTTTCCACTAATGTTAAAGGGGGAGATTGTTTATCCCTAAGTTTTTTTATCTATTAGTGTCTTACACTTAGTCATTTTCTAGGCAATGTTGGTCGGTCATCACCGTGACCGAGTCATCATGTATAGGCCGAGTCATGTATATTATACATTTATCAAGCAGTAGTTATTCCCAACCAAGACAGTGGTTACCGAGTACTTCAATATTAACCAAGTCAGTTTATATCAATTTATGTAGATATGTCAGTACCAAGCACCAGGGTATGAAGGACAGTGAGTGTCGAGTGCTAGAGATATCAAATGTTGAGTAAGTCAGATTTGACATATGTGTTTTTTATGGCACAAACACTTAGGTAAACCATTTTGGCCGACATCTACATCATATTTATTGTTGGTAGAGTAAATCACAGAGGTGATTATGCTTTAGAGTTGTAATCATTAATCCCTATGTAATTCATGTAACCAATCACAATTAGGGAATAGTTAAGCGACAAAAGTAGACAATCCATATCATAGATCTCATATCATGGAGATGATCAATTGTTTATATAAGATGAGATCCAAACCCTACAATGTATCATGAGAGAGGAGAATTGTATGAAGAAGATCTCATACTTGCAGAACAAAAAAGTGTTTTGATTATCAGAAATAGAGTTCAATGACTGAGAAGAGCAGTAAAGGACATAATAGAGATATATTTGATAGAGGAGATCAAATCTATATTGTAAGGAGAAGATATGTAATTAGCATCATAGTGCAAACTTAAGGATCAGGTACTGAGACATTCTAACAAGTGAATTAGGGTAAATATCTTAACAGAGTGGCTTTAACAGACCTAAGTAAATCTCTTAACCGAGTGCTTACTTTATTGTAAGTTTAAATCCTTTTGCAAGGTAGATTGTATAAGTCTAAAATCTCTTAACAAAGCAAACCCCTCACAGGGTAGATCATTATTTTTATAGTCAAACTTGTAGCCCTAACAGGCAAACTTTAATACTGTAGTAGTGAATATTTTTGGGTGTCACCCCACTCCAGTTTTAACTTTCAAGGGTTTTTGGGTAACCAAAATCATTGTGTTATGTTTTATTTTCATGGATGATGATTAGGATATAAGATCTGTTACAATATTAAATTTGATGCTTATATTATGCAAGTTAGTTTATGTCAAATGTAGATGAATGGTTGATATATGATTCACCCTCCCCCCCTCTATGTATCACTTTCCCATTACTATATTTCCAACAACATACTTATGTATTTATCAATACAAGAAGTAGATAGATAAACATATATAAAAAATAACATCCTCAAGAACTATAAAACTCATAAAAAATTAAGCAATATAAACCAAACCCTAAAATCAAATTGAAAGACCAATCAAGTAAAAATGATAGCCAATCCACCCTATGGGATCAAAATAACTATCAAAGAACAAGTCTAAGGCCATTAGGGTTTCCCTGTGTGAACTTTGGGACCATCTCTAAATAAAAAAAAATTCAAGGATTTTAAGGCATGCTTAGACCTATGTAGCCAGGTGGAGTTGATGTCTGGTACCTTTACATCCTTGCATCACAAAAAAATAACATATAGAACAACCTATATATATGTACAAATATTAGTAGACAAGGAAGGAGGAGTGCGATATCATGTAGATCTCCCACATGAGTGATTATGACTACCTCCCCTCATTCTTAAAAAATGCCAAGAAGAGTATACACCAAAACATGATGGGTTAGCAGGGATAGCCCAAATCATAATCATAATCAAATAAATGTAGTAATCAAATAAATTGATCTTTAACCATAGGAAAGTAAAAATGTACATTAAATAATAAAAATGTTATCCTTTAAACAACAAAAAGGTAGTATTTGAACATATATATAGCTGATATTCATGATAGTCAAAACACAATAAATAGTATCATCAGGATAGGTGATGCAGAGTATCATGGAAACCAAAAAATCAATAGGATCCTTTCTGATCCTTTCAAAATCCATTAAATAATGCCTTTGTATAGTGGATTCTTATGAGGTAAACCACAACATGTTTTAATACAAAAGCGTCAACCTTTCTCTATTTGCATATCCTAATTTCTATACCTGATTTCATTATTCATAACTTTCAGTTTTGAAATCCTCTTAACAAATCCTTTGGTGTAATTGTTCCAAATTAGTCCTTATAAAACATATATAAATAAGATACCAATACAAAAATTAAATTATAAGTTATGGTCTCTACACCGAGAGCCATTATTTCATTCATAAATCAGAAGTAAAACATCAAACCCTACCTAGGGCATCTCATATATTTCTCAAAATGAATCCAAATGACACAAAACCAATTTAGAGATAAAAATTTGTGAGTCTAGTTTCATACTATATAATCCATTAAATTTTCCCATTCATAAATCATTTTACAAGCACAAATCACTGCCTGCAACTCCAATGGATATCTTTAAAAACTAGTTTCCACTCAAATACGCATAACTTTCACAAATATTAATGAAAAAAACCAAAAAAAATGGAAAATAAAGATAAGTTGCATATCTTTCCAAATAATATTATTAGAGGTCCTAATTCTCCAAAGTGTGTCTGAACAAAATGTTTCAATCTGACTGTAGTCAAGCATTCTCAGATCTGCATATAACAACTTTTACCAAAGCTGCCAATATAACTTATTCATTTCTCCACATTATCACTCCAAACAAGAACTAAAAGGAAGCTTATTCATACTAATTTAAATAAAATACACTTTTTACAACATTTCCATGTTGGATATTGCTAATGCATCGGGGAGATTGCTAGATTTAATATGCTTAATCACTACATTGAGTGATGTTGGAGTTATTGTTGTTGTCATTCATGTTTTGTCACTAATGTCAACATATGTTTATGTGAAGAGAACAGGCTGATTATGATAGTGTACAGATACTGTACGGATGTTTTAGAATGTGTGAAGTCAGTTGTGTGTATAGGATGGTATTGTGATCTTATATCTATGATTGTATGATGTAATATTGCATATTGGCTGAGTTACATAAGATTTGGTGAAGACTGGTTACTGGACAGTGACAATGGAAGTTGAAAAAGTGAGTCTCTAAGTTTTGGGTATATCTTACAGGTGATGAGGATTCAGTCTATGCGAGCTTAAGGGATAACAGACATGATACTAAAAAATGTTTGTTGATATCCGCAAGGTACGAAAAGAAGGATGATGTCAACTATGGCGTGTGTTCTGGAGATGATCTTTTTGGAAGCTGACTTTAGAGTTGTAGCATGTATCATGAATGGAGAGCATGAATTATGGATGTCAACCCTCAATTATTGAATTATAATTGTTGTATACTTGTTTTAGATATCGTGTTTATCTTAGCAAGGATTTATGTAATTATTTGTATATTAGGAAAGCCTAACTAGCCGACCTGGTCATGTATTTTGTAATAGGGTATATATATAAGATCATTTCTTTTGAAAAGATATGGAGAGAATGTATGTGATGTAAAAGAGGATTGTGGAAGCTGTGAGCTTGTGTTTGCTGGATGTAGAGCAGAGGATAAATATATACTTCATTGGAACTGATCAAGAAAAGATAGTTTCTATAAGACAGTTCAAAGATTGTGTATTTCTTTATACACACTCATGTTGTGAATAGTGAATTCTGAAGGTGGACATAACCTTCTTTGGGTAGTGAGCCTATCTTATTTTTCTTGAATCCTAACATGGTCTATCCTCTAACAAGAACTATGTACTGTAATGTTTTAATCAGCTCCTAACAAGGCTAGATCTTCTAACAAGGATACTATACTCTTAGTACATCATTAGTGGGTGTTAATTCCCACCAGGGTTTTACCTTTAATAGGGTTTCCTTGACAAAAAATATTGTGTTAATGTGTTGGCATTTCATTGTGTTCATTGGATTTGATATTGTTGATAATCAAAGTTTAAAAGTTTAATAATCTATCATACAACTGATTCACCCCCCTCTCAGTTGTATTGGTGGATTGTTATTCCTAACAATTGGTATCAGATCTACTGGTCCTTAGAGAGAATGCTTAATAGCTTGAGGTGATCTTGGATATGACATTCTATAGGAAGGATAGTCTGAAATTTGATCCTGAAAACTTTGGCAATTGGAAGAACAAGATGCAAACTCATCTGCTATGTTTTGGAATTGACTACTAGATGATTACAAAGAATCGAGTGACTATGAAGACTGAGGATGAAATGGATAAAGCTACTGATGATGAAAATAAGATATTTTCATATAACATGATCAAAAGGGAAGTACTAGTCAACGCACTCTCTGAAGGATAATTTATGAAAGTTAAAGATCTGGATTCAACACGCAAGATTTAGACAAGATTAGAAGCATTGTATGAAGGAGACAAGTTTACAAAGAAAGTAAAGTTATAGAATTGGAAAACAAGGATGGAGAAGTTACAAATGAAGGATGATGAAAACATTAGGTCTTATGTACAAAGAGTTACAGAGGTTGTGATTGGAATTAGAAATTTTGGAGGCACTTATGAAGAGGAAGAAGTCATTGAGAAGATCCTTAGATCATTGAAACCAATCTACAAGACCAAAGTTTAGGCTATAGAAGAGATGATACCTTTGAATTCAAACTTTAGCAGAGAAATGTTGATTGTAAAGCTAACCTTTGAAGTTACAAAAATGGGAGATTTTGTACCTAAAGTTGAAACAACATTTAAAGCATCTACACATAGAAGGATAATGTCTGCACTTCCGAGTACTAGCAGTGAGAACATAAAAGAAGAGCTTGGTAAATATGCTGATGAATGGGAACATATTCAAGAAGAGGAAAGAAATCTAGATGAACTTTTTGCACTAGTTGCTACAAGAGAAAAGATAGGTAAGGGTAAATTTGAAGGAAATTTACCTTTGAAATATTTTTCATGCAATAAGATAGGTCACTTTGCATCTAGATGTCCTACAAGAGTTCCTAAGCACAAACCTAAGTTTTTCAAGTCTAAGTATTTAAAGGATAAGGAATGTTATTATGCCAGTGAATGTATTTATGATGATGATGATTTGGATTATGAGGAAATTGGATTTATTGTTATTAAAGATGAAAAACTAGTACATGAGGAAAAATCTTTAGTATCACATGTTGATAATAAATCTAAATGGGTTATAAACAATGGTTGATCGCACCATATGACTAGAGACAAAAACAAGTTTGTTAAGCTAATGAAGTATGATGGTGGTGTTGTAAGATTTAGAGACAATGTTCCTAAACCTATCATAGGAGTAGGATCTATTACTTTGGATGGAAGGTATAATACTGACAATGTACTACTTGTTGATGGACTTAAGCATAGCTTGTTGAGTGTTGGACAACTGATGGATAAGGGATATCAATTAAAGTTCATTGATGGGAAATGTTTTATCAGAGGTAAGACATGAAACTTGATTGCAACCGGTACTAAATCTAGAGGTAATGTATTTGAGTAAAATACATCTAAAGCTTCTTGTTTTGTTGTGAAGGTAGATGACAGTTGGTTATGGCACATAAGATTTTTTCATGTTAATTTTGATAATATTGTGAAGGAAAGTTTGACTAATGCACTAAGAGATCTACTAAAGATTGTGAAACCATCTAACACCATATGCAGATAATGTGTTATGGGAAAACATACTAGAAGTACTTATAAAAGTAAATCATATACATCAAAAGGAAAGTTGGACCTGGTACATACAGACCTATGTGGACCTACAAGGACAAGATCATACTATAGTGAAAGGTATTTTATACTTTTTGTTGATGACTTTTCTAAAATGATGTGGGTCACTTACTTGAAAGAGAAATCAGAAGCACTTGACAAATTCAAGATATTCAAAGCAAAAGTAGAGAATGAATCAGGCTTAAAGATAAAATGTTTGAGATCAGATAGAGGTGGGGAATTTACTTCATATCTATTCAATTTATATTGCGAAGAGAAAGGAATACAAAGACAAACATCTTCTCCTAGGACTCCACAACAAAATGGGATAACAAAGCAAAGGAACATAACAATACGGGATGCTTCTAGGACAATGTTGCTTGAAGGAAATATATCTCATGTGCATTGGAGAGAAGTTGTTGGGACAATAGTGTACACATTGAACAAAATTCAAATCATAGAAGGTACAAGTAAGACTCCTTATTAATTATGGTTTAATCATTCTCCTACTATAAAATATTTTAGAATATTTGGTAGTAAATGCTATATCAAAAGAGATGATGAGATAGGAAAATTTGATGCCATAAGTGATGAATGAATTTTCCATGGTTACTCTACTAAGAGCAAGGCTTACAAATTTTTTTATCCTGAGATTAAGGAAGATGATTGAAAGTAACAATGTGAAGATAGATGAAAATTTTCAGATACAAGAGAGAATGTATGATTGTAATCAGAATACAGAGATCAAGGAGGTTGCTACTACAAAAGAAGAAGTTGTTGAGACTGAATGCAAAAATGAGACTTGTGATGATGATACACATGAGGCTACTGAGATTCCTAAGACTCCGAGGTATGTAAAGAAAAATCATACTGAAAATCAAATTATTGGTAATACAAGTCAAGGAGTAATGACTAGATCAAAGACAAGGGAAGAAATTTGTTTGATTTCTCAAGTTGAACCAAATAATATTAATGAAGCTTGTAGAGATGAATTTTGGATCAAAGCTATTAACGAAGAGTTAGATCAGATAAAGAAAAAAAACACTTGGGAATTGGTTCCTATACCTAAAAATAAAAAATGTAATAGGAACTAAGTGGGTTTTCAAAAACAAAATGAATGAAGAAGGAACTCTTGTAAGAATTAAAGAAAGATTGGTATGTAAAGGTTATTCACAACAAGAAGGCATAGATTTTGTGAAAATAATATTTAGATATCTAAAAGGGACAATAGTATAATGTTAATGGTATGATAGAAATGATGACTTTGAACTTCATGTTTATACTGATGCTAATTGGGAAGGGAATATTGATGATAGGAAGAGTACTAGTGGAGGTGCATTTTTCCTTGGGAAAAATTTGGTTTCATGGCTAAGTAAAAAGAAAGATTGTATAGCTCAATCTACTGTAGAATTAGTGTAGGATTTGAGCAATACAAATCTACAAAACCCAAAGATCGCCTGCATACAAAAATCTATTACAAGGAAGTAGAGACAAGAAGAGGGCACAGGTTTGACTCAAAAATATGAAGAAGAAAATATCCTCAATGAATGAATGAATTAAATGTACAATGGATCATCCTTATAAAGGAGATCAAAAGCCTTGAAAGGCTAACCCTAGTGCACGTAATAATTAGTTTAACTATTACATGAATAATGCATGAGTTTAGAACAACTAGTGCATGTGCATTTAACTAAAGCAAAAAGGAGTTGACATCTTAAGAAGGGAGTAAAGATTAATTAACATAATTAATACTTTACTCTAACACCCCCCCTTAAGATGAGAAACGATGCAGCTACAAACAATGCAAGAAAAAAGTAAAAAATGGGTCACGACAACATGGCCTGATGAGGTACCCCACACAAAAGAGAGTCTCTATAAAGCGGATAAATAGAGAAAACCACATGAGAAAAACTCTACTCCAAAAAGAGACAAAGACTAGTCTGAAGGACTGAAGAAGCCTCCAAAACTAGGAATGTTCCAGAAAATAGGAACAAAGATGAACATGTACAACATCACTGAAGCATGAAACTGAAAACTCTGTCAAGAAGAAACTAATGATCTGAAGATCCTCCAATGAAATATGACCAGGTAAAGAAGACTGTAATCTGCATGAGTGCCCTCAAATAACACTACTCGAATCAGGAGGCAAACAAAGGCAAACACCTGAACTCGAAGATACAAATGACATAAACACCAAAAGCTTGAAGAGCTGATCAATCAAAGTTGGAAGAGTGCATCCAAAAATAGGAAAGAAAAGAGTGTCCATATGGTAAATGATCCATCTCACCGGAATGCATAGGTACCCAGCCATTGCAACCACCTAGTACATAGGATCAAATACTAAATACATGGCTCACACAATGGAGCCAAGGAAGTAGTAGAACCAACAATAGAAACCCCCCCATACTACTAACAAGGGAGTAATGACAGGTACACTGAAAAAATCATCCAATATGAACTGAATGATGAAGAAGAATCGGGAACATCGAATGTGCAGAGAGAGTACAAACACAAATAAAGATACCTGAGGCTAATGTCATTGGAGGAACACTCACATGACAAAAGAAGATGGAAAAAAAAGGCAAACATCAAACCCCCCTGGAACTTTATAATGGAGTGCGAGTACAAATAGCACGAACATGTGCAAGATCCCATCATGCAATAGAATGACACTTTATCTCAGTGCGTGTGCATAAAAGAATGCTACAAAAGTGAATTATACACTGCTCAAAGAAGATCAAAGGCTGCTGAAACAAAAGAACAACCTAAGATGAGTCATCCCTCAAAGGGAAGAGATCCTAGGACCTGTAAAATCCAAGATATCCACCAAAGTGTAGAAATGCAAAAAATGGAATAAAATATACCTAGAGCAGATTCTAAAAAAAAGACTCATAGAAATAGAAAGCTCTCAGAACAAGCTTTCCAATGATATCTTGCTTTTCCAAAATGGAGTCCGGATGCGCAATATAGAGCTTCCAGAGTGCAAAACTAAACATCTAGCTTTCACAGTAAAAAAACACCATCAAAAAAGAAAAATTCAAAATTCAAACCTCTAGATCTGCATAGATCTCGGAACTAGCTTTTCGACCATATCTCATTTGCCCATTTTCGACACCGTGTGCTCAAGTTATGAGCCAAATACCAACTACTGCGCTGGAGGGCCCAAATGGTGTCTAAATGTGCTGACATCAGCACTTCACGGGCTTAAAATTGATGGTCAAATGACCGTCACAGCATGCAAGCCCCCTGGGGCTAAAATTCTTGGCCCCTGGTCACCATATGACCAAGGGCTAAAATTGCATGCACTAGCTTAAATTTGATGACCAAATGACCGTCACCGTCTACAATTTTTTTATTTTTTTATTTTTTTTGCAAAATCGCATGTGCGCTTTGAGATTCGTGTCAAGCCATTTGGATTTTTCCCTCGATTTGCATGCAAATTTTTATTTTTTTTTGGTCTTAATTTGTGTGTCAAACATCAAATTATTTTTGTCTCATTTTGCATGTCAATCCATACAAATTTTGCATCGAGAAGCATGTAGATCCGTTCAATTTCTATCTCGTGAAGCGTGTCAAGCTTATGGTACCCAAAAAAAAGCCCAAAAATGCAAAGTTATCCAAATTGGATGTGCCTTATATTGAAATAGGGGTTTTTGGGCACTGTGAGCTCAACGGTGAGGTCCGTTTGAGCTCAAAGTGCACCAAAATTTAGAAACCCCCTAATTTCAATTAAAAAAAAAAAAAAGGCCCTAATCTAAATCCTTCAAACGTGAACAAGCTGTAGCATATTAGGCTCTGATACCATGTAGGATTTGAGCAATACAAATCCACAAAACCTGAAGATCACCTGCATACAAAAACCTATTACAAGGAAGTAGAGACAAGAAGAGGGCAAGGGTTTGACTCAAAAATATGAAGAAGAAAATATCCTCAATTAATGAATGAATTAAATGTACAATGGATCATCCTTATAAAGGAGATCAAAAGCCTTGAAAGGCTAACTCTAGTGCATGTAATAATTAGTTTAACTATTACATGAATAATACATGAGTTTAGAACAACTAGTGCATGTGTGTTTAACTAAAGCAAAAAGGAGTTGACATCTTAAGAAGGGAGTAAAGATTAATTAACATAATTAATACTTTACTCTAACAATCAGAGTATGTTGTTGTTGCTATTAACTGCACTCAAATTTTTTGGATGAAACAAATGTTGAAAGATATTGGAATAAATTTTGATGAACCTGTGGTTATCTATTGTGATAACACCAGTACAGTAAACATGTCAAAGAATCATGTGATGTATTCTAAAACTAAGCATATTTCTATTAAATATCACTTCTTGAGAGACAAGGTAGATGAGAAGGAAATAAGATTGGAATACATTAGCACAAAGGAACAGATAGCATACATCTTTACAAACTATTGCCAAAAGATTCTTTTGAGTATCTCATAGGTATTCTTGGGTTGCAGGCCCCATCCTAATCAAAATTAAATGATGCAGGGATGCATCCGTCCTGAGGTTTTCAGAGCCTTATCATATTCTAGACTTGATGTAGGGATCTACTCCTCAAGGGGAGTGATTGTTGAAGACATTTGATGACTTATGGCACCCTTTTCCATTTTTGTCAAAGCGGGGAAGAGACTATGTGAAAATCCTATGGGGAAGAGACTAGGCACTGAGGAAAGAGACTATGTGGTAAAGGTACTGAGAGAATACTTTTGGGTTGATGTATTTTCCCATATGTTGCCATCAATGCCAAAGGGGGAAATTGTTGGATATTTGCAATGCATTAGGGAGATTGTTGGATAAATTTAATATGTTTAATCACTACGTTGAGTGATGTTGGAGTTACTATTGTTGTCATTCATGTTTTGTCACTGATGTCAACATATGTTTTTGTGAAGAGAACGAGCTAGTTATGATAGTGTATAGATATTGTACGGATGTTTTTAAAACATGTGAAGTCATTTGTGTGTACAAGATGGTATTGTGATCTTATATCTATGATCACATGATTTAATACTTCATATTGGCTGAGTTATAGAAGATTTGGTGAAGACTGGTTACTAGACAGTGACAGTGGAAGTTGACAAAGTGAGTCTCTAAGTTTTGGGTATATCTTACAGGCGATGAGGATTTAGTGTATACGAGATTAAGGGATGACATACATGATACTGAAGAATGTTCCTTGATCTCCGCAAGGTACGAAAAGCAAGATGACGTTAGTTGTGGTGTGTGTTCTGGAGATGATCTTTTTGGAAGCCGACTTCAGAGTTGTAGCATGTATCATGAATGGCAAGCATGAATTATGGATGTCGGTCCTCAATTATTGAATTGTAATTATTGTATACTTGTTTTAGATACCATGTGTATCTTAGCAAGTAGTTATGTAATTATTTGTATATTAGGAAATCCTAACTAGCTGACCTGGTCTTGTATTTTGTAATAGGGTATATATGTAAGATCTTTTCTTTTGAAAAGATATGGAGATAATGTATGTGATGTGAAAGAGGATTGTGGAAGCTGCAAGCTTGTGTCTGCTGGATGTAGCGCACAAGATAATTATATACTTCATTAGAATTGATCAGCAAAATAAAGTTTCTATCGTACAGTTCAAAGATTGTGTATTTCTTTATATACACTTGTGTTGCGAATAGTGAATTCTGAAGGGGGACATAACCTTCTTTGGACAGTGAGCCTACCTTATTTTTCTTGACTCCTAATAGGGTCTATCCTCTAACAAGGACTTTGTACTATAATTTTTTAATCAGCTCCTAATAGGGCTAGATATTCTAACAATGATACTATACTCTCAGTACATCATTAGTGGGTGTTAATTCCCACTGAGGTTTTACCTTTAACAGGGTTTCCTTGATAACAAATATTGTGTTATTATGTTGGCATTTCATTGTGTTCATTGGATTTGATATTGCTACTATTCAAAGTTTAAAATTTTAATAATATGTCATACAAATGATTCACCCTCCCCCTCTCAGCTATATTGGTGGACTATTATTCCTAACATTCTAGGTTGTACAAGTCTTTACAAGACCTAGAAACCACATAAGAATAGTTAACACCAATCAAAACAATAAGTTTTGAAGACACCAATTGATTCAAAATGATCTTCCTCTCCTCTTTCATATTTGGAATGACTAATACAATGTTTTTATAGTATGTGTGGTGGTTTATAACTCCCTAACCACCTTTGGAACCATCTCCTTACACTCTTTTAAACCTTTACAACATACTTGCATCTTTTGACAATATTTTATGCATTTTGCATTACAACTTTGTATGGCAAGTTTACCAGTGTAACTCCAAACTTGAAAAATATTTGTATGGACACTTGAATTCCCTAAAATGGAATTTAATGTAAATTTTACATCCACTTTACCCTTTATTAGGCATTCTTTCATATTCTAACCTTCTTGACCGAACTAGGACCTTAACATGACAATATTAACAATGTCATACAAATGGCTTCACATAGCCTTACATATGATTCAAATGGAATCAACACCACTTATAATGGCTCAAATAAATTATGATTAAATTGAATACAATATAAATTATCAAATTGTGACTCTATACCTCCTATGGCCTAGGTGCTCCTGCACTGTACTCCCGGCCTTCAAATATTTCCAAGTCCCTTGGAAACATGGAACCAATAAACCACAAGAAAAAGGTAGATAAAAACCTTTCTCTTTCATTTCCTTCATTTTCCTTTGCCTCTTCATGTCTCTTTAATTATCTATATGCTTCTGCAATCTTCCTTTAAGAAATCATCTTGTGAATCCTACCAATGGAGTTTATACAGTTGCCCTCCATGGTGCTTTACCAACCTTATGTCCACCTTGTTAGAATGATTTTACAATACCTAAAAGGGGGGGTGAATCAATTATCCTCAAGTCCATATGTACCAATAGAACTTTTAAACTCTTCAACAAACTTAGCTCTAATCAGCAATTCACTTGGTCTCTATAGAATAAATCAGTAACATAAAACTTGTAGTCCACTGTCCAAAAGTAATCAACTTGTAGAATATAAAACTTTCAACAAAATTGACATCAAATAACATTCACACAAGTTATAACACCAGGATTTAATGTGGAAACCCAATATGGGAAAAATTACCAATAACAAGCTACTAAATTTTCACTCTTCTAAAGTGAGCTATGTGAGAAGCCAATCCTGTTTAAGGTTTACAATACACACTGTTAGGTGTGACCCTATTAAAGGATTTAATCACCCTATTAAGAGTGGCCTGGTTAGAGGTCTTAATAACATTCCATTAGAATGTCACCTTGATTAAAGAGTTTACAAAATGACTGTTAGCTCAACCTTGATTAAAGGATTTTTACATATACAATGGTTAGAAAGTAACAGTAGGTTCTGATCTAAAATTTATAACTCACTTTGAAAATTTAGATCCAATACACTCATATGTTGATTTACTGACTGATCTTTATTACCATCTCCATCTCTGATCTACTTGTAAATCTCTTCAAGCAATCACCTCAACTTTGTTCATCTCTTCATAGCTCTTCTTAGCCTTCTGCTTAGATTCATCAGTCAATAACATCAACCTCTTTCCACACACTCTCCATAACCTCACATTAGGTCATCCTTATACCTCCTTGATCAGGTAGATTAATATTTTATGGCTTAATATCTTCTGTAGATCTTAGGTTTTAGGTTAGATTCATTGAATCCTTCCATCATTTTGTTCTCCTCCTTTTCCCTCTAGATACTTCTCAAAAATTCTCCTTGAATCCATAGGAAAATGGTTTACCATGTATTAAATGCTCCAGATTATTCATTATTAATGTCAACACATTTTACATATCCCAAGAATTCAACTATGTTGGATGGGATTCTCAATTCCTTCACAAACTATAAATTAATGACACTCGGTCAATACTGTGTTCATATACTCGATCATCACTGGATATCTTGGTCATCACTAAAACTATTCTTCTCAGAAAAATCTATCTTCACTCAATTTAGTATCTGATGCTCGACAATTACTGATGCTCGATAATTACTAATGCTTGGTTGACACTAGATTTTCTCATCTTATACTGGCACTTGGTCGACATTAGCATCACTCAGCTTAAACTGAATTTGTTCTCTTTTTCTTGGTTAAGCATATGCTTCAAATCTATTGACTTATTCACTTAGTGTTAAAGATAAACAACACATTACCTTGTTAATGTGCCAACTAATCAAGTACCCATTGAAGTATCACATAACTCAACCTTTTCTTAGGTCCTCTTGTTATCTCATCTTTTCAAATCCTCTTCATCAATCAAAAGATATGGTACTCACTAGATAGAAACTGTCTTACCAGTTAAGGTTTGACATCAATGACAATATAACAATTATTTCAATTATAGTTTCCAACAATCTCCCTCTTTGGCATTGATGGAAACACCACATGCTTTACCATACAATCCAAAAATATGTAATGAAGAAACTTCAGTCAACTCCCTATGTGTATCAGATCTTCATTAATATCCTTAGCTTCATTTAGATTCTCAGCCAAGTATCACCTCTCTCTTGGATAGATTTTACTTTTTATCTGTTCAACAGTTTACCGAATCTCTCCCTTATGATAATTTTCTTTCTGAATCTCTCTTTGTATCTCTCCCTCAATGCATCAGTATAAATATTCAATGAAAAGTTGTCTCTCTTTTCAAACCACAATCCTAGGTCAATTGTGCCCTTCAAGTATCTGAATATCCTTTTTACTACTCCAAAATGTGTCCCCTTTGGATCTAACTGGAATCTAGCAACAATTTCAACTGCATTAGCAATATCAGGCCTTGTATGTGTTAGATACTGAAGCCCTCCAATCATTGATTTTTATTATGTCTGAGGTACATTATTTTCCACATCTAAAATGGATAACATACTCCTTGTCACAATAGGAGGTCCAACTAGTTTACTCTCATCCATGCCAAAAAATTTCAATAACTCTTTTAGATACTTTTTTTATGATGTAAATCCCATCTTTTCTCTAATTTATCTGTAATCCTAGGAAGAAATTCATCTCCCCTATCATTGACATCTCAAACTCACCTTTCATTTCTTCTACAAACATATTACTCATAGCATCATTACCCCAAAAGATAATATCATCAACAAACACTTCTATTATCAAAGTACCTTCATTATTGCCTCCTAGATACAAATTGTTATCTGCACTACCCTTTTTGAAACCAAGATGTATTAAATACCTGTCCAACCTTTCATACCAAGCCCTTGGAGCTTTCTTCCATCCATACAATTATTTTTTCAATCTAAAACCCATATCTATGTCTTTTGATAGAGGAAATCCATCAGGCTACTCTATATAAACTTCTTCTTCCAAGTCACCATTTAGGAATGCGAACTTCACATCCATCTGATACACTGTAAAATCTGTGAATGCAGTATAGGCCAAGAATAAACTAACTACCTCTATCTTCACAACAGGTGCAAAGGTCTCTTCAAAGTCAATTCCTTCCCTTTGTCAATATCCCTTGCAAACTAATCTTTCTTTATTTAATGAAGATTTAGTCAAACAATTTTAATGGAGATTTTGTCGATAATTTGAATGTTATTCCTGGTTACTAGTAGATAGAAAAAATTAATCCTTAACTAATGTATTAACTTCCAAATCTAGGATTAATATTACTAATGTAATTGAATTTCTAATAAAAGGATATTCATTCCAAAAATTAAATACTACTTAAACAAGAGCCATGTTCGAGCATGAATCCCTGCCTACTATAGCAAGTAGAAGCAAGTAAATTATTAGAATGAGTGATTTGCAGCGACCTACCCCTGACATTGAAAATAAAACATTAGAATAGGTAAATGTAGTTTATTCCATAACCATACCTATCTGTAAATGCAAAGGAGCATGCATATTCGACGGTAAAGATAAGACTTATTTATAATATGTCCATAACTAAAAACATTGTAAAAGTATGCACAAATGGATTCAAAGGTTGTTATACTAGTGTTTTGATATATGTTGTTATACTAGTGTTTTGATATATGAGTTTATAGAGGAAAAAACAATTTGAAGTTTGCACGATAGGAGATTGTTTGGTGAAGATGCTATTTTTGAAGTCATTCCTTTGTTACAAGAGGGCTCATCAACAACTTGTCAACACTGATTTAAATGAATGACCCCAACCAGAGATGAGAAGACAGTGGAGGCATTGCATGAAAAAGGCAAATGGAATAAATAATAATGTAAAAAGGTGGAAGTAAACACATCTTATTAAATTTATTCGCTAAACATTTAACATTAAATTTATAAGATTTTAAAAAATTTGAATATTATTTTTTTAATTTTGGAATAATATTAGATAGACAAAAATACTATTTTATTTAAAGTGAATATATTTATATGATTTTTAATGTTTTAATATTATATTTTTAATGCTTTTAAAATAATATAAACAAATAAAAATATTTTTTTTAAAGTGAATATTTTTAAATGATTTTTAATTTTTTAAATGTCATCTTTTAGATAATTTTAAATTCTATATTTTATTTATTGAAAAGTAAATTCTTTTTACTATTTTAATATTTCTATTTATGAACATAATTAAAAGTGTGTAATTTTACCATCAACTTTACCGTCAAGATGATATATAGCATTTTTAAGATGAAGAAATTTAAGATAATATTATTAATGTATAATAATTTTAAATTAAAAATTATAAAATTAAATTAGTATTTAGTATTTTAAATAAAATTACATCTAGAATATTTTTATAAAATTAAATTTATATTTAATACACGAATAAGTTAATTATTCTTTTTACCTCTCTATTAATGTTCTACCTATATTATGATTGATAATTTAATAATAGAGAAACATCAGTCAAGTAAACCAAATTTCCCATTCATTAATTATATTTTTTGTTTACTTATAATGAACATAAATTACATTCTTATTATATATCACATTTTCTAATAAAAACTATTAAATACAAATATAATAATTATAATTAAATTAACATTAATCCTAATTAAACTCTACCCTAATTGTAATCATATAAATGACCCTTGATATTAAACCACATCATAATTAAATGCTAACTATTATGAACTTTAGTAGTAACCTTGATTTTAACACTATTTAAACTCATTTTCATTGTGATCATACTTAATATTATGACTTTGATATTTTTATATTTTAAAATTAAAATAATATTAATATATTTATCCTCATATTACATCTTCAATTGTTACACTATTTATAAATTATATTAATGATTATTTAAAGTAATTAGATTTTCATATGCATATATTTTATTTTATTTATATTATAGTTTTTAAAGAATAAGAAAAGGAAAGATACAATATTTAGAAGAGAAAAATATAAAATTTAAATATAAATTAGATAAAATATATGCATATAAAAATCTTTTAAAACACTAATTCATATATAATATATATACATATATTTATTGCAATTCAAATTGAACATCATAACAAATATTTCAATAATATCAATATAAATTTCAATAATATTACTAATATATTAACTTTGATAATAAAATTAATTAATTAATTTTAATGTTTAATTATATTAAATTAACAAATGAAATATTCTAATAAATTATAATTTAAAATTTAATAATAGAAATAAATTTTAATATTTAATTATATTAAATTAACAAATAAAATATTCTAATAAATTATAAATTAAAATTAAATAATAAAAATAAATAAATACATTTTAATTTTATTAAGTTTAATAAATTAGACAATTATATTTTTTAATCACTTGTTTTTCGTTTATCATTTTACACCTATTCAAAAAAAATGGTTAAGTACAATTAGAATGGACAACAAGTCAATGTTTTAACAAAAATGATATTTTAAATTAAAAAATTACTGCATTGTAATTGTTCAAGTGACTTATTGCTCATTGGGCAAGGTTCCTTTTAAAAAATAATTCAAATTTCACTTTGATCGAGCAGAATTCGAGGAAACCGCATGAGAAACAAATTCGGCGGTAAACACGAGGCATACAATGCAGTTAAGCCAGTGCTGAAGCAAACTATGTCTGACAATTTTTAGCAGGAATAATAAATGATGCAATTAATTGATGTTAATCCGTTTCTTTTTTTACTTATTTTTTGAATAAGAAATTAATTTAAACCCCAGGAAAATTGGCATGGACCAATTAAAAATAAGAAATTTTTTGTTAGAAATTAATTTAAAAATATAAACTACCCAAACTTTAGTGAATTAGATTTTTTAGTTGCCCATATTATTGAAAACATTATTTCCCTACCTTATAAAGGCAGGGACTAATAATTACTAAATGAAAGTCAAATTTTACAATTTAATAAAATGTATTTTACCCCCTAGAACAAAAGATTAAATTTAAATCTTACCTTATAACATACTAACATAACAACTAACTATTTAATTACATAACAAATTAATTTTATAAACTTCTAGAATATTCTCTTTTCACCTAGTCAACTAACGCAACTAATAGATAAAATTAAAAATAACCAAAAATATATCAAAGCAAATCTAATTTTCTTCTAGAATTTTCTAACCAATAAGTCCACGTTTGCAACTACATTTTTCTCCAAATAAAATTGAATTCCATATTATTATTTTATTTACCAAATCTAATCTACAAGGTTTAAAGAACCTATAAATATGCCCAAGGCATATGGAAAATAACTAAGGGTTATTACCTTTACTTCTTTATTCTATTTTCTTATTTTATTAAAGCTTTGTTTATTTTATTTTTGTCTTTATCCTAACATATTATTATTATTATTTTTCAAATCCTATGTACAGGGTCGAGTGCAATGGCGGAAAAAAATGGGAAGGTTGGCACCCCTCGCCACTGTGGAATCATAGTGGAGGGTTGGGACAGCCATGGTCAAAGCCCACCCTCCCCACTGTGATTACCACAGTGGGGCAATGGCACCACCACTACAGATGCCCAGAGCTTGGGGGTCAAGAAGGGTTCAACCCTCCTAACTTTCCAAGCTTAATTAATATTTTATTTTGTTTTGTTTAAAGTTTGATATAATATATTTATTTTAAAATGAATTTTCATTTTTTTTTAAATGAAAATCTTTTTAATGGGGTATTATATAAGGATTAAGTTTAATGTTTATATATATAACCATTCTATTTTTATAAGAATTAGAAGCTTTTAAAAAAAAAATTTAACTATGTATTTGTAAATCTGACAAAAGATGTCCTCTTTATTTATTATTTTAATAATTCATATATATATATATATATATATATATATATATATATATATATATATATATATATATATATATATATATATATATATATATATAATTAAGTAGAGATTAGTTTAAGATTTAAGATTTCTAGATTAATTACTTTATACACTATTCTAATGAATTTAAAATATATATTATAATATATATTTATATTTATTGTTGAATATATAATTTTTATGAGAAGTAACTTATATTTTTCATAAGCTTTATACTATAGTTACATATATAAGGAAATAAACCTTTCTTGACTTAATTTATTATAGATATATATATATATATATATATATATATATATATATATATATATATATATATATATATATATATATATATATATATATATATATATATATATATATATATATATATATATATATATATATATATATATATATATATATATATATATATATATATATATATATATATATATATATATATATATATATATATATAAACTTATAAGGTAATATATGTAAATATCAATTTCATTAGCTTATTCTATATATATTTTAATTTACATTCACATCAACTTATCTAACAATGGATTAAAATTTTACTAGTTCTAACTTAAATGAAGGATACAAATATTTTTTCAAATAAATTTTTTTCTTTTAATATAGTGATAACCATCAAAATTATTTTAATTATTTTCTAACAATAGTTACAAAGGAAAGATTTCAAATTTAAATTCTAATGAAGAGCATTTAATTCCCAATTTAATAAGGAAAAAATTTAGATAAAACTAAATACAAGTAAGGTAAGGCATTTCAACAAAATTTTAACAACAAAATAAATATAATGAACTTTTCCCAACTCTTTATTCATTAAATAGGAGATTTATAGGAATTACAACTTTCTTCCCACATCAAAATTTACAAGAGACAATCTGATTGAAACAATTTTGAACACAAGACTGGACCAAGTGGTGGTTTCACCAAAAGCCTTCACTACATTTTCCAAGGGCTCCATCTCAACATGCAAGAAGAAAAAAGGTTGACCATGGAGGCTCACTTCCCAACCTAGGCCTTTACAAGGTCACCCCCAAGCTTGGGGATCCAGAAATGTACTAGGTGACAAGGAGTCAAAACATCAAGAAATACAAAAGGACATACTCAAAAAAAATTCCCACAAACCCAAGGTTTTACAAGGCCTCAAAAGAGCCTGAAACAATAGGGGTGAAGAGGACTCACCAGATGAGGACATAGCCAATCAAAACATAGAAACATTAGGAATAGGCCACACATGGGCTCAACATTCCTATACAAAAACATCTCAATAATCAAAATCATGGCTTCAAGACATCAAATTCCCCTTATGACCCCCAACTTCCCTTGGGCATGATTGACATCATGGGGACTTACACACCCATGTACATCCCTCCACACATGGGAGACTCTGCACTACATGGGTAGTCACTAATCCTTCACCCCTTCAAGGTTACTTTGCCCTCTCAAGGGTAAGTGTGCCTTGAAGAACCCCATAAAAATATGAAGCACAAAATAAGAACAAGACTCAACAAAACCTCCATGGAAACCCATGGAGTTGAAAATAATTTACACATAGCCTCCATTAATGGAATCTTAAGATATTTACATGCATAAGTAAAATGAACTACTCTAAGCTTATACTACAATAAATCCAACCTAAATTCCAAGCTTAAGGTGAAATGATGAAGTTGAAAGGAGCTTTTCCCTTTATGATTTTTTCCTTCTCCTAGGAGTCTCTAAGAGTAGAGAGTGAGTGAACAACCTTCACTTTCCTCCCAAATCCCCCTAAAAAGGCTCCATCCTAAGAATATTTCATTTCCTCATTAATGAGGAAGCCTCTAAAGTATTTCATTCTCCTTCCTAATCAAGAACCTCATAAATGGAGTTTAAAGCTCACATGGGAAGGATAAGATACCTTGTCCAAATTTCTCAAACTATGATTTTCTCCACTTTCAAAAGAAGATATTATAGGGGTGTCTTCAATGAGTTCAGGGGCTCTTAATGAGCTAAAAATGACCCCTAACCCCTAGGGACCAAGTGGGGTGGTCAAATCTAATCCCAACTACCTTCTGGAAGCCTATTTGGCCCTCCTAAACCCCACCTGAAGTTAACTCATGAAATTCAACTCTTTTGACCCAATCTGATCTCCCTAAACCTTAGGGTAAGCATGGGTACTAGACAAGGTAACCCCTAGGTTAAAGCTAAGCCTATAATAGTTACATTTACTATCCATGCCAACTCACAAGGACACATGTGTCAAGTGACACAACATAATTACATTAGGCATGACTTATTTACACATTTACCAATTTGAATTAATACAATCATGCATAATAATTTCATGAATTAAACACATTACAATGAGGTCCATGTCTCTTTATAGACATGACCTTATCATTATAGTATATACATAGGTCCATTCCTGAAACCGTGTTTTAGTACCATGGTTAACTTTCCTGCACACTCATTACACACATCAGTAGGTCCAATAAATCAACACATAACATAGCAAGATACATAATGTAAATTAAACACACCCTCACTTACATTTGCATCAATGATTTATTGATATTTAAACAATGCCTACATCTACTCCATATGCATAACCTTAATTTTTAACCAATCTGTATCCTGATATTTTCTAACATATATATCCATCCATCATAATGCATCATTAAAAATCAATCATGTAAATAATCTACATTAACTAGCATAGGGTATTATCTAAATAGGTACACATCAAGATCATGATATATAAATAACATAGCATAGGATCTTACAGATCCTCAAAAATAACATGTGTTCAAAGAGTCTAAGTTTCTCAAAATAGTGTCAACTGAAAAGCATAAATAGGGAAAAATGGTGCTAATCTATGATAGGCTGGGGTAGGCCTCACATCCTTCCTCTCTAGGCATGAAGATCCTCTTAGAGTTCATCAAAGAGGTGGGGGAACTATGACTTGATATGTGTTGCATCCTCCCATGAAGCTATGACCTCATCATAACAATCCCACTGGACGCTAACCTGGTGCATCTCCCTACCTCTAAGTGCCAAGGTCCATCGATCCAATATATGAATGGGCTCCAAATATATCTTTTTATCTGACTCTACTTGCAAGGCATCCCAATCTATCACATGAGTCTCATCATAAATATACTTCCTCAAAACTAAAACATGAAACATATCATGGATGTGTGAAAGGCTAGGTAGAAAAGCTAAATGGTAAGAAACTGGTCTTATCCTGTCAAGGATCTCAAAAGGTCCAACAAATCGAGGTGCAAACTTAGAGCCCTTTCCAAAATGGATTGGACTCTTATGCATTTGCACTCTCAAGAAGACCCTATCTCCAAATAAATAGGCTCAATCTATCCTCTTTGCATTAGCATACTTCTTATGTCTATCCTGAGCCTCTCCAAGACGGTATTGCCTAATCAAGGTTACCTACTACTCTATATCTTTGACTAGCTCAGAACCAATGGAAACTCTATCCTCGATCCTATCCCAACCAAGTGGTGTTTTGCAAGGTCTACCATAAAGAGCCTGGTAAGGAGGCATACCTAAGGATGTATGATGCTCTTTGTTATAAGGAAAACTCAACTAAATGTAGGTATTCCTCCCACTAGGTCTGATGGTCCATCACATACATGTGTATCATGTCTTCTAACACCTAATTGACCCTTTTGGTCTGTCCATCTATCTCAGGATGATAGATTGTACTAAAATTGAGCCTAGTGCCCATTTTGCTTTCAGTTCTCTCCAAAAGGCTGGATTGAAGAGACAATATCTATCTGAGATGATCTTATGAGGTATGCCATGCAATTTGACCATATATTGTAAGAATATATATGCAACTAATAGTGTGATAAAGGTTGTACACATCGGTGAAAAGTGTGCCACCTTGGTCAACTTGCCAACTATCACCATGATGGCATCATGAGGATGAGATGACATAGGAAGAACAAAAATGTATTCCATAGAGATGGTGTTCCAATTCCCAACTGGTATCTCATGAGGCTAAAGAAGACCACCAAGATGATAGTGTTCTGCCATCACCCTCTGGCATTCTAGCCATGTAGCTACCATATCAGAAATATGTGATCTCATGCCTGGCCAATGATATAACTATCTCAAATTTGCATGCATCTTCTTAACTTTGGGATGTGCTACATAAGGGGCTCTATGGGATTCTATCATAGAAAACTCATGCAATCCTCTAGAATAAGGTATATATATATATATATATATATATATATATATATATATATATATATATATATATATATATATATATATATATATATATGTCCTCTATGACGTAAGAGTTCGTTAGACTCCAACGTATAATCTGAATACTTCCCCTCAAGGGGTCTCTGAGATTGAATCAACTCACTAACTTCTGCATACATCCCATCTTCATGTAAGTGATGAAGAATGTGATCTCTCAAATCTATGCCTATGGACATAAAATAAATATCATGATGTCTCCTACTCAAGGCATCTATGAAAATGTTCTCTTTCCCCTTGATGTAATGAACATCAAAATTGTATTTGCACAAGAACTCCATCCATATCCTATATCGAGCATTAAGGTTTGGTTGAGTGAAGATGTATTGAAGGCTTTGATGATCTGAATGAAGCTCAAACTGATGTCCTAAGAGGAAATGTCACCATCTTACTAAGGCATGCACCACTATTGCAAGCTCAAGATCATGGGTAGGGTAGTTGAGCTCATGAGTCTTTAGTTTCCTAGACTTGTAGGCTATAGCTCACCCACCCTACATAAGAATTACCCTAAACTATCTAAGGAAGCATCTGTGAAAACCATAAAGTCTGTCGAAGGCTCTGGCATAGAAAGCATGGGTACACTAGTAAGTGCTCTCTTGAGCTCTTGAAAGACTCTATCACACTTCTTAGTCCACTCAAACTTATTTCCCTTTCGCTGAAGAGAAGTGATGGGGTGTGCCACTCAAGAGAATCTCTCAAAAAATCATCTGTAAAAACTAGCTAGACCCATGAAAATTCTGACCTCAGTCATAGTAGTAGGTGTTGGCCAATCCATAATGGCATCAATATTTGATGGATCTACTAAAACCCCATCACCATATATTACACAACCCAAATATTTAACCTTGAATCTAAAAAATGCACACTTTGACAAGCTTCCAAACAACTGATTATCCCTTAGGCACTGCAAGACTTGTCTTAGGTGATCTTACTTCACTCTCTCATCCTTTGAATAAATTAATATATCATCAAGGAATACCACCAAAAACTTGTCAAGGAATGTAAGAAATACTCCATTCATGAGACTCATGAATATAACTAGAGCATTTGTAAGACAAATGGAGCCACGACGAACTCATAGTGGCCATATTTAGTGTAGAATGTGGTCTTGTGAATATAACTATCCACTATCCTCAACTCATGATATCCTAACTTAAGATCTATCTTAGAGAACACTTGGGCACCCTGTAGTGATCAAATAGGTCATCAATCCTAGGAAGTGGATACCAATTCTTGATGGTTACTTTATTCAAGTAGAGGTAATCCATACACAACCTAAGAAATTTGTCTTTCTTCTTTATGAATATTACTAGTGCACCCAAAGGAGAAACACTAGGATGAATATGTCATTTCTCTAACAGTTCCTTAAGCTACAACTTGAGCTTATTAAGCTCATTAGTGGTCATCCTATAAGGTGCTTTGGAAACTGGTTCTTCTCCTGGTACAAGATCTATATGAAATTCAACTTCCCTACAAGGAGGCATACTAGGTAGCTTTGAAGGAAACACATTTGCATATTACTGCAAAATGAGATGGTCATCCAGTGATGCCTCTCTTTATACATCATCCTCTCTATCATTGATGGTGATAGAAAATAATTAACATCCCTTATGCATGGTTCTCTTAAGTTGCATAGCGGAGATCACACATAGGGATACAGGTCTCTAGATTCCAAAAATCACAATAGCATTTCCTTCATCATCAAAGCATTATATCTTCTTCTTTCCACAATATAGCTTGGCCTTGTGGGCATATAGCCAATCCATGCCAAGGACTAGACCATAGGATCCAAGAGGAATAACTTTGAGGTCTACAAAAGTGGTTAAACCACCAATCTAAATCATACATTTTCTAACCATCGAGGTAACAAACACTCTAGCTCCTAAATCTAACTCAACCTCCCATCTAACATATTGCCTAGATGCCACTAGCTTGCAATGCTCCACAACCGATGGAGAAAAAAAGGAGTTAGTAGCTCCAGTATCAAATAAGATATAAATATCACTACCTTTGATCATACCTATGACCTCAATGATGGTGGTCTGATGCTCTACTTTGTAGTTATCAACCACTACAAAAACTTTGTGGGACTTTCCCATGTCCCCAACTGTAGGTTCTGACTGTGTGTGTGAATTTTGTACCTGATCTGTAGACACAACACTTCAGTAAAACATTAGAGGTTAGCAAAAATCAAAATCATGCAATAATTGAAAAACTAAACTAACCAAGCGGTTTACTACCTTCTAATAGATGCGAGTATGTATTCTCAGATTATACCGAGATCAATGACCTTGATGACACCTAAACGAAGGATTTGAATGCAAAATCTAGATATGGAAAGAGAAACAAATTAATCTATATTTTTGTATTTTCTATGCAATTATGATGAAAAATCTGATGAGTTGTAAGCTAGATGAAATTGATCTATGATTTGCAAATTAAGCTAACAATGATATAAAATATGAAACTAGAATGAATTGAAAACAAGATTGATCTCACAAAACGTTGATTCGCAAGAAGCTTGATGATTCCTCTGATGTCAATTCGCCAAAGTGAGTATGCAAATTCTGTGGATTCTGTGGATGCTTTGTGAAGAGTTGAGCCTTGATTTTATAGAAATCCAGGGCTTTGGAGGTGCATGAATAAAAGCCATAAATCACTCAAATAACTCAGGTTGATTTTTGAGTTATTTTTAAATAAAGGATATTTAACTCACAAAAACATGCAAAAGCAGAGTTCAACTCAAAATAGAGTTTAGCTTTAATTGATAATTGATAGTTGTCTCATTTTCTTGAATGTGCATGATTTATTATGAATTGATTTAATAATAAAGTGATTTATTTCCAACTTAACTGATTTTGAAAAATAAAACAATTGATTTATGGGTTAATCAATTATTTTTCAAACTTTTATTTAAAAACAATATTATTAAAAATTGACAACTTGCTTTAATTAATTAAATAAGAATTTAATCAATTATTCATAGGATTTTGGATTTATTGTCAAAATTAAATAATACAATTTAGGAATAAATATAATTAACTTCAATTAAATAATTAAGTGGCAGTATTAAATCTAATTAATTAAATATTTAGAATATTCAATTAATCAAACTTTAGGATAAATAGGATTTATCGCCAAATAATCATTAAATTAAGGATAATTATGATGAATAGGAATATTACTAGGAATATTCCCCGATGCAGAATTTGAGATAATCAATTAGGATTCGATGATGTGCCAATGTGCCTTAGGTTAGGACTTCGATGTCGATTTCATTTGATGTGTCGATATAGGAGGTTAATGAACCTATAGCCCAATTTTGGGGTATTACATTTTGCCCCTCTTTGAATTGTTGTGCGAAGCACAGTGGTTCAAATATAGTCTATGTACAATGTTGAAACTGATGTTTGAAATTGATATGAAACAGAAATTGATTGAAATTGATATGAAGATAATAGGTCCTGAATGACCAAAGATAATGTTAATTATAACAACAATGAACCGATGATTGCGAAAAAGTGTCAAAACGCCTGATTCTGAACCTTATGATTACGAAGAAGTGAGTGATCAATTCTAGACCCGATTGTCCTTATATTGAATCACATTGGTGTCACATCTGAACCCTTCAGTTACCGAAGAACCAAGGAAATAACATAATTGAACCGATAGTTGCAAAAACTGATACAATTTACAAGATTAAGAGAATACCAGATTGATATGGATCTCGATGAATCTGATGTGCCCCGAGTGATGATTGATTTGCCCCAAGCGATGAGGTCTTTTGATGAATCAACAACTAGACGTGGTTGTTGTCTTGATTACTGAGGAAAGATATGATTTTAGAAAAAGATATGATTACAGACTTTGAATGATGTGCAATACCATGCCCCCTTCGGGATTAAAATTGAAATCTGACAAGAAAAGTCAGTGTTGAGAGTTTAGAAGCATGCTAATTGATTTGAAAAATGGTTATACACCTCCAAGAATGCATTCTGCATTGTTTAGAGGTCTTGAAGACTAAGTTTGACTAGGTTAAACCATGAATTGACCATAGTGAACCAAGTTGAAATTTTGATAGTTTGATATAAGATAATCAGTTAAGTTGAATTCTAGATTTATGTGATGATAGAAGGTTGATTATGCAAGTAGTTGACAATATAAACGATGTCAGATTTTGATTTTGATCCCGAAAAAAGATTCTACTTACTGTTTCATTGGAGGAACCTTCGTGTGAGATTTAGCTCTTGTTAGATTTGAAGATGCGATTTGAAGAATCATTTTAAGCGTTGAAGTTTAGCCAACCATTGTGAGATCATGCAATCATGCAAAATGCAAAGAGACATGCATAATGAAATGCAACCTAAGACCTAGGACCTAGTCACTGATCATGTGTCAGTCATTCTCATCATTGAATTTTTAGGTAACCAGATAAATCAATACAATGCCCACTAGTTATGAAACCATAGACATATGAATATCAACTTGTATGCGTAGGAATCAATACAACACCCAATGATTATGAAACCATGGACATATGAATATTGATTTTATTTTCAGAATGTCAGATTAGATATAAGCACCAAGGCACAAATGCCAGGATGACCTGAATATCATGTCCATTTTGATATAGCAATTTTTATAAGCATCAGAATATAAAGGTCGTGATGACCTGAATACGTCTTGCGGTCACAAACACATCAAACAATCAAGAGATCGTTCTAAATCCAATGTGAATTACCCGTAGTGACCCTTTATCGTTCACATCCTTAGGTAAGATCGTGTTTCGCAATAGGAGAAAGAATTCACTCAAAAATAAAATAGTGAGATCAAACTTCCTTGAATTTTCTAGGTATCAATGGTCGAGGTACGCATGGCCATCCAATTTGAGATAGAGGCTCTTACAGACAGACACCATTTCAATCCAGAATTTCCAAAGTTGTTAGATTTTCACATACAAGCAGAAGACAAAAAAAATATTATGCCCCTAGTCATCACTCTCTAAATCCTGTAAAGGACATCATCGAAGAGCTCATGGGAACAAAATATGCAAAAATCTCAATGCGAATCAGTAAGCATACAAGGAGATAAAAGCATGTAAAAAGCATAGATTGTTTTCAATTTGTGTTTGATGTTCGATTGGGTTGTTGTAGATGCAAAATCCTTTCTAGAGACAAGACTGACTGACTGACTCAAATGAAGCTTCAAAGGACTCTGACTGGATATGATATGTCTAAAGATACATTGGAGGCCATAGGATATGACTTTCATTGCCCCCAAGTTTGAACATTGATAGGATACAGATGCTTGAGCTGATTGGTGTACAGACTGACTTATTGAAAACTGGAAATGCAGAAACAAATCAGGAGATATGTACAAACTAAAGCAAGACTGAAAGCTAGGAAAGACCAAGATTGTGTTGATAGATGGAGCATTTTGAAACAAGTGGCGTCTGTTTACCAAGTTTTCACCATCTTGGCAGAGATTCTATTTTTGCTACCAGGGCGCCTGTTTCCAAGTTTTCACCAAGGCACTTTTTTCTTTTTCTCATTTTTTTTTTTTGTATTTTTCTTTTTTTTAACTTTTTTTGTGAATCATCAAGGCACCTATTGCTAGGTTTTCACCAAGATGTTCATTTTTTCAGGACTTTTTCCAATTTTTAAGATTTTTTCAGGACATTTTACCAAACACTGAATGTCTTAGGCATAGAATTTCTTCAGATGGAGAACATTGATTGGTTCTCGGAGCTGTTCTCCTTCAGTTGTTGAGAGTTGATAGGCACCAGAGCTAAAAGTAGCAGTGATAACAAAGGGACCCAACCAGTTGGGTTCAAACTTCCCCTTGCATTCTCTATGTGATTGATTTTTAGGATTCTCTCTCAAGACTAGATCGCCAACCTGAAATTCTCTGTATCTAACTTTCTTGTTATAGCCTCTAGACATTCTCTTTTGATACACTCTGATATGATCATATGCTGCTTGTTTGTGCTCATCTAGTGGTTCAATTTCTTGCAACCTAGACACTCTGTAGTCATCATCAGTTACTAGACCATGCATTCTGATTCTTAGTGATGGGATTTCAACCTCAATAGGTAGTACTGCTTCAGAACCATAAACTAAAGTGAAAGATGTAGCCCCAGTAGGTGTTCTGATACTTGTTCTATAGGCCCAGAGAGCTGGATTGATCATGAGATGCTAGTCTCTTCCTATTTTATTAACTATATGATGCAAGATTTTCAATAGATTCTTGTTAGAAGCCTCTGCTTGTCCATTCCCTTGAGGATAGTAGATAGAAGACCAATGTTGTGTAATCTTGAATTTAGCACATAAATCATCTAGATCTTTGTTCTTAAAATGTCCACCATTATTTGTGATTATGGAATGAGGTATCCCATATCTGCATATGATATAGTTCAATATGAACATAGATATTTGTTTTCCAGTTGCTTGTGTCAAAGGGGCTGCTTCTACCCATTTTGTAAAATAATCTATAGCTGTGATTATATGGGTATGTCCATTAGAAGAATGTGGATGAATGGCTCCAATAAGATTGAATGCCCATTGTTAAAAAGGCCATTATGTAGTAGAGGGAATAAGATCTCTCCCTGGTGCATGTATCAAGTTTCCATGGACTTGACACTTTTGACAATTCTTGGCAAACTTGACTGCCTCTTTCCCTTTTTTTTTTACTACAAACTCCCAAGCAAGATCACATCATGTAGTCCCAATGTTTAGCAAGGTAGAGAACAAAAGGGATTAGCAAGCTAGTGGAAGAGATGGAAGACAAGAGAATGAAGGAGAATGAAGGGAAGAAATCCTTAAGGGAAAACTCCTCAAGGGTACCCAAGCTAGGGAAAAATTGTCATGTAAAGCACATTTGGACAAGCAATGAAAGGCTAGCATAGGATAAGTCATAAAAGCATAATGCCAAAGAAGGAAAGGATGTAGTCCAAAGGAGTAGACATGTCAAGAGGCTTCATAACACCATGTTTTACTCTTCTTCTTTTTTAGATCAAGACCAAAGGGGAAAAGGATAGTGATAGATATGAAGGCTAAACATGAAAGGAATGAAAGCAAGATCACTGTAAGATAGCTCACAAGATAGCCAAATGTTCATGTATAGATCAACATTGTCAAGATCAAAGAGAGAAGATGGAATGGATGAAATATGTAGAAGAACTGTGCATGATGCCTGATTGCCAGGTTTTCATCACGGTACTTATCCAAGGTGCCAAAAGGGAGTGGTTTTCACCATAGGACAAATTTATTTCTCTTTACTTTTGCTACCAAGGTGCCTGTTTCCAAGTTTTCACTAAGGCACATTTTCATTTTATTTATTTTCTTCTTTTCTTATTTTTTTTTGGAAGAAGGCAAGCTCTTTAGATAATGCTCCTTGAAAGGATAAACCATGATATGCCAATGATTCAAAATGATATGCTCAAAGATGCTGATAGGGAAAGGAAGATGGAAGAGAAAGATGGAGGATAAGGTTTTATGTAAAGCGAGTGAGGTTGGAAGATAGGAGGAATAGGCAAGTGAGGAAAAAGGATAGAAGGTAGAAGGATAATGAATGGAAAGATTGTGAAAGGGTGGATGGAAAGGAAGGAAAAATCAACATCAACACACACCTTGAAGGGTGGAGAGAGGATGAAAGAAATTTGAATGAATGAATACGTGAAAGAATATGGTGAATGGATAGCAGAGGTTGTGGTTTAGGTGCATGGAATGGAAGAATATTTTTGGAAGAAGATGAAGTGGAAGTCTTTGGAAGCTTGAATGTCATCAATTTTTTCTCAACACCAAAATCTTTCAAGAGAGACTTTGGAATCCAAATAGCCGTAAGATTTTTATTTCCTTTTGATGATCTAGAGAAAATATCTTTAATGATAGATTTTGGAACCCATACTTGTCTTGTAGTTTTTTTCCTAGATATCTCTTTTGACTTTATGCCTCCATGTCGATTAAAGGAGACATGGTGATCTTCTTTTTTTGATGGATTCTTGTATTGCTTCTTTTTCTTGTCTTAAACATTCAAGTTACTTCCAAATAACTTGGGACTTGTGGAAGAAGGAGGATATGATTGGTTTAAATGGGTGGGTGGATGAAAAGGATTCAAGGGTATGCATCTATGTTGATCTTGAGGAAAGATGGGAGATGGAGGGATGTAAGGACCCAAGATGGATGGAAAATTAGGAGAGTTAGGAGGGGAAAGTGAAGGGACATAAGGGCCCAAGATGGAAGGAAGGCGTGAAGCCCTTAGTTTTGGTGGAGGAGGTCCAAGGATGGACATGGAAAATGCAAAAGGATAATCAATAAGTTCATCATCATCTATGTGACAACCAAGGACATCAACATCTTTAGAGTGGGCATTAGGATTTTCAATAGGATCATGGACATCTTGAATATGAGCACCTTCTTTGATAGGATTGTTTAGAGCTTGCAAAGACTTAGGAAGAGTAGAAAGTGGAAATGAACATGGAGTGGTAGAACAAGAAGATGGAAGACTTTGATCTTGACAAGGATCTTTGGATAGCATAAGCATATAATTTTTCTCTTGATTTTCAATAGGCTTAACACTAGAAGTATCATCTTTGGAAAGCGCAAGTGTAGTAAGGTTATTTTGATTGTCAATAAGCTCAATAGTGTAAGTAGTATCGTGATCTTGCTTAGGAGAAGACTTAAGATAGGGTGGGATGAATGAGAAAGGGCGTGTAGGATCAAAAGAACCTTGGAACGGATAAGAGACATCATGAAAAAGATTGGATGACTAGGAGGTTTCTTGATCTTGATCTTTCTTTATGTTCTTTTCTTCATAATTTTTAGAGTCCTCTTGACATGGAGCCACTTCTAAGGGACAAGGTATCATGCTGCAATTGTATGGAAGTTTTTGGAAGAGATGGTGGAGGACTAGCTGAAGTAGAAATTATAGCATATAAAGGCTTAGGCTCTTTAGGTTTAGCATTATTGAAAGTATTTGCAGCCAAGTGAAGGTTAGCTTGAGTTTCTTTAAGAGGTAGCCCTTGAGGATAACTATAAGAAATCACATGAAAAGTATTAGGACCTTTGGTGGATGAAGGATTCATGAAAGATTTGAAAGAATTGGAAGCTTTAGGAAATGTATGGGTATTGGAGGAAGTAGGGGATGGAAGGGAACCATCACAAGACAAAGGTTCAACATTAACATGATCTTTCTTGAGAGTGTAATCTTTATTTTCAGCATGAGAGTTCTTAGTGGAGAGATCCTTATAGTATGCACATTTATAATCAGCTCGGTAAGCTTTCTCTTCCTCAATAGAAGTAGATGTATCATCTAGGTATTGTTCATAGAAATTATCAAAGTCTCTTTCAAAATCAGAATCATATGGATCACCATCATGATCTATCCAATGTGACGTCTGATTTCCAGTAAGCATGAGCACACGACGAGGACTCTTGGGAACATAGGTATCATAGGTATCATTATATTGTCCATCATCATAGTCATCATAGTCTTCAAAGATGGGTGTGTCACTCTCCATGGAAGAGGTATCATATGGATTGTCATGTTGCTCACATTCTATTCGGGGGCATGGTGACATGTACAAGTCTTTATCAAATGGAAAAGGGCATAGAGCTTCCATGGAGAACTCTTTAGGTTCCTTTTCTTTCTCAAGTTTGTTAAGTTTGACTTGCATGGCATGCATCTGTTTCATCATAGCGGTGATTAGAGTTTCTTCCTCATGTGTACTAATTCTTTGAGACATGTTAGGAGTTTTAGGACTCCCTGGAATAGATTGATGTAGAGTTTGTTGATTGACTCCTTGAATTGATGGAGGGGGAATGTAACCAGTTTTTAATCAAAAGTTGCCAAGACCGTCGTCTTCGTAAAGACCAGAATTGTAGAGTTGTTCAAGAGTTGGACCCTGGATATGAGTCAAAGGTAAGGTATGAGATGCTTCTCCTAATTTCTTGTGAGAGGAAGCTCTAGTTTCCACCATTAACCTTGGGTGAAGCAAAAAAATAAGATGAAGACAATTGAAGAATGGATTGAATCAAGATGATCAAATGACACAACCTTGTCAAGGTTTGATTGATTGAAGCATAGATTTGACTTAGATGAGGGATATTGTGCCCTGGATGTATGGGTAGACACCCCAAAGATAGCGGACATGAGCTCGCAACACTTAGCCGTTTTGATGATTGATTGAAGATTGATAGTTATGACAAGGTTTTGACACCAAATGAAAAAGACTCAAGTCAATAAAATAGAAGGCTAAATCAGATTCAAGAGGCCACTTTGGGAAAATGATCGGATTCGTTCTAGTTTCTGCTTTGTTACTGACATAGTGATTTGTTTGACGGACTCTAAAAATAGGCTGTAAAAGCTAAATATCTGGCAATTTTGACCAATTCTCTGACAATTTGACTTTGACGTTGGCTTTGATACGAGTTTTGAAATTTTAGGATGAATTTTGACACCAGAAAGGATTTTGCTTCAGAGTTTGCAAATTTTTAAGGTTTTCAGTTTCAGATCGTTTGCAGATTTCAATGTCCAGATTTAAGGATTGTAATAGATTTGTTCATTTTCAGTGACCAAATAGATAAAAAGGCACGCAAAACAACAAGCAAGTGATTCCAAGCACATCTGAAAACAATGAACAAGGGCAAAAGCAACCTTGTGCATGAACAATCAAGTGACTTATTTGTGCTAATCCTTAAAAGTGCTAATTGGGTATGTTCCAAAAAGTTTTTACAATAACGCACATATGCCTAGAAAATGAAAATTTGGCCTCTCTAGGGTTTTTAGTAATGGTTTGACTCTGCAACTTTTATGATCCAAGAGGGTGAACTCCAATCCCGGTGCACTAGGGTTTTGACACAGTCTAAGAATTTAATCAATCAGGAGCTGCTAGGGAGATCTGACAACCCAACAAGAGACCACACCTGTGGAGATTTCTTCCAATAGGACATTTATATAGCAGTTGTCACTACCACAACAAAAATGGCTATTACCGCTTGAGGTTCCATCCACATGGTTGACCCAATTAAGGGAATGTCCAGTATGGTTAACCCTCTCTAAAGGTGACTCACAAGATATACCACATGGAGACTGGTTCCAGATTCAAGGATTTGAGTTTCTGGTACTATCCAAAAAGGAAGTAGAGCATAATCCCCTAGCCTTTTCACTTTTAACCCAAACAAAGCAGACAGATTAATCTAAAATTCTAAGACCAAAATTATCTCACAAAGATCTATGACATCAATCTCTTATGATCTATCAACCTCTCCAGAGAGAGAATGCCTCGATCAAAAGTTGAAGACACACGGATCTAGTGGAACGTGAGACTCCCTCAATATCCTCCCTACCTAAAAGGGTTCCTTCGTTGAGAAGAGTTTCATTGGAAACCCACTCTCTCAAGAACCACGAATAGTGTTCATAGGGCCTATTTACTATGTGTAACAGATAAGTGAAAAGCAAATCTATGTTCTTTTTTATAGCCCAAAATGAAGTCTGTGATATGAAAGCAAGAAAAGTCACACAAGCTTGACACAAGAGAGTTTGTTTTATGTCCCAAAATGAAGTGTTATCAGATGTAATAGAATACCTGAGTTCCTCACAATGTGCTTAGTAGATTTTACCTATTTTAGAAATTTTTGTTGAGCTTTTTCATGCAAGCAAGCCACGAACTCTCCAACAAGCCAACAAGAAAACAAGATATGCAAGGTATATTCAACTTATGCAAACCCTAGGTTTAGATCTGAAAAACCAATTGTTAAGAGCAATAATAACTAGAAAATAATCCAAATGACAACTCATATCATGCATTGAATCATATGAAAAATAAGTGCACACCCATCACAATTTTTTTAATTTTTTTTTGTTGCATTTGACCTAGTCAACAAGATCTGATTTTTTTGATATGATTTTGGCCACAAAAATAGAAATGAAAAATAGAGACCCCTACTAAAAAATAGAGAGCTTTGCAAAAATGTAAAATTTTTCAAAAAATCTCTTCATTTGTGCTCTAGAGACCTATTTTCCTAAAATAGACTAGTTTTTGTAAATTGAGTATTTGAGCTATTATATTGCATCCAAATTTAAAACACAAAAAATGGACCCCATGTAGAATTTGAAGAGCTTTCTGAAAATGTAGAAATTTTTTTTTAAAATGATGATTTGCACCAAAAATGAATTATTTATGAAAAATCAAAAACAAATTATTAAAAATTCAAAACTTCTCAAAAAATTTTGAATTTTTTATCAAAGCTTCCCGGATATGTCTCCAACCTACAAAAAAAAAATTCAGACTAAAACTCTAAGCCGTTTGGGAGATAAAATTCAATCTTTTAAAATTTAGGGTTTTAGTCTCCAAGTAAATCTTGACAAGGGAGTTAGCTCCAAAGAAATAACCAAAACCAACAAGTAAAGGTGGGTTGCCCCATGGTGGGTACCAAAAATGTGTGTTAATTTTGTACCTGATTTGTAGACACAACACTTCAGTAAAACATTAGAGGTTAGCAAAAATCAAAATCATGCAATAATTGAAAAACTAAACTAACCAAGCGGTTTACTGCCTTCTAATAGATGCAAGTATGTATTCTCAGATTATACCGAGATCAATGACCTTGACGACACCTAAATGAAGGATTTGAATGCAAAATCTAGATATGGAAAGAATACAAATTAATCTATATTTTTGTATTTTCTATGCAATTATGATGAAAAATTTGATGAGTTCTAAGCTAGATGAAATTGATCTATGATATGAAAATTAAGCTAACAATGATATGAAATATGAAACTAGAATGAATTGAAAACAAGATTGATCTCACAAAATGTTGATTGGCAAGAAGCTTGATGATTCCTCTGATGTCAATTCGCCAAAGTGAGTATGCGAATTCTGTGAATTCTGTGGATTCTATGGATGCTTTGTGAAGAGCCGAGCCTTGATTTTATAGAAATCCAGGGCTTTGGAGGTGCATGAATAAAAGCCATAAATCACTCAAATAACTCAGGTTGATTTTTGAGTTATTTTTAAATAAAGGATATTTAACTCACAAAAATATGCAAAAGCAGAGTTCAACTCAAAATAGAGTTTAACTTTAATTGATAATTGATAGTTGTCTCCTTTTCTTGAATGTGCATGATTTATTATGAATTGATTTAATAATAAAGTGATTTATTTCCAACTTAACTAATTTTGAAAAATAAAACAATTGATTTATGGGTTAATCAATTATTTTTCAAACTTTTATTCAAAAATAATATTATTAAAAATTGACAACTTGCTTTAATTAATTAAATAAGAATTTAATCAATTATTCATAGGATTTTGGATTTATTGTCAAAATTAAATAATACAATTTAGGAATAAATATAATTAACTTCAATTAAATAATTAAGTGGCACTATTAAATCTAATTAATTAAATATTTAGAATATTCAATTAATCAAACTTTAAGATAAATAAGATTTATCGCCAAATAATCATTAAATTAAGGATAATTATGATGAATAGGAATATTACTATGAATATTCCCCAATGCAGAATTTGAGATAATCAATTAGGATTCGATGATGTGCCAATGTGCCTTAGGTTAGGACTTCGATGTCGATTTCATTCGATGTGTCGATATAGGAGGTTAATGAACCTATAGCCCAATTTTGGGGTATTACACTAACATTGTTGCCTGCTAACTATCTCTTTGAGGACATTCTCTAGCTATGTGTCCCATGGAACCACAAGTGTAGCATGGTCCTCATGCCTAAACCTGCACACCTTGAGGTCTAGAATTCTATGAACCTCCTATCCTAGTAGATCCATTGTATTCTTTCCTATAGGACTATTGAGTCCATGTTGGAGGTGTATATGGTGCCTATGGTTTCTAGTCTCTTTTAGGACCCTGAGACTACCATTGCTTTGGCTTTGAGCCCTTCTTACCCTAAGATGGCCTATGTCTATGGTTTTGTTGAGACTACTAAGGTTGTTGTTGTTGCTACGACTATGGGGTTATAAATGACCCTGAGGAGTTCCTCTGATTCCCCTTCCATGGGGCCTTTGATAACCTAAACCCTATGGTGCATGATTATGATACCGAGATCCATTAACTATATCCTCATCCACAAAGGCTCTATCACTAGTGAAATGTAAGTCCCCTGGTGGTACCATGCGTACCATGCCTACTATAGAAGGGTTCAATCCTTTAATGAAGTGATTGACCTGAAGCTTCTCATCCCTCATATACTTGACATAAGGGACGAGGTATATAAAATTTC
>BSBK01000834.1:2725000-3070000 GCA_027943335.1 Chamaecyparis obtusa | reverse complement strand
TTAGGGTAAGCATGGGTACTACACTAGGTAACCCCTGGGTTAAAGCTAAGACTATACTAGTTATATTGACTAGCCATGCCAACTCACAAGTAAACGTGGGTCAAGTGACACACCATAATTATATTAGGCATGACTTATTTACACATTTACCAAATTTAATTAATACAATCATACATAATATTTTCACAGATAAAACACATTACAATGAGGTCCATGTCTCTTTATAGATAGGACCTTAGCATTATGGTATATACATAGGTCCATTCTTGAAACCCCTTTTTAGTACCATGGTCAATTTTCTTGCACACTTATTGCACACATTAGTAGGTCCAATAAATCAACACATAACATAGCAAGATACATAATATAAATTAAACACACACTCACTTACATTTGCATCAATGATTTATTGATATTTAAACAATATCTGCATATTCCACATGCATAACCTTAATTTTTAACCAATATGAATCCTAATATTTTTTAACAAATATATCCATCATAATGCATCATTAAAACTTAATCATGTAAATAATCTGCATTAACTAACATAGGGTATTACCTAAACAGGTACACATCAATATCATAATGTATAAATAACATAGCATGGGATATTACAGATCCTCAAAAATAACATGTTCTCAAATAGTCAAAGTGTCTCAAAAAAATGTGAACTAAAAAGCATAAATAGGGGAAAATGGTGCTAAGCTATAATGGGCTGGGGTAGGCCTCACAAGCTATCCGGCTTAGGACTTTCTTTCATAGTTTCATTTAGCTTATTGGTTTCACTTTCTTTCTCAACATTCTTCTTCAAATTGGAATAACTAGGTCTTCTAGATCTCATATCAGGCCTTCTACATTCCTTTACTTTATGACCATAATTAAAGAAATAACCAAAAAAGGGTTTATTACTACTTGTACCTTTGCAATTTTCCTTCAAGTGACCTTCTTGATTGCACTCCTAGAATATATTTTCTAGGAGTTTTCTTTGGCTTTCTTGGATTATTTAGTTTCATCTTTCTTTGGTGAATCAACATTGATGACCACATGACCTTTCTTAGGAAATATATGTAGACGCTAAAATTCATCTTGTAACGCTATGATTATTTTATTTATTTTTTTATATTCCTCTTACCTATTTAATTAAATTTGGCTCATTATCCTATAGTATTTAAATTTAAATTTGAATGCCTTTCTTCAAGTGTATTAAATTTTATTTAATACCTTCCCTTCACATAATCCCTTTTTAAATAAATCTTAATTTATTTATTTCCCCTCACATTTTGTTATCTTCCTAAACCATAATTAGTTTGATTTTTAATTAAATTAATCCTAAATTTGAGCCTAGCTCATGTCTTACTCACATCACTCTCAACAAATAGACCTACTTTTTAATTAACTAAGGTTAATTAAGCTAATTTTTGGATTCTTACACCCATTAGTCCTAATTATTTGCTCACACATGTGTGAGAAAATTTCCAAAAATTACCTTTTCAAAAAAGTCTAAAAAATCTTAAACAAGGTTTCTTACAACCTTGATGACCCATCACATCTCAAGTTGCTAACACATGTGTGAGAAAAATTTGACTCTTGCATGGCTTATGTGTCCTTCATGTGGCACCTATGTGGATGCCACATGTGATCCACCTTATCCCAACCCTCAAAAATCTGATAAATAGGAGCCTTTCCAAGAGTAAATCATCCATTTTTTTGCATCTAGAGTTATCGTGCTACTTTAATTATTAGAGATTTCTTTCATTTAGTTTTTTTTATCTAACATGTTTGGTAGTTGTTTGCATTCATCGTAGGTAGTTGCATTTAGTTCATATATACTCCTCTCGTTCACATTGAATTCTTGAGGCTAGTTCTTGAGCTCATTCAATGTCATCTTCATTTTAGTTTGCATTTATTATCTTGCATTCATCATTTTTCTCTATCATATTGGGATTGATATATTGTGTTGGGAGAGCACACCCACAACTATCTCTAAGAGTTGAAATCAAACAAGTCTTGGGTGCACTTGCTTCTTTCTCATTGAAGGTTATGGTTAAAGTCTTTTGTTTGGTTCTTGCAAGTTTATAAAATATTATATTAATGTTTGAATATCTTGTTTATTGCTAATTTTTTCTTGTTTGAGCTTTCACCAATGGGTAGGTTTTCCTCACATACATTCTGACACACCTGGTGGGACCCATTTCCCTGCTTTAAACTCATTTTCTTCTAATTTTCATCATTCCTAGAAATTTTCACACATTGGCATCTCTGGCCTAGAATTGTCATCTGCGTTATTTGGTGTCTCCGCCTGGAAACTGTCGTCTCCGCTTGGGTTTAAAAAGGACTTAAATTTTTAATATTTAAAGTGTGTTTTGGAATATTTTAAATTTTTTTAACTATCGGGTTTCTATCAGAATAATTTTATAGAATTAAATGTTGTCAAATTATTTCCAAAATTTATTTTAAACTCCACAAGCTCACTTTTGTTTAACATTATCGTCTGCGCAGGTTGACCGTCGTCTGTGTGGTTTGACATCCATGACTATACTTATTCAATTGTGCTCCTCAAAATTCATGTCACCAATTATATGGTATCACTTTCTTAGTTTCTTTCTATGATTTCCTACTGTCCTTTGTGCTTTTAACTGTCATCTATGATAGTTGACTATCGTTTGCATAGATTATCATTTGTGACCTGTCATTGGCATCTGTGCTCTATTGAAAAAATTTTAAATTTCTAGAAAGCTTTTGTGTTACTAGTTTCTTTGATATTGTACAACACCTCGAATCTGAAGAATAATTTTTTTAGATTACTAATATTGTGTGTTGTGGGATGTTGATAGAAGACTTTTACAAACACCAGACTACTCATGCTATTGTCTTGCAGGTTTCCTAGGAGATACAAACAAACGTTGTGTCTTCATTAATCTTCTAGGCCATATTAACAAAAATTCTAATTTTAATATCTTATTAAGTGATAGGGGAGTATTCTCTTGTCTTTCTGAGACAATAAAAAACCTAGAATCATTTGATAATATACCTAGAAGAGGACTTTGGGAATGAACAAGTTTTTTTGATGTGCTTGGGAGAAAACAACATTGGATAGGAGATTGCTCTTTTCCCCTTGAGGGAAAATCATAAATCTAGACTCCTTTCATTTCCAATCCATGCTTTTTCAATTTCATTCTTTAGATGGGCTTGATGGTGAGGTAAAAGTCTCCTAAGAATAGCCCATGTGAGAATGAGGTGTCATCCCACACTCCCACTCACATTAATAAAAAATTATTTTTGGGGTTAAAGCCTCAGAAGACAGATGCCATTTGATCTTATACTCATCTCTCACCTAACACTTTAGTAGGGCCTCATGGTCTAAATCACATTTACGTGACTACTTGTTTCAAGTTGCTTTGTGGGGCTATATGCCTAAATCGCGCTTGCGTGAACACAAAGAGTGTGTTTGAATAGAGACTCTCATTAAAATCCTTAGAGTAGAAGCCACTTGGTTCACCTCTAAAAGGTTGATAATCTATGTAAAAGGAGAATAGTAATCTCCCCAAGAAACTCACCATATCGAGCCCCCATCAAAGTTAACACTTTGATAATATGACATCATGACTACAACCATTGTGTTCTTGGTGATGATCATATTCTAAGGAGTTGTTGGGCATGTTCCTAAGTCAGTGAGCAAAGAATTTCAATCTTAGCCAATCTCCTTCTAGGGATAAAAAAAAATGTGTTTGTTATCTTTCATTGCAAAACAAACCCATACACTTGAATCCCGCAAGGTTGCTTTGTCCCTTGCAAGACTATTTTTGACAAATGTGCTTATAATATAAATGCTTGATGTATGCTTGAAAATTAGTTCTTTCCATTGAACGAATTGACTAAAATAACCCTAAAGGATCCAATTCACCAGATTCATCAAAAACACTCTGAATCCTAAATTGTCATCTCTGACCTGGCATTGTCATCTCCATAGACTGTCATCTACATCTGATAACTTTTGTCTCCACTTAAAAATATTGAGAAATCTGATCTTACCAGGCTCTTAAAATAATTTTTTATGAAACTTTGGTCTACCCCGCTAAAATCAATATTTTCTCAAGGTATGACCAATTCAGGAAAACATAGGAAGATAAAGCTTCCAATATCATGAGTCTATAGAGAGAAGAAGATCACTGATCAGAAGGCTAGAATCAACCAATCCTATTTTAAATCTATCTAAAGGATTCTAGAAGCCAGTGAGAAATTTGATAAAATCACCTATAATAATCAAGTTGCTAATTTTGTTACCAAGAACAAAGTGAACATGGCCTTTGTCACTTGGGAATCTTAATATTAAGTACCTTTGACCTTCATTCATTTTCAAATCACTCATCATATCCTCATATTTAATCACATCTTCCTTCATCCACATTTCAAAACCCTGGGAGCATTAATCAGAATCTTGGACTTTAAATCAAAATCAAATAAATTCACCTTTCATACCTTAATCAAGAAATACGGTGAAAGATTCAATCCAATAGTGTCTCATAAACCTTAAATTAAAGAAAAAATTAATCCATTGCTACTTTGAGAACTTATTCTTTCTCTAGTAGTCTAAATCCAATCCTATTTTGTTTGGGGATCATCAGTCTATCACCCAAATAAAAGAAGACTTTAAATCAAATCCAATCTTGTGTTTGCACAATCACAAGGTCTTGTTTCACCTAGGTTTATTCTAAACCTTTAAATCAAACAAATCTTCGAGGCTTAGTCCCTCTTTAATCCAATCTAATCAATCAATCTAATCCAAAATCATATCAATCATTGAGGCTTAGTCCCTCTCCTATCAATCTAATCAATCTTTGAGGCTTAGTCCTCTTAATCTAATCCAAAATTAGTCCAAGTTTCTTCTAGTTTATCAACTTCATTCCTCTCCTCATCATCCCTCATCAATTCTTCATCATTCATTATATCCAACCATTCTAAGGTCACTCATGCATGGTCAGAAGAATTTCTACCAAGAGGACTTTAATGATGAAGAATAACCACACATTGAATATGACACCGTCATACTCAAAAGTGTCAATGTCAATCCACAAGGTAAAAAGTTCTTTGATGATCCTAACAACTTGAGCCTAGTGGAAGATCTAATCCAAGCCAAAAGTTCTAATATCTTCATGAACCTTATTCTAAGGGGTGTCACACTCCCTGATAATTTTGATGAAACCTTTCTTGACAGTAATTTGATTCCAACCAACAAAGGAAAGGTAGTGCCTATCGTGCCATCAACATCTGATAATATAAATCAACCTCCCCGTGATACGCTTAAACAAATCCAGCAGCTTCTAAACAAGCCTAACTCAAATAATGCCAATAGGGTGAGTAATGATGGCTTAAACATGGGTCATAGACCTTAGAAACAACTAGGGTCCTTAGGCAACACTCAGCTTATATTTTCTCAAAGCCTAGTGGAGTCCTAAAAAATCAAAATTCTGCACATATGAAAAACACCAACCACAGACACAACATGAATCCTCCCCCTCTTGGAGGACATAATACATCATCAAGAGGAGGAACACATCAAGCTCATACAATAGTTAATAATAATCCTCCTAAACTAGTCTAACAAATCAATGAGCTCAAAGGCATGATGATGGCTATGCAAAAAGGGAGGAAGAAGGAATTCTCTTTCATGGAGATATGTCCTCATCCCTTTGACAAATCAATCACTCTTCAACCATTCCCCACCAATTTTGAAATTCAAAATTTTTATAAATACAAGGGAGACTCATGCCCTGTGCAACATGTCAAGGAATTTTATGTAGTGGCTCAAGAAGTTTCCCACAATGATCATTTTCTTCTAAGACTCTTGGCAAACCTGTCTTAGAGTGGCTACTAAGTCTTCCTCCTAGTTCCATATCTACCTTCCATGATATCGCCAAGAAGTTTGTTACATAATAATCTTATAATATCTAAGACCAAGCATCACTTAGTGACTTGTACAACATGAAACAAAGAAATGGAGAAACCTTTTCTAACTTTCTCCAAAGATTGTGACATCTTCAATTGCATGCCTTGGAAAATTCAAGATTCACATCTCATTGATATCTTCACTAAGAATCTGGTTACAAAGATGTCATTCTAGATGAAAATGGTGTTGGAAAGTTGGATATACTGATGTATATGACTTGATATAGTGTTGTCATTATGGCAACAAAGTCATATAGAAGTTTGGAGTCAGTGCACTTGAAGAGAAGATCATAAATCAGTTAAGTGTTGAAGACTGGATAGTGTACAGAGTTCCTGCAGCTCAGAGCATCGGCGCACATGCGTATAGATGAATTATGGTATGTGCCCTAGAAGTTAAGTTGGTTAGACTATATTCATGCTTAGTCTATGAGCGCATGATCATATGTGCAAGTATGAGAAGCTTACAGTCAGTTGAAGTTGCATAGCCAGTGTGTGCCAGAGAAGAACATAGCATGAAGCCGACAGTTAGTATTTTGGTTTGTGGATATAATGTAATGTTGTAAAGGCTATGTGCCTAATGTATTTAGGTTTCTAACATGTATACTTGTTTATTTTTAAGCACACTTAAGCCAATTCATTTGGAAGTGTTGTATGTAATAGGTCTAAGGGCCGACCTAGTTGTTTATTTTGTATGAGCGTATAAATATAAGGTGCACCCATTGTATTCGGTATGGAAGTTGATAGAGAGTTGTAATAAGTAGATAATAAGTGCGCGAAGACACTAGAAGATGTATTAGAGCTTTGATAGAGGTCAAAGCATCAGCGCATCAAAGGAACTGATCTGACAAGTAGTGTCACAGTAACAGTTCATCCTACAGATATAGTGTGTATCTGAGATCAAAAGGTTGTAGCCTTCACCACTTGAGCAGTGAGCTCTAGGATAGTGCATCCACTCCCCTAACATGGACTATTGTAAAAGACTCCTAACAAGGTCTGACCCTTGACAAGGTCTACTGTACAAAAAGCATTGTAAAGAAACTCTTAACAAGGTTAAGGATCTTCTAACAAGGATCACAAAACACTAGTATAGAATATTAGTGGGTGTCAATTCCCACTGGGGTTTTCACCTATTTGGGTTTCCCCGTAACCATATTGGTGTCATGTGTTGATTTCATGTTTCATGTTTCATGTTTATGTGAATGTTTATTTCAGTACTTAAGCATTTAAGCTCAGTATAAAGATTAAAGTGAAAAGTTAAAATAGAGTGAACATTGATTCACCCCCCCTCTCAGTGTTCCCATTCCTAACAAATGGATTCCCTAGACTCATTCAAGGCACTCATTAAAAAGGGGAAGTCTATCAAAGATGGACTTTTGATGAAAGGAGTTATTAAATATTATACCCCTAATTCATCTAACAACACTAATGATAAAACCCAAGTTCTAGTCTAAGAAAAAAGGTGTTGTTAATGATGGAGTAACAGATGCTAAACATGTCTGAAATGTTCAAGCATCCAACAACAATAACCAAGGTAATCATAACAAAAATGATTAGAACAATCACAATCAAAATAATCAAGACAATTAGAATAATTTGAACAACCATAATCAGAATCAAGGATCTAGTTATTGCAGTTCCCTATTTTCACATTATAATGGCAATAACAACAATAATAACAACAATGGACAGTAGCAACAATGATAATTTACATAGCTATCAGACTCCCTTGATGTCATCTTTCAATGTCTATTCAATGATGAGATGATGGTTTACCTTAACACTAGGCCTTTTGTTGACAATCAACCAAAACCAAAATGGTATAAGGATAATGAATACTACGATTATCATCACATTAGAGGGCACGAAATCAAAAAATGCATGAAATTTCATCATTTTGTGCAAGATTTGATTGATGATGGTAAAATTGAGACATAGAAGGTCAAAATGCCTCTGCCTCCAATGCCCAATTAAAGATGTATTCAAAGCCTTTTCTAGAGCATAATCAAACAATGTATCCTCATCTAAAGGCTTTTCTAATGATTACTCTACAAACAAAATCTCAGGAGATGAACGCACTTGCAGTAGACTAGATGAAAATGATGTATGTGGCTTTAACTCATTGTGTGGCCATATTGAACAATCTAAAGCTCATGTAAATACATTGACCCTAAAGAGTGTTGATTGCAATGTCACCACCCATCTTTCTCAAGTCACTATACAAGCTACTTCAAATCCACATGTTAGAGATCCACCTACTACTCCATCTACATCGACATAACTTGCATCGCGTTATGACCTACTTTCCCAATTGAAGAAGACCCCTACATAGATATTTGTATTATAACTTCTACACACATCCCCTATTCACAAATAGGTCCTTGAAAATTCCCTAACTAAGTCTCATGTCCTCAAAAATATCAATGCCTCTCAATTCCAAATGATGATCAGAAACTTAGCTGCCCAAAAACACATGGTATTCATTGATAAATATTTCTAAGGTCTCAATCCTCATCATAATAAACCCTTGCACATCCAAGTCACTATTGATAATACCCAAATTAAAAGAGTCCTTATATATAATGGATTCAATCTAAATATGTGTACATTAAGTATGATCCATAATATTGGTATTTCTAAGGACCTCATTGATGTAAATAAAAGAATCACAATAGAAGCATATGATGATAGAGAAAGGGTGCATAAAGGTCTCATTTCACTCCCCTTACAAGTGGGCCCAACCCTTATTAAAACATTATGTCAGGTGCTTGATCTAGATCTAACCTATAACATTATTTTGGGTAGACCATGGATACACACTATCTCAGGTGTCTCATCCATGTTTCATCAATGTTTAAAATTCCCACATCATTGAGCTGAAATAACCATCCCAGGAGATCATGAACCCTTCCAGTATTGCAAGAGACTAGAAGGAAAGAAATCAAACTATTTCCCACTAAATGAATATGTTCATCCTATTTCACAAGAAACTCCTATCCAACACACTTCTTCTGAAGAATAGTTCTCTAATAAATCTAAGTTAAAAGAAAAGGTTACTCAGGAGAAGAATATTGAGTCTAAAAAGAAAGTTAGGTTCATGGATCAAGATTTGAGGGGATACAAATTTGAAATTTCCATGTGTATTTTTTAGCTCCCCCTCTCCCCAAAGTCTTATGGTAAACCTTCGCAACTCTTCCCTAAGGGAAGTAAGGAAATCATGAAATGAAAACAAACTACATTTGAACATTGGGGATCTCTTTCCTGGTTGTTTGATGATGAAGAAGATAAACCTATAGACATTCCCAAGGGAAAGTATATAAAAGCCACACCCATTGTTGAAAGCATGGGATATCATGGCACTAGCCTTGGAGAAAAATAAACTGGAAGGAAAACTCTCATCAAAGAAATTGGATACCCCCGTGGAAAAGGATTGTGTTCCATAGAAACTAAGAAAACTTTTTCCAAGGACTATTGTTTGGTTGAATCTGATTTAGAAACCAAGGAAGAGTTCTTTGAAGTCCCTTTCCATTACATTGAAGATGATCTTGACACACATATCATCCATATTACCTAATTAGACCTTCCCTCACCTAAACTTCCCCTTACCAACCCTGAACTAATTGATTGGGACCAACAAGATTCACCACCTCCCTTGACATATGTGATTTGGATGAGGTAGTTCTAGAGCTTTTTAGACTAATAAATCTCCAATAAAATGAGCATCAGATCCACTACAATGAGAAAACCTACTTCAGTATCCAAGTCAACTCCCTTACTCGCCAAAGTGAAGAAGAAGAAAATAAAAAAAATGATAAAACATCCTTGGGTGAAAACCTTTCTAAGGCACCCTTGGATGAAGAAACGGATAAAATAAAGGATGTTTCCTCTAGTGAAAACCTTTATAAGGCACTAGAGGAGGGGGAAGTTGACTTTCCTTTTATGTCTTTACTACCAAAGAAGTCTTCTATCCTCATAGAGGATATAATCATAGTCAATCTTGGTACTGAAGAAGATCCAAAGATCACTTACATTGCAACTTCCCTTGATGAGAAAGAAAAAGAGGCCATGATTTCATTTCTAAATAAATCCCACATCAATTTTGCATGGAATTATAAAGATATGTCTGGGCTTGATACTGACCTATTTGTACACCATCTTGTCGTAGATCCAAAAATCAAACCTGTGAAGCAAAAATTACACAACATGCATCCACAAGTGGCACTCCTAGTCAAAGCTAAATTACAAAAGATGCTCAGAGCAGAACTAATCAAACCCATAGATTATCCTAAGTGGGTCTCCAAAATTGTATCAGTAGGTAAACCCTCTGGGAGCATCTAGATCTGTACTAATTTTAGAGACCTTAATCTCACATGTCCTAAGAATGATTTTACACTCCCTAACATTGACATCATAGTGGATTTGACTATTGGACACGAGATTCTTTCACTCATGGATGGCTTTTTTGGATATAATAGATTTGAATAGAAATAGAGGACCATCACAAAATTGCATTCACCGCACCATGGGGTACATCACTACTACATTTGGGGCCAAATTTTGATGGCCATTTGTCAGATTTGCAATGCTCATTTGTCAGAATTTCGACACCTGAGTCCATCACCTTTTTTGCGTAGAAGATTGTGACAGAAGACCTATCTGTCGATTTACCAACACCATGTCATGTCGGAAACTTGCACATGACAACAACTTCATTATGGCATTTCCTACGGTTCATCCATCAAAATTTTGATAACAAGACCTATCAGAAATATACAATCTCTGTCGGAACATACTGTCGAAACCATAGTCTTTCCGACATTAGAACTGTTGGAATACCAACAATTTTCATCAAATTCTGACAGATCTACCTGTCGGTGATATGGCCTCACTATAGAATATTCTATTGAAATTTTTGTCGAATATTTTCTATTTATGACACTTTAACTGTCGGAATAGTGACAGTTCTGCAGTATTCTCTGACAGGTTACCCTGTCGAATGTATAGCATTACTGTCGCACAAAATGTCATAAATTATTTTTTTCTGACATTTTGTTTGTCAAATGCATAGCACTTCCATTAGAATTAATGATAAAGTGTCAAAAAACTGATGAATAGGCACATTAAAGTTAACATAGCTCAAGAGACCATCATAGGTTGTCTCTTTCTTCGGTCTATATTATTGACATAATGTTTTACCTTTCATTAGCTCATCAAATCCGAGGATTTGAAATAATTTAATAGAATATTTTCATGACAATGTATATTATTTAAGTTGATGTTGAATGAATTTATCTACTTCGTGCACTTGTAGACTATGAGGACGGTGATAAAGAAGCATTGCCATGGGAGGAGATGCTTCTTTATCACTGTCTTCGTAGTATACAAGTGCACGAAGTAGATAAATTTGTGCAACGTCAACTTAAATAATATACATTGTCATGAAAATATTCTATTAAATTCTTTTAAATCCCAAGATTTGATGATCTAATGAAAGGTAAAACATTCTGTCAATAATATAGACCGAAGAAAGAGACAACCTATGATGGTCTCTTGAGCTGTGCTATCTTTAGTCCTAGCTACCTGTCGATCATCGAGAATAATCATCGCCTTGCATTTATGTACACTACACAAATTGATCACAGTCTCGCAAAAACATTTTACACTTGTACATCTCATAAATACTAGAGGCCTAAAGTAATTTTATATGATCACTAGCACATTTTGTGCATGGATGAGAAAACACTATCCAAAGTTTCTAGATAACCATTTTTGAGAAGAGGAATGAGTGGAGACCAAAGAAGGGATAATTGTGAAGGTTTTATAGATTTGGGTTACTGAATCATCATCTCTGCACTGGTACTCAATCTGGCCTCCACTCCATATATGTCTTCTCATAATGTAAAAACTCTCCATCATTGATTCTCGTCATTTTTTCAGCATCTCCGTGGACTGAGACCTTTAATTATTGAGCTTCTCTTTGTTTTGAGAATAGTTTAACATTCTCTACTTAATAGGGCCAACCATGTGAAGGTAGAAGCTCACCTAGCCCCTCCTAGGAGCCTCTTATGACCCTTTATGACATTTTAAGACCTCTAAGATGTATTCTTAGGGATCGTAAAGGGTCATAAGGGGTCCTGGGATACAATAGCTAAGAAAAATAAATGTAGGCATCATGGTCACAATTTTTTGGAGACACAACATATTTGAGTGGTTTTTTGAGACGATGCAAAGTAGTGGTTGCTTTGCATCATCTGGGAATAGCACTCAATTATTTTGTGTCTCCAAAAAATTGTGACCATGATGCCTACATTTATGTTTCTCAACTGTTGTGATATGTGCATCACAGTCTGTCGTTGTTGCAGCAGCAGAGCCTATATTCCACAACAAAAAGGAAGACATATTTTTAGCTTGGGTCTCAATCCTACCCCAATTGTCAAAGGATCCAGGGCCAGGCTCAAAAGATGTCTTCCCATTCTATCTACAACATTGTGTCCATCCATGATCTCAGGAACATCATCATCTTTCCACTCTTCATTTGCCAAAATATATCGCTTCTTCAAGCTTGCATAGTAATCTTATTAATAAAAGAACTCTTGCCAACATTAGGGTACCCACAGATCAAAATAGTTGATGTTATTGGTGTTTGTGCTCAAGGATACTGATTCACTATTTTGAAATGGCCAAATCATTTTTATTTCGATTGTAGAGAAGAGGAGTGGGAGAAAATGAGCGGGTGAAAGTTGATCAAGAGCGAGAGAAGGCATTGCATTTTATTTGATCATAAATGCTCTCTGAAATGACCAATCATGTTTTCTATTCGATTCTTTTTGGTGTTTTTTTTTCCCATATTCAGTAGATAAAAATCATGGCGGCAACCACTTAGCCATCTTTTTGATGTTCTAGGTATTTTACAAAGATACAGGTATGTGGATTTATCATTCAATTGCTTGCAGTTATTGGTCAAATGCAAATATTTTGTCACGTTCCAAGGGCAAGATATCAATTTGGTGTTTTTGGTTTATGTTAAAAGTTGATTTGGTAAAATCCTCAAAAAACACACTACATGTTCTAAAATGTAAAGAAGTTGAATGTTAAATGTAAGATATATATCTCATCCATAGTAATCAAAAGAAAGGATATGAAACTTATAAGGAGATTTAACAAACCAAAAATATAAGTGAATAGGAAACATGGATTGGTACCTTATGAATTGGTTTTTGAGGTGCACAATCTTCATCAATCTCCTCAGAACAAGACCCCTCCTCATGAAAAATGTATTTAACACAAAAAAAAATCTACAAAATTGAACCAATGGCATGTTTAGAACAAAGAAATAGATTGATAATAATATGGTGAAAATTCTATTATGTTTAATACATGCAAAAGGACCAGTCCCAACAATTCTTAAACATACTTTATCTGATATGATAATAACATGCTGATTAAACTAATAAAGGTGTTATATACATTTAATCTACCAATTACTAATTACACAAAAAACAAATTTACAAAACTGAACCAATGGCATGTTCTTCGTATGTGATTTCTTCATCTTTCAAGCCTCTGGCATCATATTCGACTGCAAATTTCAAATGCATTGCATTTTATTTAATCATGAATACTCTCTGAAATGACCACATTCTACTGGTGTCATGCCCTAGCCTGTGCTTTATCTCCATTATTTGATGTTATTGGTGCTTGTGCTCAAGGATATCGATTCACTGTTTTCAAATGTTTGGATCGTTTTGGTCGTGACTGTTCCTCCAGTACACAGTTAGGAAATGTAACTATCTAATGATTATATGTAATGTTGAATGGATTAAATGCTTTATTCTTGGTAGAAGTGAATGGAAGGAATAGTGTTGGTGTTAGGGTTCATTTATTATTGAATTCAATGGTTTCCAAGATGTGTTGAGGAGTTTGCTCCTTGTTTAATGTTAACTGTTCCTGCACAATCCACTCATACAATAATGAAATGCTATGTGATTGAAAATTTCATACAACTGGTCCTTTGGCATGTATTAAATACAATCCAGTCACTTATTGAATGCTTTGGAGACTACTAGTTTGACTGTCCATGCGTTACCAGTGACTGAGATTCATTAAAGGATAAAAAACCCTTCATTTTGGGGTTATTGTCTGTGGATTCAAATGTAGGTTTAATTTGGTTAATGTTTAGAAGAGATCAATAAAGTATTTAAAGACAATCTTACATGTTTGGAGAGGTTTGAGAGGCACTTATAATGACTGTACCCTCACAAACAGTGGCATAGACTGGTTTTACTAAGTTTCCTTTCTCTATTTTGAGGTTTCCTTTCTCTGTCGTAGGGGTACGGTCAGAGGGTTCATTGACAAAATGATCCTTTGAATGGTTACTATGAATATGAATGATTTGATATAGCATATTGTTCATTTTACTTGAAGTTTGGAATAGCTTGTGCAAGGGTGAAAGTAGTTTTGGTCATTTTGGTCGTGATTGTTCCTCTACACAGTCAGAAAATGTAACTATCTAATGATTATATGTAATGTTGAATGGATTAAATGCTTTATTCTTGGTAGAAGTGAATGGAGTTTCCAAGATGTGTTTAGGAGTTTGCTCCTTGTTCAATGTTAATTGTTCATGCACAATCCACTCATACAACAGTGAAGTTACAAAACTGAACCAATGGCATGTTTACAACAAAGAAATAGAATGATAATAATATGTTGAAAATTCTATATATTCTATTTAATACATGCCAAAGGACCAGTCCTAACAATTCTTAAACATACTAGTTATCTGATATGATCAATTGTTAATAAAGGTCTAATTATGTAGACTGCTAGCACGAAGGAAGATTTGACCTAGCCAAATTTTCCTTGTACCACAGAAAAAAAAATGTGTGATAACTATGTCTACTCCAACCTTAATTGCTTAAGAATTCATCATATCAGATAAAGTATGTTTAAGAGTTGTTGGGAGTTCTATTAGACCTTTGTTGTAAACATGTCATTGGTTTTCAAATGTTTGGATTCACGTTTGTTGATATTATTGGCATATATGTTTAATGACATCATTGTATATTGTCGTCACTAAAATGATTGCATTCTACTAGTGTCATGCCCTAGCCCATGCTTTAACTCCATTATTTGATGTTATTGGTGCTTGTGCTCAAGGATATCCATTTTTTTGAAATGTTGACTGTGGTTATCAAATGGACAGCCCGTGAGCTTCTAGCTAAGTGTCATTTGTATTGATAGCTTAGGGCATCAAATGTATTGTATCATTGATAGTTGAGACTTTGTTAAAAAGAAATAGGACAAAGAATGATTCTGATTTAGTTTCTCTATTTTGATCTCTAAGTGGCTTACAACCCTAGAGAAGTATATGCAGATTTACAAATGCAGTTGCAGGATACATAGCAGCCGATAATTCATAAGAAATCCATCCATCCAATTTGAATAGCAATTAATACAAAGAAATAGGGTCCTCCAATGGCCCAATAATCCGGACCTTGACTGTCCCCTCAACCAGTGACCCTTCAAAACTGGGTTATCATGCAATCAATGAATGATCCTTCATTCTCCTGGTCTGCCCTGCATCCAAACATATTGGAAATACATAATACAATGATAACAAGTCTTTCACAATCCCCCTTCCCTCAAGGGACACTATCAACCATCCCTTCTACATAGCATTTCACTGTTGTATGAGTGGATTGTGCAGGAACAATTAACATTAAACAAGGAGCAAACTCCTCAGCACATCTTTGTTGTAAACATGCCATTGGTTCAGTTTTGTAAATTTTTTTTGTGTTAAATGCATTTAAATGGAACATTAAGCATAGTAATAATATTCTTAATCTATTAGTAATTGTAGATTAAATGCCCATAACACCTTTATCAGTTTAGCATGTTATTATAAGATACTAAAGAAGACCTACTATTTGTCAGAGAAATCTTCACTATCCCCCACAATGAAGACAATGAAGATTGACCTCCTGCCCCACAACAAAGAACATTGTAATAAGAATAAGATATAATATAGTGTTAGAATAAACTTTGAACAAAGACATGTAATGCTTAAGTTAATGATCTAAAAAGTTGCAAATATAGGAATTGAAAAAGAAGATAGTGCCAAGAAACATTTTCACAAATATGAAACGTGAGGAAAAGTAATAACATTAACAATGCCAAGATTCACAGCATTAAATTTCACTTGCGGATGAGTTTCTGTAGTGGGTTGCCCAACATCAAAAATATGTTGAGTTGCATTTGAGCTATAACTAAGAGTATCATGTGGAACAAACCCTAAACTTTGAAAGCGTTTTCCAACCTGGCAATTCAAAATTCAATCAAGGCAAGCATTAGTAAGTGAAATAAATTATAGACATCAACATCAACATCATCGTAATCATTAGAAATAAACTTTAAAGACATATTTTGGATAGTACTATGTTTCTTGAAAGTTTTTGTGATGCTTCTAAACTTTAAAGACATATTTTATGGCTTAATGATAACATAGATTAGTGTTTTGTTTTTTGATGGAATGTTGTTGATCATTCAAGGTCTTGAAGAAACTTTTGATTGTTTTGATTCTCAAGTCTTGACATTGTTTCTCAATGTGATATAGACTGACCACAAGATGGTTCAGTTGGTCCTCTCTTTCTATTTAATCATTTGTCTTCTTCATGGTGTAAGTGTTCATTAATATTCATTAATGGTGGGCGGTGATTCCTTGGTAATAAAGGCATTGAAAGCATTCATAATCATATAGCTCTTTACCTGATCTAGTCACATCATCAACATCGAGGTCAATTTGTCTGGCCTTGGCCTCAACCTCAACCTGCTCATTAACAATAGCATCTACACTCTCTATAGCTGCAATACAAATTGTTACATTAATCCAAACACCAATTGCAATTAAATTTGTATTACTACACCAATCAATTTAAGATGTTTACTTGTATTACTATGATGCATGTCCTCATTTTCATCAACAAGCATAGGTTGTGTATGGCAAGAATCGGCAGGCTCCAAAGTTTCTAGATAACCATTTTTTAGAAGAAGAAAAAGTGGAGGCCAAAGAAGGGATAATTGTGAAGGTTTTCTAGATGTAGGTTACTGAATCATCATCTCTTGTTGATATATCTCAGATTCTACTCCGGAATGAACAAACTATAGAGATATAACACAACTAAACATAGAATAAAGTAAACAAGAAGGGATAGAAGATACCCAGATATCAACCAAGTATACTCCAGTCTATATGCCTCCAAAATGTACTAACAAAGGTGTAGAGGAGAACTTGATTAGTACCTTAGTGTTAGTGTATTGAGGAAGAGTCCAGTCCTAACAGAGGCTTCTAGCCCTAATCAACTCGCAATTAACATTGCCAATAATTTCTGGTTGTATGGATCAAATCATAATCTGATCTTTATTCATGCTCAAACTTGTTCTTATCTATTAGCCGAAGCTACTTATCTTTCACACCAATATATGCTGATCTAAGTTTTCTTAAGGTAGAGAATCAAGGTTTTTGGGGAGGGAAGCACATTATGTTTTTGGTGCTTCTCTCCCTAGAATCCAACACCATATATATATGAATTGAATTATCTTCAAGAGGGTCGACTTGGTCTTATTAAATATATTTAATGTTAAAGCCAAGAGGCCAACCTTGGGCCCTTAACTAATTCAACCAACACATATATATAAATGAAATAATAATCTCCTTATTATTATAAATCGCACAAGGGTATTTATTTGATCAGTTTGATCTTGGCTGAAAGGTTATAATTATTAACACTCTGTACTGGTACCCAATCTGGCCTCCACTCCATATACATCTTCTCAGAATCTAAAAACTCTCCATCATTGATTCTTGTCATTTTTTCAGCATCTCGATGGACTGAGACCTTAAATTATGGAGCTTCTCTTTGTTTCAAGAATAGTTAAACATTCTCTACTTAACAGGGCCAACCATGTGAAGGTGGAAGCTCATCTGGCCCCTCCTAGTAGCCTCTTATGACCCTTTATGACATTTTAAGACCTCTAAGATGTATTCTTAGAGATCTTAAATGGTTGTAAAGGATCATAAGGGGTCCTGGGACACAACAACTAAGAAACATAATTGTAGGCATTGTGGTCACAATTTTTTGGAGACAACGTAATTGAGTTGTATACCCAGACGGTGGAGAGAAACTCCTGTACCTCCGATTCCAAGTTGACTACATCTGTTGCTCATGAATACAAGGTCCTCCAACAGATGTATTCAATTTGGAATTGGGGGTACAAAAGTTTCTCTACACCGCTTGGGTACACAACTCAATTACGTTATCTCCAAAAGATTGTGACTATGATGCCTACAATTATGTTTCTCAGCTATTTTGAAATCTACATTTATGTTTCTCAGTTGTCGTGTTTATGTGAATGTTTTTTTATGTATTTTGGATAGTAAGTCTAATTTAATTTGTCTGTAGACTAAGACCTTAAATCATGTAATGAGGATGCTTAGAACACTAGTATATGCAAATTTCATTATTTAATAATAAAAATCTATTAAAATGTTTATACCTTCTCCCATTTGCTGGTGTAATTCCTCTTTGAGTATCCCCTTTCTCCTTTGCATCCAAAATGAACCCATTCCAATCCCTCACTAGAATAAAGGGAGGATGCTCAAACTTCAGCAAGACTTCATACATGCAACATTCATAGATTACATTCAATGCGTTATTTACATTCGTAAATCAGCGTTGTGTACAAATCTATGGACGGTGTGTGGTACGAAGCCATGCTCAAGCTTGAAAATGATAGTCAATCCATAGTCAAGGTCAAGGAACCAATGGAACAACCAAGAAAATACTATATGTTAAATCATGTGATTGATAGCAGATTGGAGCTCACCTGAGCCATAAACATGAAGAATTATTCTAAAAAAAGATGTAAACCATATATATGCGCACTTGAGGCAAAGAGAAGTTACGTCATATCCATATTAAAATATTAGTTACAATATGAAAATACTAAACTAACTAATTCCTGAGTTCATCTCTGCATATGGTCACAAAAAAGATATGCGATTACAATACAAAGAAAGCATCGTAAAAATATAATTTCAAAATTTGCCCTAGCCTGACATGTTTTGCACTCAAATCCTTCATCGTGGATAAGTGGAGATGGGTAGATAGATGTAGATGAGTTGTCATCAACCCAACTAAAGTATCTGCAACCATTATTTCCCTGTGATGCCCAGTCTACATTAGTTCTTATATTATAATGAATAGTATTTACATTAGAAACATTAAATATATACACATCGACAACCTTTTTTCTATTTGGGCAGCACCAAAATTGTTGTACAGGGTTGTTCGATGTCCGTGAAGTCTTCAACACACACTGCCCACCACCACATTGACAGTTTGGCACATTGACAAGAGTCATCGAGCCTATATATCAATAATGCACTGCACCATCATTACTACATTTATTATTTTTATATGAAACAAGGAGTACCATCAAAAATATTAACCATTTACAATAATGAAAAGTAAACCTAAATCAAATAGCTCATTTATTTATCAGCATGTGTAGTCTCTGTGTATATGAAAAATGAAAGAAATATGAAGCTGAAATAAAATAGTGAACAAAATAGTATTCCACATAGACTGAATGAAATATACCATCAAAAGAAGGTGACAAAATCCTATCACGAAGCACAGACATAGGCAATCAAAAAGGGACAAAAGACAAGAAATAAGAAAAATCATTACGAATATAGAAAAATCATTCATACTATAATAAAAAAAAAGAAACACTCTTTGTCAACAATTTTCAAAATCATTAGGACTATAGAAAAATAATTAAGACTATACAAAATCAAATTTTAGAAATGGACAGTTCTGATGCTTTGCCATTACAACAATTGAGCATTCATCATTTGGTATTGTGTATTCCATTTAAGTATGTCAACAATGTTCAAAATCCTATCACCAAGCATAGACAAGAAATAAGAAAAATCATTAGGACTATAGAAAAATCAAGTTCTATAAATGGACGGTTCTAATATTGCTTTTCCATTACAACAACTGAGCATTTATCATTTGGTACATCTTGGTGTATTCCATTTAAGTTTTTCAGTTGTCATGTTTATGTGCATGTTCTTTATGTGTTTGGCTTCTCTCCCTTGCAAGGGATGCGTCGATAGGTAATTGATTTGAAAGCATAATGATTTGATAGTCTTTTTTCAGGATAGGCGTAATCATCCCGCCAACCTTAATTAGCAACATTTGTGATATATGTCAAGTACTTATAATCATTATGCCCAAAAAATAGAGACTTAGTAGTAAAAGCATGTCCTTTGGTTTACTAGTTTACGTATAATGAATATGTTCTTTGGTTTACTAGTTTAATCCGATTTAAGAATGGTTTGTTTCATGTTTGAATGTACCATTGAATGAAGCTTGGCTATATTAAGTACAATCTTAAGACTTGTGACTCTTCAAATTCTCTTGTTTCCTTCATACCTCCAAACATGGGTACTTTGAGTAGCCCTCCAACAAATGGACTTGTGATGATTTTCACAATAGTACATGTGTAGGAGGACTACTCAAAGTACTGCTTAGACAAATCTAAATGTTCATCACCTGTGCATATTAGAGTTGATCATAGAAGGTATATAGTAGACCCAACAGCAAATAGATTTGTGGTGATTTTCACAATAGTACATGTGTTGCTGGGTAAGCTCCCAATATCGCTCAGTCAAATATGCATGTGCATCACCTGTGCATATGAAGTGGCCCAAATGGAAGATACAATCACTAAATTCTGCATACTCCTTATTTTGTTCTTTGTTGATATTGTTAGACATGGTCTTTCTTGAATGGAATGACTCGTTACTTGTACATTGACTAGAATGTTGGTGTAAGAAGGATGATTTGTTTGCAACCATTTTTTCAACTCTAATTTTCTCAACACAAAGGGACATTTATCATAGCCATAGAAACATGATTATTTTAAAATGAAATACACCAAGGAGTACCATCAGAAATATTGACTATCTACAATCATGAATAGTTAACCTTAATCAAATAGCTCATTTTTTTATCAGCATGTGTAGTCTCTGTGTATATGAAAAATGAATGAAATATCAAGCTGAAATAAAATAGTGAACAAAAATTCAAATGCAAGGCCTAATTTATTAAGAGCAACAAACATTAGGACAAAAGAAAAATCATTAAGAGTATAGAAAAATCATTAGGACTATAGAAAAATCATTAAGACTACAAAATCAAGTTCTAGAAAAATCATTACGACTATAGAAAAATCATTTAGACTATAAAATCAAGTTCTAGAAATGGACGGTTCTGATGCTTTCCCATTACAACAATTGAGCATTCATCATTTGGTAATTCTTGGTGTATTCCATTTAAGTTTTTGAGTTGTCATGTTTATGTGCATGTTCTTTATGTGTGTTGCCCCACTTCTTGTCCTGTTTCCATGATGTTAATGTGGTAGTCTTGATGTTACAGGTTGGGTCGGGTCATGTAATGTCTACTTCTAGATTTCCTCTAGGATAGGAAATCTTTGCCGGGTTTCCCTCCAAATTGCTTTCATGTTTTAATCGGGTGGGATGTTTTCAAAGTCTCATTATATTGGGTAGGTTGTAGATCCCAACCCGGCAAAGATTATATGCTCCTGTTGATGCTCTTTCTCAGATGGAATGACAATTATGGATCATGATCTTCAGGCATTTACAAGGGATCAGAGGAAAGTCTTCATGTGACTGATGTAATAATAGATTTGGCATGGAAACATTTAGAATTATACTTCTTATGATAGTGTATGCATTCAGTTGATGAACTCCTCTTATTCTTAATGAGTACATTGATTATAGAAAAGTAAAGTTTGTAGTTGAATACATTGGGGCTATACTAAAATTTGTAAATCAAAGAGATCTCAAGATATGTTTTGAAAGAATTATCAAAGAATGTATGGTTGCATTTTATATGACATCACAATGCACAGGTTCAAAGTATAAAAGATACTTCAAAGGAATGCATCTTAGTTGACTACTGACGTTGCAAAGCCGAACACTCATCGATGTAATATATTTTCAAGTAACAGTAGAAACTGATGTTCTCCATGAAATGAATGTATAAATTGATTCCTTAAGTCTCCATGATCCTAACAGTGAAAACGGTGTATGATTTGATGTTGAAATGTGCCAGGCTGGGAATCCACATGCACCAATCATAGAGCGGTTGCATGATCACATGGAATAAAATAATGCCACGTGATCATGCAACAATGGAGTTCAGGTAGGTAAATGTGCTCTATTGGGACCCACATATGCTAATAGCGCAGATGCAATGATGAAAAGTTATAAGTCCGAGCCCAATGAGGATAGTATTAAATATTATTTCATGCACCAATGATAAAGCGGTCCCATGATCGCGTGAATAAAATAACACTCTTGCGATCGTGTGACAATGGAGGACCAGGTGGGACCCGAGTCAATAGACTTACCTATAGTGGAACAAAGAAAAGGATCCAACAGCCCTCACATAATCGCGATCCCTATCAAATGCTTTTGCAAACTTGCGAGATCTTTCCATGTGTAAAGGTGCAGCCGAGAAAAGTTGTCCGGAAGGAGGTTGCATAAGATTCTTGATCGATGGCTCCCACTTTGCCATTATGGAAAGAAAGATGTATAGAGGCAAAGTGGGATGGTGACGCATGTCAATGCACAATAAAAAAAGATTAAAGGGTTATTATCTTAGGAACATTCGGTGGGTGCTTAAACATTAGAGTTAAAAGTTGACGGAAGGAGAATAATAAAATAAATGAACTTTCGACCTTTTTCCAAAGTTGAATGTTGTATTAGAATAGAAAATGTCTGTTACAAAACACGTCGAAGGAAATATTGAAGTCTCGAGACTGAGTTGATTAATGCATTTGGAACAAAGAGGAGAATTGCATGTTAAAAAGGCTTATGCTGTTGAATAACCGGTAAGGTCTAGACTAGAGGCTTTGTCAGAAGCTCCTATCACAGTAAAGGAAAACATAATAATGTGGCACATGTCAGACATAGTAACCTTATTAGATGTTTTCATGATGATAAGGTGATGCTCCTTCCAGATTTAGATTTGTATTCAAAATTGCATCAAGGATGATTCCTTATGATATGAAAACAAGGAGAAGTCTAATATAGAGGGATGGCTAGATGTTTATGGATGCATGCAGATGATTATGTAGCATTCTCAAGTTCATGTCGATAGATGGAGTCTGTTCACTTCACACTCTTAGGGCAGATCAAAGGAAGTGCCAGTGTCTTTTGGGCTTCTTTTTTTTTGTGATTTCAAAAGTATTATTCTTTCACCTTTTCAGATTCTGGAAGCTGAAATGCTTCAGATTCTTATGAAGATCATACATTGTAATCTCTATATAAACTAGGGATAAAGGGAATGAAAGGGTCAGCAAACTGGTGAATGTAGAAAAGTAATTCTATTTACTTAGCCTGCCTCTTGTTTGTTGTTCCAGTGATAGTTTCTTTTGCATGATGAATGGAATGAACAGTTGTATGCAGAGCTACATTTTCTTACTGAATTCTACTTCATATTAGGAAGTGTAGTGTAAGTGATTCTATTCACTTTCTTGTGTATAACCCTTTGTCCATTCATTCTTCATTTTAGTTGCATTTTTGAATGGAAAGCACACTTATATTCTGATACTGTGATGTCTTCCTGAATTCTATTTCTTGCTAAGTAATTGCAGTATCGGTGATTCTATTTACCACTCATGATATAAGTATGTTTCTATTCACCAAGTAGAATTTGCTTTTCATATAGAGTAGGATAGAATTAGTTAGATGTCAAAATCATGTGATGATCTATGGTCAACATTCTACTGGGGGTTGTAGATTATTTTCATATATCCTTGCCTAAGTTGTTTGTGTCTACAAGCAATTTGGTTAAAAACACATAAGAGACAACCTGGTGGTCAAGATAAAAACATATTCATTGCATATCATACACAATCAGGGAGCTATACCTATCAATTTAGAGGGCAGTGATAGAAGACTTACACTGACCCATTTATTGGTGGACATCCTTTTGTTCTCTCACCTTGGGTGTATAGAGAGTCAAAGATTGAAAATCTTAAGAGAGGACAAACTGTTAACCAACAATTTTTGGTGACTCTGCTGGGGAGGACTTTGAAAAGAAGAAGATATTGATAAGTTTTTCTCAGAATCTTAAGGCATCTTGGATTCCAGATTTACCAGGAGTGAAAAACAAAATGGAAAGGTTGATCCAATATATGAAGAGCTTAAAGAGGTCAATTTCCCTATCCTTGAAAATATTTTCAGAAAAGGAAGAGCAAAGGAGAGAGAAACTGAAAATAAGAAGCCTGTTGATTTTCAGTCATCTACAATATTTCCTTTGAGACCAAAAAGAAGTAAGTCTTCTGCTCCTCCTATTGGTAGAATTCCTATTTCTACCACTTTCAATTCATTGTTATTGCACGGTATTGCACTACCCCTCTCAGTTTCAATTCAGGCGGTTGCAAAAAATACAAGGCTAGCAACTATGGTTGTTCTTTGGGGAAATACTATTGGGCCATTGAATCTTGTAGCAAATCATGACTTGCCAAAGGCCTCCAGAAAGAACTTCCCTAGATTCAATGGTGATGGCTCAGTGTCAGCTGAACAACATCTAAGTGCTTTCCAGAAAGTGTGTAGTGTGGTGAATCCTCAGCATGAGGATGTTGCAGTCAGGATGTTTGTGGATACTTTGGTGGATGATGCAGCAAATTGGTTCTAGGATTTACCCATAGGTTGTGTTACGGGATGGGACACCATGAAGCAAAGATTTGAAGGAAGATACAAGAGCACTGAAGATGCTCAAGTTCTCTTGTTTCAATTAGCCCAAATTAAGAAAGAACCATCCATCTCTATGAGAGATTTTAATGCAAAATTTAATAAACTTATTAAAAGAATACCAACTGCTAGTGCTCCAACAGGAGACAATTAGAAAACTTTCTACATCAGTTCCATGCCTCCTGAACTTGGTTATCAACTAAGAAGGGCTAATGTGGCCACTTTACAAGCTGCACAAACTCTTGCAGTAGAGATGGAGGATGACATGATAGCCTCTGGGAAATGGAAGAAAGAGTATCATACTGGATCTTCAAGCAATACAACAAGCACTTCAAACAGTACTGAGGCTATGTTACAAAAGTTGTCCAATGAGCTGATTGCATTAAAGAAACAAGTTGCTAGACCAGCTCATTCATTATATCATCCTTATCAAGAAGGACCAAGATATCAAGGTGGAAATAAGAACTTGCAGCTCCCTGCCCCTCAGCAAAGATTAGCTATTGAAGCTGCTCCTAAAGGTCAGACTTCTTGTGCCTTTCATCTCAGAGAAGATCATGATGGTAATACCTGTGAAGACATTATCAGATATTTATAGATGAGAGGAGAAGAAGTGCAAAGAATTGAATATCCAGAAGATGATGATGATCATGCTCCTCATGGTGACTTCATAAATTTGTATTGTGAGTATGAGTCAGATTCAGAAAATGGAGGAAATTGTTTTGCCACCTTGGAAGGACCTCAGCTAATGGTGAGACTAGAAGTTAGAAAAATAAGAGTCAGGTTTCTAATGCTGCTCCTGCTAAGAATCCAGCACCTTCTCACAAGGCGGATAAAGACAAGAATGCAACATCAAGTTCTTCACAAAAGGATCTAAAAGATAAGTCATCTACTTCTTTTGATATTATAAAATTTTGTGAGGAAACTAAGATTCAAATAACTACCATGGATTATTTAAAATCTAATCTGAATCAATTGCAAAGACTAGTAGAACGTTTTAAAAGTAAGGAGAATGTTCTTATTAATGCTAACATTCATGATAAAAATCAGACCAGTACTAGCAAAGAGAATTCAATAGATGATGATTTTTCAATTCCAAGATTGTTTCATGAAGAAGAATTTGCTGTCCATGCTACTTATTCTAGTAAAAAACTAGAGCCTTTCTATGTATCACTTTTTATTAATGGAAATAAATTGAGTAATTGCATCATAGATTCGGGAGCTTCAGACAATGTGATGCCTGCTTCAGTTGCTAAAGCTTTAGGATTTCCTTTAACTAAAGTCTTTGGCAGATGTTATTCTATGGATGCTAAACAAGTGCCCTTAATTGGTCAAATTAAAGATGCTCAAGTTGCCTTAGCTGCCTATCCCTCTAAGAGATTGAAGCTCACAATCCTTGTTGCTGATATCCCTGAGAGTTATGGAATGCTTCTTAGTAGAAGTTTTTGCAAACACTTGGGAGGAGAAATCAAGTTAGATTGGAAATCTGCCTATATTCAAGTAGGAAATAAAAAGGTGAAGTTGGAACCGGAAGGAAAAGAAAAATTCATTGTATTAAAGTTAGATGATCCTAGGTCACAAATTATTTATCAAGAAATGCAATTTGGAAACTATATGATATCCTATAATGGCCCTGATGTTCAAGAAGAGATAGAAGAAGCAAAAACTGAGCAATTATGGACATTAGAGTTTGATGGAAGTTGTGCCAAGGCTGGTTCAGGAGATGGGATAGTCTTGATAGCCCCTGATGGAGAAACTACTCATTTGGCCTATAAATTGAATTTTAAAAATACCAATAATACTGTAGAATATGAGGCCCTTCTCCTTGGTATAGAGGCAGCTAAACAAAAAGGAGTTAAATTGCTCAAAGTTCAAAGGGATGCTGAATTGGTAGTGAGACAAGTAAGAAATCAGTACTTTGTGAAAAATAATAGATTGAAAAATTATAGAAATAAAGTATGGGATGAAATAGAGAGTCTAGATGCCTTTTCAATAATTTTGGTCCCAAGAGATCAAAATTCCAGGGCTGATTCTCTAGCAGTTTCTGCATCTCTACTCTTGCCTCATCCTGACTTCAAGAATCAAGTATATAGAATGGAGGTCCTATTCAGACCTAAGGTGCCTGATAATGAAGAATCTTGGCAAGTATTTGAAGATGACAAGCATATTCAACAGTTTCTAGAAGGAACAGGCCCCTTTGCCGATATATGTTTTGAAAATGACAAAGAAGAGTAGTCACCAATTGATGAAGAAGAATTAAAATCAGGTATCATTCAATTGAAAGAAAATAGAATTCCTTTTCATTTTGTGTCATTAGAAAAAATCTTTGATAAACATGATGCCTATATAAGGAGAGAGAGATATAAGAAAGAAAAAACTTGTGGAGAATTTGATGGGATCAACATAGGAACTGAAGAGTGTCCTAGAATGATAAACATTGGAAAATGTTGTATCCTTGAAGAGAGAGTGAAAATCAAGGAGTTATTGGGTGAATTTCAAGATGTTTTTTCTTGGGATTATGAAGGCCTTAAGAATTTCATGGATGGAAAATTTAGACATACTATCCCTCTAAAACTTGGAACAACACCTTTCAAACAAAAGCAAAGAAATTATAATCCTTTGATTGAAAGAGCCATTTTCAAAGAAATTGATAAGATGTTGAAAGCCAAGATTATCTATCCTATTCATTATTCCACTTGGGTAGCAAACATTGTTCCTGTGAGGAAAAAGAATGGAGAAATAAGGATTTGTGTTGATTTTAGAAATCTGAACCAAGCTTCCCTCAAGGATAACTATGCTCTACCAAACATGGATCATTTGTTGCAAACTGTTGCAGGGTCAGAGATGATGTCCATGTTAGATGGTTTTTCAGGATATAATCAGATACAAGTAGATGAAGAAGATAAGTATAAAATAGCTTTCACAACACCTTGGGGCACATTTTATAATAGAATGCCTTTTGGGTTAATTAATGCAGGTGCAACCTTTCAAAGGGCTATGGATTTATCTTTTGGTGATCTTAAAAATAAAATTATTGTGATCTATCTTGATGACTTGACTGTTTTCTCCAAGAAGAGGAAAGATCACCTAGGAGATCTGACCAAGGTTCTGCAAAGATGTGAGATCAAGGCATATCCTTGAACCCAAAGAAATCAGTGTTTTGTGTCACTGAAGGTAAGCTTCTTGGTCACATTGTTTCTCAAGAAGGAGTCAAAATTGATCTTGATAGAGTTAAAGCCATTCAGCAATTAAGTTTACCTTTGAGTAAGACTGGTGTTAAATCCTTCTTTGGACAAGTGAATTTTCTGAGAAGATTTGTACTTGATTTTTTTGAGATTGTGCAAAGCATAGTTGACATGATGAAAGGAAATCAAACATTTAAGTGGACTAATGATGGTAAAAGAGCTTTTAAGGATATAAAGAATGCCATTGCAAATGCTCCTGTCTTGGTTCATCCTAATTATACTAAAGAGTTCATTATATACTACTATGCATCTGAACACACCATGTCAGCAATATTAATGCAAGATAATAAGGAAGGTATACAAGCTCCTATTGCCTTCATGAGTATTCCCTTAAAGAATCAAGAGCTGAAGTATTCTCAAGTTGAAAAGCATGCTTATGTAGTGGTGAGAGCATTAAAGAATTTCAGATTTTACATCCTGCATTCACATTAAGTCATCCATGTGCCTGATGCTGCTGTAAAAAGTGTGTTAACACAGCAAGATGTTGGGTGTAACAATAGAGGAGCTTGGATTGCAAAGGTCCAGGAGTATGATATAGATGTTAGGCCAACAAAAATCATAAGAGGCAATGCTCTTTGCAGGGCCATAGCATAGAATCAGCAAGTTGAAGAAGATGATCACAAAGTGCTGATGGTAAGTTTGCAAGATCCTTGGTTTTCAAATATTGCATATTTTCTAACTTATGGTGAATGTCCGGATGGATTAGCTGCTAAACAAAGGTGGAATTTAAGGAATAAAGCTTTGAAGTATGTTATCCATGATGATGTCTTGTATAAGAAAGCAATGGATGGTACTTTTCTGAGATGTGTTGATAAGGAACAGCAGGGAAAGTTGTTGAAATCTTTTCATGATGAAGCATGCGAAGGTCACTTCTCATCTACCGTGATAGCTTTCAAGATTCTAAGGCAATGCTATTATTGGCCTGACATGTTCAAAGACTCATATAAGTGGGTTGCAAATTGTGAGAAGTGTAAGATATTTGCAAGCAAACCACAGTTGGCTGCATTACCTTTGAAACCAGTGGTGATAGAAGCTCCTTTTCAGCAGTGGGGTTTGGACTTTGTAGGACCTTTCAATCCTCCTTCAAGTCAAGGACATTTGTACATCTTGACCACCACTAATTACTTCAGCAAATGGGTTGAAGCTAAACCAATGAAGAAGACTACTTCAGAAGTAGTATGTGAATTCATTAAAGAACAAATACTGGTAAGATTTGGAGTTCCCACAAAATTGATATTGGATAATGCTTCTTAATTTTCATCCTCAGAAATGGTTGCCTTTTGTTATGATCATGGGATTCAAATAGGACACTCTTTTGATTATTTTCCTCAAGGTAACGGGCAGGCCGAGTCAAGTAATAAAAATCTGATTAATATTTTGAAAAATTTAGTTGCTGATAATTAGAGAGATTGGCACAAAAAGATATATGATGCTCTTTGGGCAGATAGAACCACTCCTAAAAGAGCCATTGGTATTTCTCCTTTTGAGTTGGTGTATGGAGTAGAGGCCAACTTACCATTGCCATTAGAATTTGCTGCTTGTAAACTGAAAACCACAATTGAGGATGATGTTTTCAAGGATGGATTGGAAAAAAGGATCCTGTATTTGACAAAGGTGCAGGAAGAAAGGGAAGATATGGTTGATAGGATCACTGAACATCAGAACTGAGTCAAGAATTTTTTTGACAAAAGGGCAAGGCCAAGAAAATTCATGGAAGGTGATATGGTGCTGTTGTGGGATAAGAGACATGAACCTAAAGGAATGCATTCTAAATTTCAGTCCTTGCGGAAAGGTCCATTTCAGATTGTGCAAGTGAATCAAAACAATTCTTTCAGATTGGCATATCCTTCCGGAGAGTCTCTGCCATGTTCCTATAATGGGTAGGACTTGAAGCTATATCAGATGCATAATTGAAGAGCAGGTAACCCCTGCGTAGTAGCTAGTTAGGTAGGTTTTCTTTTTGTGTCATAGTTTAGTGGTTGTCTTTCCTGTTGTTGCTGCTTTCCTTAAGTTTAGTTTTCTTGTTGTCAAGTTGTCGGTTATTTTGCGGAACCAAAGATTGCTAGAGTTCTTTTAAGAATTGTAATGCTTAAATCCCCAGTTGGAGCCAGCTGTTACCCCACTTCTTGTCCTGTTTCCATGATGTTAATGTGGTAGTCTTGATGTTACAGGTCGGGTCGGGTCATGTAATATCTAGGTCTAGATTTCCTCTAGGATAGGAAATCTTTGCCAGGTTTCCCTCCAAATTGCTTTCATGTTTTAACCGGGTGGGATGTTTTCAAAGTCTCATTATATTGGGTAGGTTGTAGATCCCAACCCGACAAAGATTATATGCTCCTGTTGATGCTCTTTCTCAGATGGAATGACAATTATGGATCATGATCTTCAAGCATTTACAAGGGATCAGAGGAAAGTCTTCATGTGACTGATGTAATAATAGAGTTGGCATTGAAACATTCAGAATTATACTTCTTATGATAGTGTATGCATTCAATTGATGAACTCCTCTTATTATTAAAGAGTACATTGATTATAGAAAAGTAAAGTTTGCAGTTGAATACATTGGGGCTATACTAAAATCTGTAAGTCAAAGAGATCTCAAGATATGTTTTGAAACAATTACCAAAGAATGTATCGTTGCATCTTATATGACATCACAATGCACAGGTTCAAAGTATAAAAGATACTTCAAAGGAATGCATCTTAGTTGACTACTGACGTTGCAAAGTTGAACACTCATCGATCTAATGTATTTTCAAGTAATAGTAGAAACTAATGTTCTCCATGAAATGAATGTATAAATTGATTCCTTAAGTCTCCATGATCCTAACAATGAAAATGGTGTACAATTTGATGTTGAAATGTGCCAGGCTGGGAATCCACATGCACCAATCATAGAGCGGTCGCATGATCACATGGAATAAAATAATGCCATGTGATCATGCAACAATGGAGTTCGGGGAGGTGAATGCACTCTACTGGGACCCATGTATGCTAACAGCACAAATGCAATAATGAAAAGTTATAAGTCCGAGCCCGACGAGGATAGTATTAAATATTATTTCATGCGCCAATGATAAAGCGGTCGCATGATCGTGTGAATAAAATAACTCTTGCGATCATGCGACAATGGAGGACTAGGTGGGACACGAGTCAACGGAATTACCTATAGTGGAACAAAGAAAAGGATCCAAAATCCCTCACATAATCATGATCCCTGTCAAATTCTTTTGTGAACTTGCGAGATCTTTCCACGTGTAAAGGTGGGGCCGAGAAAAGTTGTCCGAAAGGAGGTTGCATAAGATTCTTGATCGACGGCTCCCGCTTTGCCGTATGGAAAGAAAGATGTATAGCGGCAAAGCAAGATGGTGATGCATGTCAGTGCACAATAAAAAAATATTGAAGGGTTATTATCTTAGGAACATTCGGCGGGTGCTTAAACATTAGAGTTAAAAGTTGACAGAAGGAGAATAATAAAATAAATGAACTTTCGACCTTTTTCCAAAGTCGACTGTCGTATTAGAATAGAAAATGTCTGTTACAGAACACATCAAAGGAAATATTGAAGTCTCAAGACTGAGTTGATTAATGCATCTGGAACAGAGAGGAGAATTGCATGTTAAAAAGGCTTATGATGTTGAATAACCGGTAAGGTCTAGACTAGAGGCTTTGTCAGAAGCTCCTATCGCAGTAAAGGAAAACATAATAATGTGGCACATGTCAAACATAGTAACCTTATTAGATGTTTTCATGATGATAAGATGATGCTCCTTCCATATTTAGATTTGTATTCAGAATTGCATCAAGGATGATTCCTTATGATATGAAAACAAGGAGAAGTCTAATACAAAGGGATGGCTAGATGTTTATGGATGCATGTAGATGATTATGTAGCATTCTCAAGTTCATGTCGATAGATGGAGTCTGTTCACTTCACATTCTCAGGGCAGATCAAAGGAAGTGATAGTGTCTTTTGGGCTTCTTCTTTTTTTTGTGATTTCAAAAGTATTATTCTTTCACCTTTTCAGATTTTGGAAGCTGAAACGCTTTACATTCTTATGAAGATCATACATTTTAATCTCTATATAAACTGGGGATAAGGGGAATGAAAGGGTCGGCAAACTGGTGAATGTAGAAAAGTAATTCTATTTACTTAGCCTGCCTCTAGTTTGTTGTTCCAGTGATAGTTTCTTTTGCATGATGAATGGAATGAACAGTTGTATGCAGAGCTGCATTTTCTTGCTGAATTCTACTTCATATTAGGAAGTGTAGTGTAAGTGATTCTATTCACTTTCTTGTGTATAACCCTTTGTCCATTCATTCTTCATTTTAGTTGCATTTTTGAATGTAAAGCACACTTATATTTTGATACTGTGATGTCTTCCTGAATTCTATTTCTTGCTAAGTAATTGCAGGACCAGTGATTCTATTTACCACTCATGATATAAGTCTATTTCTATTCACCAAGTAGAATCTACTTTTCATATAGAGTAGGATAGAATTAGTTAGATGTCAAAATCATGTGATGATCTATGGTCAACATTCAACTGGAGGTTGTAGATTATCTTCATATATCCTTGCCTAAGTTGTTTGTGTCTACAAGCAATTTGGTTAAAAACACATAAGAGACAACCTGGTGGTCAAGATAAAAACATATTCATTGCATATCATACACAATCAGGGAGCTGTACCTGTCAATTTGGAGGGCAGTGATAGAAGACTTACACTGACCCATTTGTTGGTGGACATCCTTTTGTTCTCTCACCTTGGGTGTATAAAGAGTCAAAGATTGAAAATCTTAAGAGAGGACAAACTATTAACCAACAATGTGTTTGGCTTCTCTCCCTCACAAGGGATATGTCGATAGGTAATTGATTTGAAAGCATAATGATTTGACTATTCCAAGTAATGTTTTTAATCCTTTGAAGTTTCTCATGATCCTGATGTAAGTTGATTGGATTAAGCAATGTGAGGATCCAAAATAGGACTTTAGGGGGGGTTCAATAAATGTTTTGGAAGACTTAGAGGAACTATTAGCATGATTGTTCCTTCATCTACAGTGAGTTAGACTAAATTTGCTAAGTTTTTCCTTTGGTTTGAAGTGTATTTTGTAATCCATTTCCTTTCCATGGAACCAAAGACCTAGGACCCATGGAAAAAGGATACTAACAATGTATTATACAACTCTGATGTTCTTGACTTGTAGAGATTTGAGAAAGTAAAGAGAACATTGGCTATGTTTAATGTTAACTGTTCCTACACAATCCACTCATACAACAGTGAAATGTTATGTGATTGACAATTTCATACAACTGGTCCTTTGGCGTGTATTAAACATAATAGAATTTTCAGCATATTATTATCATTCTATTTCTTTTTTGTAAACATGTCATTGGTTCGGTTTTAATCTACTGGTGTCGTGCCCTAGCCCATGCTTTATCTCCATTATTTGATGTTATTCACTATTTTGAAATGTTGATTGTGGTTATCAAATGGGAAAAATAGAAAAAAAAAATTGTACACCAATTTTTTTTACAAAACTGAACCAATGGCATGTTTACAACAAAGAAATAGAATTATAATAATATGTTGAAAATTCTATTTTGTTTAATACACACCAAAGGACCAGTTGTATGAAATTGTCAATCACATAGCATTTCACTGTTCTATGAGTGGATTGTGGAGGAATAGTTAACATTAAACAAGGAGCAAACTCCTCAACACCTCTTGGAAACCATTGAATTCAATAATAAATGAAACCTAACACCAACACTATTCATTCCATTCACTTCTACCAAGAATTCCAGCACAAGCACAAGCCATTCCAAACTTCAAGTACAAGCCATTCCAAACTTCAAGTAAAATTAGAAATATGCTATATCAAATCATTCATATTCATAGTAACCATTCAAAGGATCATTTTGTCAATGAACCCTCTAACTATAGCCCTGTGGCAGAGAAAGGAAACCTCAAAATAGAGAAAGGAAACTTAGTAAAACTAATCTATGTCATTGTTTGTGAGGGTACAATCATGATAAGTGCCTCTCAAACCTCTTCAAACATGTAAGATTGTCTTTAAATACTTTATTGATCTCTTCTAAACATTAACCAAATCAAACCTACATTTGAATCCACACACAATAACCCCAAAATGAAGGGTTTTGTATCCTTTAATGAATCTCAAACACTGGTAACGCATGGACAGTCAAACCAGTAGTCTCCAAAGCATTCAATAAGTGACTAGATTGTATTTAATACATGCCAAAGGACCAGTTGTATGAAATTGTCAATCACATAGCATTCCACTGTTGTATGAGTGGATTGTGCAGGAACAGTTAACATTAAACAAGGAGCAAACTCCTCAACACATCTTGGAAACCATTGAATTCAACAATAAATGAAACCTAACACCAACACTATTCCTTCCATTCACTTCTACCAAGAATAAAGCATTTAATCCATTCAACATTACATATAATCATTAGATAGTTACATTTTCTGACTATGTAGAGGAACAATCATGACCAAAATGATCAAAACTACTTTCACCCTCGCACAAGCTATTCCAAACTTCAAGTAAAATGAGCAATATGCTATATCAAATCATTCATATTCATAGTAACCATTCAAAGGATCATTTTGTCAATGAACCCTTTGACTGTACCCCTACGGTAGAGAAAGGAAACCTCAAAATAGAGAAAGGAAACTTAGTAAAACCAATCTATACCAATTTTTGTGAGGGTATAGTCATGATAAGTGCTTCTTAAACCTCTCCAAACATGTAAGAATGTCTTTAAATACTCCATCAATCTCTTCTAAACATTAACGCATGGACAGTCAAACCAGTAGTCTCCAAAGCATTCAATAAGTGAATATGAATGTTTGAAAACTTTCCTCTCAACTTCCCCAACCACTCCTAATTGGTTAGAGGGATTAGTTGAGTGTTTAGACACTAAAACTTCTTAAACATACTTTATTTGATATGATGAATTGTAATATCAACAAACGTGAATCCAAACATTTGAAAATAGTGAATCGATATCCTTGAGCACAAGCACCAATAACATCAAATAATGGAGATAAAGCACGGGCTAGGGCACAACACTAGTAAAATGCGATCATTTCAATGAGCATTCATGATCAAATAAAATGCAAAGCATTTGAAATTTGCTATTGAATATGATGCTAGAGGCTCGAAAGACACTGCCCATCAAAGATACCAATCAAAGATGAAGAAATCACATACCTTCTATCACACTCGGCTTGCACAAAGGAAGATTTGATAGCCAAATCTTCCTTGTACCACATGAAGAACATTCCATTGGTTCAGTTTAGCATGTTATTATCATATCAGATAAAGTATGTTTAAGAATTGTTGGTAAGGATAGGAATAGTGGAGATTCTAGAAATATCCCTCTAACCGATTAGGAGTTGTTGGGGAAGTCGAGAGGAAAGTTTTCAAACATTCATATTCACTTATTGAATGCTTTGGAGACTACTGGTTTGACTGTCCATGCATTACCAGTGACTAAGATTCATTAAGGATACAAAACCCTTCATTTTGGGTTATTGTGTGTGGATTCATCCGCTTTAGCTAGCAAGATCAAGAAGATTGGGCAAGAGGACATTATGGTAGAAGAAGTATTTAAAGAAGAAATAAGAAGCAATAGAAAAGTTTTCAGGACTTCGGAACAACATTTTAGAATCCATGAATGGTATGGGTAAGGTGACCTTCATTCTTGGCCATGACTTCAATGAAACATTGGATATGGTTGATAAGAAGAAGGATCACTTGTTGATAGTGTTCCTTGAGGGAAGGGGGATTGTGAAAGACTTGTTATCATTGTATTGTATATTTCCAATATGTTTGGATGCAGGGCAGACCAGGAGAATGAAGGATCACTCACTCATTGCATAATAACCCAGTTTTGAAGGGTCACTAGTTGAGGGGACAGTCAAGGTCTGGATGTTGATAGTAATTCGTTGAGGGAAGGGGGATTGTAAAAGAATTGTTATCATTGTATTGTGTATTTCCAATATGTTTGGATGCATGGCAGACTAGGAGAATGAAGGATCACTCACTAATTGCATAATAACCCAGTTTTGAAGGGTCGCTGGTTGAGGGGACAGTCAAGGTCTAGATGTTGATAGTGTTCCTTGAGGGAAGGGGGATTGTGAAAGGCTTGTTATCATTGTATTGTGTATTTCCAATATGTTTGGATGTAGGGCAAACCAGCAGAATGAATGATCACTCACTGATTGCATGATAACCCTATTTTGAAGGGTCATTGGAAGAGGGGGGAATGAAGGATCACTCACTGATTGCATGATAACCCCACCAAGCATTCTTTCTTTTAAGTTTCCACAATATCTCAAAATATGATCATTATTCTTTACTTTCTTCTATATGCTATTCTTTCTATGGTTTTGTTATCTCAGAAATATATCAAAAACATTGTAGATGTGCATATAAAAGTAAAATATTGTCCTTCAATTGTTCCACATTGAAGCATTTCCTCTTGGGAGTATTCTCTTTGTTTGTACAATATCTGTCAAAAATGGTTCCCATATTTCTTCAAGATCTATTTTAATCTTTATACTACAATTTTGATTAGATTTGACCAATAGTTGATTTCATTGGTATTTTATAGCATATAATCCTAATGTGAAATGTGGAGAGAAAGAAAGAGACACACTAGGTATGAATTACATGATATACCCATCATCACTTAGCACTTAAATAATAAATTATGGACAGGGAACAACCCCCTAACTTCTGGATTTTTTTTCATGTTGGCCTCTTATTATATGCAAAGGTAGGCCTATCTTAGGCTAACAACCATAGTGTAGGGGCCATAAATTATGGATCCCAAAATAGTGCACACTTGTATTAAATTAGGTTCACTATACTACAAGGGAATGGAAACCATGCAATAGTGCCTCATGGGGATGGAAGCAACCCTTCACCAAGAAGATGATTGTGTCTGCAATATTTACTAGAGTCAAAGAACATAATTTGGTTCCAGCAATTAATCCTAGAATATAATGGCACCCACAAAACACTTGGAAAAGATAGCACTCACTATATATTTTATCACTCTTTTAAAGCTGGGACAATAAATCTCAAAGATTGATCAATGAATTCTTGAACACAAAGAACCATTGACAGTTATGATTCATGTGTATAATAGCCAACAACCAGTTGTTCCAATCATGGTGTCCAATAATTATGTTAGAAAAAGCATCTAAAAATCCCTTACACAACCATAATAGATTCAAACCATGAACTGTAAGAACCTAACAATGGGACTAAGAAAGATAGAGCCTAAACAAATCTTGATCATATTCCACCCTATTGTAAGGCCCAAGAAGTAACTCTATCTTAAAGCTACACATTCCTCTAAATGAAGCTCAAAGGTCAGGTAGCTGAAGCATAGCAATACTTGAATGAATATAGGAATAATTTGATGTACAATCATTTGCTAGCTTGGTTTGTGGGTTTTCCACATAATATTTTCCATTTAACCACATTTATAGTTTGAGAAAATCAGAAAAAATTGTTTCAAATTTATATTATCCTTTTGAACTAGCACACTGCCATCAAAATGCATAATCATTGGTCATATCAAGAAAATTCCTATTGATTAGTAGGATATCCTTATAAAAATTTGATGCATGGATTTCTTGTGAATTATCGACTGCTATGTATCCTACAACTATGAAAGGAATAGTGTTGGTGTTAGGTTTCATTTATTATTGAATTCAATGGTTTCCAAGATGTGTTGAGGAGTTTGCTCCTTGTTTAATGTTAATTGTTCCTACACAATCCACTCATAAAATAGTGAAATTCTATGTGGAAGGGATGGTTGATAGTGTTCCTTGGGGGAAGGGGGATTGTGAAAGACTTGTTATCATTGTATTGTGTATTTCCAATATGTTTGGATGTAGGGAAGACCAGGTTAATGTAGGATCACTCACTGATTGCATGATAACCCAGTTTTGAAGGGTCACTGGTTGAGGGGACAGTCAAGGTCCAGATGATTGGGCCATTGGAGGACCCTAGTTCTTTGTATTAATTGCTATTCAAATTGGATGAATGGATTTCTTGTGAATTATCAGCTGCTATGTATCCTGCAACTAGATCCATAAATCGGCATATACTTCTCTAGGGTTGTAAGCCACTTAGGGATCAAAATAGAGAAACTAAATTAGAATCATTCTTTGTCCTATTTCATTTTAACAAAGTCTCAACTATCAATGATACAATACATTTGATGCCCTAAGCTATCAATAAAAATGGTGCCTAGCTAGAAGCTCATGGGCTCTCCATTTGATAACCACAGTCAACATTTCAAAAAAATGGATATCCTTGAGCACAAGCACCAATAACATCAAATAATGGAGTTAAAGCATGGGCTAGGGCATGACACTAGTAGAATGCAATCATTTCAGTGACTGCAATATACAATGGCATCATTAAATACATATGCCAGTAATATCAACAAACATGAAACCAAACATTTGAATACAGTGAATCAATATCCTTGAGCACAAGCACCAATAACATCAAATAATAGAGATATAGCACTAGCTAGGGCATGACACCAGTAGAATTTGGTCATTTTAGAGAGAAAATCCCTCAACAATAAAATGAAATGCATTCAAATATGATGCCAGAGGCTCAAAAGATGAAGAAATCTCATACCTTCTCCCGTGCCCAGCTTTCGCTCCTTTTCTGCCGCTCTCTAATCGAAATAAAAATGATGAGGCTGTTTCACTTTTTTTTTAAATGTATACACCAAATCTATCAGAGTTTCGATGGTCAATTAAACACCCATCAAAATACTGACATCATCGGGGCCTATTACCAAAAAAAAACACCAAATTTGTAAGAAAAAGTTACCCGTCGAAAAATTTTGTCAAAATTTGGCCCCAAATGTAGTAGTGCATTCTATTACTAGGTCATGCCCTTTGGTCTCAAAAATACATGTGCCACATATCAGAGAGCCATGACAACTATCTTCCATGACCTTCTTCATTTGATTATGGAAGACTATGTGGATGAACTTATGGTCCCTGCCTATGACCAATTGGATTCTGAGCCGGTGTGTGAAATTTTTGGTCCCGAATCACCTTTGTATTAGGAAATCCTTGCCTTTCTTCATGATAAAACCATTCGCCTCACCCTTATGCCTAACCAACAAAAAAATTTTGTCTGTTGCACGTCCCCTTACATAATTCTTGGAGATACCCTATTTCAAAAACACTTTTTATTGAACTCTTCTTTGATGTCTGAATTCAGAGGAAGCACAAAAATCCTTAGAAGAAGTACATGAAGTAATATATAAAGAAATGTGTTCCCTATGAGTAGAACTACGATTTGATACATGCTCCTACTACAAATAGGGAATACTGAGAGGGGGGGTGAATCAGTATTCTACAAACTTTTACTTTTGCCCAATTATGAATATAACAGATTAACTTGATGCTTGGAAAACAAAGTAAATTAAATAGAATGCATAGCAATAAAGAAAATGAACTCATAACACATTATTTATTCTTGGGGAAACTTTGGCCAAGGGAAAACCCCAGTGGGGATGATACCCACAATGATCCACTAATCAAAAGTATCATGTTAAGGATGTTGACCCTGTTAGGAGCCTGTTACATACATATAGTGTCTCAGTCCTGATTAAGTGACTCTAGGACTTGTTAGAAGCCTCAACCTTGATAAGAGTTGGTAGTACAATTTGAAATGATTACAAGATGAGCCCACTACCCAAACATGTAATGTACAATGATTTCTGATTACAAAAAGGGGCAAGGTATATAACCTTTTACTGCTTCGCTTTCATATACAAAGTCTTCTTACTTGAATTTCACAATTTACAACTTCACAATAATATCTTTCACATATATATGTTCTACTACTTACTTTGCATTACATATGTCTTACATTTATACAAGTTATTAAGAATAATAACTTTTACAGTCGGCTTTACAAAACATAAAGCACTTCACAAAAATACATATTAACTTGTTCTACCCAAGGGTTAACATCTAGGATGTCATCCCTTTATATGATTAAGTTATTATTTTGATAAACAAAATAATCCCTTAACTATTTACTAATTTTGTCTTCTTTCTTTATCCTGTCGGCTTCAACTCTGTCTCTGGTAATATTGCAATAGCTTCTTCTGTACATGCCATATAGACCTGCACTCTCAGGTGAGTCTTCAATACACATCATAGTATCCATGTTCAAGTGCACAAGAACTGAACTTACTTCTATCGACATTGCCAATCAAAACTATCTCTGGTTACACTGGGAAAATGTTGCTTAGACTTAGACAATTTTGTTCTACGCTCTATCACAACTAGTCTCTATCATATGCAGTCTTCATATAGATCATATGTTTCCATAATGACAACATCTAGATATCTAACTTAGTGAAATTTCCAACAACTCCCGCTCAATCTCTCCAACCCACCATCACACCTTGGCCTTTCTCCCATTGGGGCTTTGACCTTGTGGGCCAAATATTCCCTAACTCTTCTAGTGGCCACAAGTATATTCTAGATTCCACTAAGTACTTTACAAAATGGGTTGAAGCAATCCCCCTCACCTATACTATCAATAAGAGAATTTCTAAGTTTATCTTGAACTATATCATTTGTCTCTATGACATCCCAAAAGACCTCGATAATGATAATGGCACTTCCTTAAAGAGTAAGGATGTCTCTAACCTTTGTAATAAATTTGGCATTACCCAATATTGCTCATCCAAGTACTTCTAATAGGGAAATGGTCAAGCTAAGGCTATGAATAAGACCATATTGAAAATCCTCAAAAATACTATTGATGTCATTGGTTGTGATTAGCACCTACAACTTAATCCTTCCCTTTGGGCTTACTACACCTCCATTCATACACCCATCAGATCGACTCTATTTTCCATCATCTATGTCTCTAAGGTTGTTATTCCCATTGTAATTGAGCTCCCTTCCCTCGAGATTTCTCTCAAAAACCTAATTTTTGAAGAAGAATGTCGAGTTGTCTACTTGCAAGAGTTGTAACTCCTCGATGAGAGATGCCTCAATACCCTTAACCACCTCCACATGTATCAAAATTGTTTGCACTTATATTTCAACAAAAAGATCCATTTGGGTCCATTTGTTATCACTGTAAAGTTTGGTTTTGGGTCATATCAGATTGCAACACCTGTGGGAGATATGCTCCCTGATCCTATAAATATTTTTCATCTAAAGCACTTCTATGCGTAGTCAATATTCAGTTCATTTACAGTGTTCATTCAGCAAAGAATCCTAAAAATTAGAAAATGTCTTGAAAAAATCCTAAAAATCAGAAAAAGATCCTGAAAAAGCCTAAAAATAAAAAAAGCTAAAAATCCTAAACAATAGAAAAAGTTCTTGAAAAAATCATTTTCATGGTGAAAACATAGTAAACAAGCACCTTGCAAAAAAATTTAAAAAAAACAAAGAGAGAAACATAAATAAATTCTTCCACCAATGAAAACTTGTCAAATAAGCACTATAGGAAATAACCATGGTGAAAACCTTTTTAGGCACTATGGTAGCAGATTTGAATCCATTGTCTTCTCCCGCTCCTTATACATATCCATCCTTGTCCTCATCTAGTTTTTGGTCTTAGTTCTTTGCGTCACGCTAAAAGTCCAAGAAAATTCTCAACCGACTAAGCTTAACCCCATCACACTAAGCTTTCCATGAACATGATGACCGCAAAAGTGCTTATCAAAATCAACATCATCATTGAGTCTCTAATTTATTATTATTTTCACATCTATTACTTGCGAATATTCACCTTTAACTCCATCACACTGAGCTTTCCCTAGATAGAGTGACTACAAAAGTGATTATCAAAATATATATTGTGATCAAGTCTCCAAGTTATTGTTCTTTTCACATCTATTGCTTGTCAAAATTTACCTTTGTTAGTCAATCAATCATTTCCCTAGAGGATGCATCCTTCCTTAGTTGACACAAATCAAACTCATCAATCCTATCCCATTCATGGCAAGAATTGTGGACCGAATGGCTACTTGTTCAGGAGGTCTTCTTGGTTGATTTTATCTTTTCTATCAGTAGATCCTACTCATGATTGCCTAGATCATTCATATCTTGGTACATTGTGAATATGAAATTTGATGCATGTGTTGATTGCAGTATGATCTATTTGTTGATACTTTATGAGCATTCTTTTTGGTTTCTTAGTCATGATTATGTGTATCTTACCAGGGGAAATGATTTAGCATACTTGTGTCCCTTTAAGATACATAGGTGTGCCCAGACCTCTCCAATAAGCATATGTCATAGGTTCTGTCTTGATTAGGAAATCTACTTCTATGTTCCTAAAGCTATCTAGTTTATCTGAGAGTCTATTCCATACAATGGAACAATTTCATATGTGCTTTCATAACACATGATGCATACCTCTTGTTGCAAAATCAAACTAGGGTGTGCTCTCTAACATCCACATAATATAATCCCATGAAAGTCATGTAGCTAGAATGTGGGATGCATTTTTTTGGTCGCATTGCATGTTACTCTTGGCAACATTTCTATTTATTCCCCTCCCTACAACTCGTTTAATGATGCTATCAGTTATGCTTGCCACGCTCATCCTAGTTTGCATCTTCATTAGTTGCATTTTAGTTAGTCCATTTAGTTGCACCTAATCATAATCATGTAGATGTCTTTTTCTCATATTGCATTACTCATTATCACATTACTCATTAACTTATACATTATCCATTAATCATTATCTTATCATATTGCATTAATCATTATCTTATCCATTCTATTAATCATTATCTTATCTCTTACATTAATCATTCTCCTTTAATCACTATTGCATTATCCATTACACTAATCCTATTGCATTAATCATTATCCATTAATAATTATCTTAATAATATTACATTAATCATTATCACCTTAATAACATTAATCATTATTCATTATTACATTAATCATTATTCATTATTCATTAATCATTAAACATTATTGCATTAGCCATTCTTGTTACATTCATTATTACATCCATCACATCACATTTGCAAAAAATAATCATTTCTAACTAAGTCCATCTAATCATATACACCATCATATATATACCTACATCATAAATATGTCAGCATATGTCTCACATCCTACATCACACACATCAGTCCATGATATCACCAAATCGACATATGCATATAGGAATCAAACCACATACATGATATAGGACCATCATATTCATGTCTATATAAATAATCAAGTGTTCAAGTCCATCAAATACATCAATGCATATACATATCTATTTATTAAAATGTTGTTGTACATATATCATACTCAAAGTCTATCTAAGTGTCAAAAATGGCCAAGATGGATCATGAAGTGGGTTGTGTGGATGGCCTAGCCCCTCCTATCCTATCACCCTCTCTATCTCATAGATTTCTAATCCCTATTGAGTCCTATGATCCTCCTCCACCTATCATCGGTCAGCCTATCCTCTCATTATACATCACAACCCTATGTCCCTCAAGAATATCCTCATAATATTAACGGTGGTAGTACTCCATCTCTTTGATCACTCTAGTCTCCTATCTCTGAGTAGAAAATGTCTCATGTACCACCTACATCACCCCTGGACCTATCACCACCTATAATGTGATCTCTTTCTGACCCCTATACTCATCAGACCTGCGTCGATATGTATTCCTCTCCTGAGTGATCACCTACAGCTCTGCTCTCAACTAGTCTACCTCCTACTATTGTGCTCTAGCTCCCTCTATCTGATTCACCATCACTATAAACTCATCATTTTCTACCTGAGCCTACAACCTATCTAACACACCTTGAGAACTATCTTCTTGTGCTCACTCCCCTACCAATAGCCCATGTACTCTAGCGACCTCTTCATGTAAGCTAAGCTCTGATGCTTGGGTAGTAGTTAGAAGACCTTTTACCCTACCTAACTCTATCTATAGGTTATCCTTCTTTGTGACCAAAGTATTATGTATCTATTGGATGATATATCCTGGTGGTGGTCCTTTTACCTTTGCAAGGGCCAGTGGTGGTCCCTATCCCTATCCTTGTCCCTGCATTAGGGTTGTCTATGGCCACTTTACATATCCCTATGGCATCACTAGAGGGGCTTTGTCTACCAATACCTGTACTACTCCTGAGCATCGTGGTGCTTCCACCCTCTGTTGATCCCATCCTCCTCCTCCTCTAATCCCCTCTCCTCTTCTATCTTTCTTGTCCTATCCACCATCATCTATATCTACAATAGCCCCATCCCCTCTCTCAGATGGCTACTCATCTTTAGGAACTGCAATCGGCACACTCAATCTGATAGGTTGATGAATCACCCACCACTATGTGTATGCAAGTGTCACTCCTGCATCACAAACCTGATCCTATCCTTTCTTCCATGGTACTGATTCCATCCCCAGCCAAGAAGCCTAGTTGCCCCATAAATCCATTCCTACTCCCCATAAACAACCCACCTCCCATGTCACCAAAGGAAGTGGTAATGCATCTGGCACAGAATCTGGTACCCAGCCAAACTATCACACAACCCTCGAAGGCATATACCAGGAAATCATAAATGTTATATGCCCTATCAACCAACAATCTGTCTAGGAAAACCATAGATAATAGAATTCCTCTCACCCATCCTCCATATAATCTAGTTGGTGTGCCAGTTGGCAGCCCCAAGTCTCACGCCCTGCATAGGGAGTACAATCAAAACTTTGCATCTCATATTGCAGTTGTTGCCAGTGACCAATAGAATTTTTCTACTCGTATCGGATTAGTATCTAATACCTATAAGCATAGGGCTTGTATGATGCATGAGTCTCTTATAATCTGATTGTTCATGCCATAGCAATATGCTCCCAGACCCACACTAATTGTAGTATCACTCATGCTCCTAATGTCCTTCCTCTATGATAGGCACACATGTGAACATCATAGTATAACTATCCAAGGATTGTATACCCCTAGTAGTACCTCTAACCATCATCCTCCAACATTGCATTGAGTACTCGTGACCATCCTAATGGGAATTCATGTCCTACTAAATCTAGTACCAATATGCCCCCAACTAAACCTACTAGGTATAATGCCACCCGCCTCAATCATGGTTGAGCCACCATCATCGGTCTCCAAGGAAACCATTGTCTTATGGTTGGTAATTGATCATACACCCACCCAAATGCGGCCTCTACATAGGGCTCTATGCCCTCTTGTATGTGTACACACTAAATAGTGCACTTCTCTAAATCATTGCTTCCAAGAGAATCCATGGATTGGAAACCTTGAGAAATCGATTTAGAGCTCCCTAGGCATGGAGTGCAAGGGTTTTAAGAGTGCTCTCAGCTAGAGCTATTAAGCCAATAACTGTGTGTGTGAAAATTGTACCTGATCTGTAGACACAACACTCAGTAAAACATTAGAGGTTAGTGATAATCAAAATCGTGCAAAATTGAAAGTTATCTAACCAAGCGATTTACTGCCTTCTAATAGGTGCGAGATTAATGTTCTCAGATTGTAATCAAGATCAGTGACCTAGACGACACCTAAATGAAGGATTTGAATGCAATTCTAGATATGGAATAAATGCAATTAATCTATATTTTTGATATTTTCTATGCAATAAGAATGATAAAAACTGATATGATATGAATGCTATTGAAAACTGATATGCTATGCTAATCTAGAAATGATATGAAATATGAATGCAAAAATAAGATTGATCTCACAAAAATGCCGATTCGCTAGAGCTTTGATTCTTCAATTCCAATTCTCCAGCGTGATTATGCAAAATATGAGATGATTTGTGAAGAGCTGAAGCCTTTAATTTATAGAAATCCAGGGCTTTGGAGGTGCATGGATAAAAGCCATAAATCACTCAAATTAACTCATCTTGATTTTTGAGTTATCTGATCATAAAAGATAGTTAATTCTCAAAATCATGCAAAAATATGCAAAAATAGCTTTTTAACTCAAATTAGAGTTTAGATCAGCTTTTTGAACTCCAAAAGGATGTTGAGTTCCAAAAAGTCAATAACTTGCATTGATTTTCTGATTTGGAGTTTAACTGTTTCTTTTGAATATGCATAATAATTAAGAATTAAATAAATAAATAAAGTGATTTATCCTCAACTCAACTGATTTTTGAAAATAAATAATTAATTTATGGGTTAATTAACTATTTTATCAAACTTTTATTAAAAATTATATTATTAAATAATGACAACATGCTTTAATTAATTAAATAAGAATTTAATCAATTAAAGATAGGAATTTTGATTTATTGTCAAAATTAAATAATACAATTAATAATAGATAGAATTAAATTTAATTACACAATTAAGTGGCAAATATTAAATCTAATTAATTAAATATGAAAATATTCAATTAATCAAATTTTTAGGATAAATGTGATTTATCGCCAAATAATCATTAAATTAAAGATAATTAAGATAATTAGGAATATTACTAGGAATATTCCCCGATGCAAAATTTAAGATAATCAATTATGATTCGATGATGTTTAGATGTGCCTTAGGTTAGGACTTTGATGTCGATTTCGTTCGAATTGAAGATGTAGGAGATTAATGAACTTATAGCCCATTTTTGGGGTATTACATTTTGCCCCTCTTTGAATTACTGTGCGAAGCGCAGTGGTTCAAAGATAGTCTGTGTTTGATAAAGATATGAAATTGATTCAAAAGATAAACCGATTGAAAGATAGAAACCGATTGAAAGATATTGAGATAGGAGTTGATTGATATTGAATTGATATGGAGATAATAGGTCTTGAATGACCAAAGATAATGTTCACTGTAGCAGCAAATGAACCTATGATTGCGAAAAAGTGTCAAAATGCCTGATTCTGAACCTTAGGATTGATAAGAAGTGAGTGACCCGTTCTAGACTCAATTGTCTTAGCAGAACTAGCAAGTATCACATCCAAACCCTTCAGTTGTCGAAGAACCAAGGAAAGAACACTATGATCTGATGGTGGCAAAAACTAATACAGTTTACAAGATTAGGAGAATACCAGATTGATATGGATCTTGATGAATCTAATATGCCCCAAGTGATGATAGATTTTCCCCGAGCGATGAGGACTTTTGATGAATCAGCGACTAGACGTGATTGTTTGTCTTGATCACTGATGAAAGATATTGATAGACTTGATCGATAGAATTTTGATTTACAGACTTTGAATGATGTGCAATACCATGCCCCCTTCGGGATTAAAATTGAAATCTGACAAGAAAAGTCAGCGTTATAGTTTAGAAGCATGTTAATTGATTTGAGAAGTGTGGTTATACATGTCCGAGAATGCATTCTGCATCACTGGAAGGTCCCAAAAGACCAAGTTTGACTAGGTTTGACCATGAGTTGACCATGGTTGACCAGGTTGAAATTTTGATAGTGTGATATAAGATAATCAATTGAGTTGAATACTGGATTTCTGTGATGATAGAAGGTTGATTATGCAAGTAATTAATAATATGAATGATCTCAGATTTGAATTTTGATCCCAAAAAAGGATTCTACTTGCTATTTCATTGGAGGAACCTTCGTGTGAGATTCAGCTCTTGTTAGATTTGAAGAATTGATATGAAGAATTGTTTAAGCTTTGAAGTTCGTTTAGTCATTGTGAGATCTTGCAAACATGCAAAATGCAATGAGACATGCAAAATGAAATGCAACCTAAGACCTAGGACCTAGTCACTGATCATATGTCGATTTGTTATCATCATTGAACTTTTAGGTAACCAGATAAATCAATACAATGCCCACTAGCCATGAAACCATAGACATATGAATATCAATTTGTATGTGCAAGAATCAATACAACACCCACTGGTCAAACAACCATGGACATATGAATATTGATTTTATTTGTTGAATGTCGGATTAGATATAAGCACCAAGGCACAAATGCCAGGATGACCTGAATATCATGTCCATTTTGATATAGCAATTTGTACAAGCATCAAAACATAAATGTTGTGATGACCTGAGTACGCCTTGCATTAAAAACACATCAAACAATCAAAAGATCATTCTAAATCTAGTGTGAATTACCCGTAGTGACCCTTTATCGTTCACCTCCTTAGGCAAGAGCGCGTTTCACAGTAGGAGAAAGAATTTACTTCAAAAAGATAATAGTTAGATCAAACGTCCTTGAATTTTTTTTGGGTATCAATGGTCGAGGTACACATGGCCATCCAATTCGAGATAGAGGCTCTTACAGTCGGACACCATTTCAATCCAGAATTTCCAAAGCTGTTAGATTTTCACATACAAGCAGAAGACAAAGAAAAGATTATGCCCCCAGTCATCACTCTCTAAATCCTATAAAAGACATCATCGAAGAGCTTGAAGGGACACAATATGCAAAAATCTCAATGCGAATCAGTAAGCATACAAGGAGATAAAAGCATGAAAAGCACAGATTGTTTTCAGTTGAGTTTTGATGTTTGATTGTTGTTGATGCAAAATCCTTGCTAGAGACGAGACTGACTGACTGACTCAACAGGAAGCTTCAAAGGACTCTGACTGGATAGGAAATGTCTAAGATACATGGGAGACCATAGGATATGACATTGATTGCCCCCAAATTTGAACATTCATAGGATACAGATGCTTGAGCTGATTGGTGTACAGACCAACTTATTGAAACCAGGATATGTAGAAACAAACCGGGAGATATGTACAAACTAAAGCAAGACTGAAAGCTGGGAAAGACCAAGATTGTGTTGATAGATGGAGCATTTTGGAACAAGTGGCACCTATTTGCCAGGTTTTCACCATCTTGGTAGAGATTCTATTTTTGCTACCAAGGCGCCTGTTTCCAGGTTTTCACCAAGGCACTTTTTTTTTCTTTTTTCATTTTTTTGTATTTTGCATTTTTTCAATTTTTTTGTACTTTTGATATTTTTTGATTTTTTTGTGAATCATCAAGGCGCCTATTGCTAGGTTTTCACCAAGATGTTCATTTTTTTCAGGACTTTTTCCGATTTTTAAAATTTTTTCAGGACATTTACCAAGCACTGAATGCCTTAGGCGTAGAATTTCTTCAGATGGAGAACGTTGATTGGTTCTCGGAGCTGATCTCCTTCAGTTGTTGAGAGTTGATAGGCACCAGAGTCAAAAGTAGCAGTGATTACAAAGGGACCCAACCAATTGGGTTCGAACTTCCCCTTGCGTTCTCGATGTGATTGATTTTTAGGATTTTCTCTCAACACTAGATCGCCAACCTGAAATTCTCTATGTCTGACTTTCTTGTTGTAGCCTGTAGACATTCTTTTCTGATACACTCTGAGATGATCATACGCTGCTTGTCTGCGCTCATCTAGTAATTCAAGTTCTTGTAACCTAGACACTCTGTAGTCTTCATCAGTGACAAGTCCATGCATTCTGATTCTGAGTGATGGGATTTCAACCTCAATAGGCAGTACCGCTTCAGACCCATAAACTAAAGCGAAAGGTGTAGCCCCTGTAGGCGTTCTGATACTAGTTCTATATGCCCAGAGAGCTGGATTGATCATCAGATGCCAGTCTCTTCCTCTTTTATTCACTATTCTGTGCAAGATCTTCAGGAGATTTTTGTTTGAAGCCTCAGCTTGTCCGTTCCCTTGAGGATAGTAGATAGATGACCAATGTTGAGTAATTTTGAACCTGGCACATAAGTCATCTAGATCCTTATTTTTGAATTGTCCCCCGTTATCTGTGATTATAGAGTGAGGGATCCCATATCTGCAAATGATGTAATTCAGGATGAACATAGAGATCTGTTTCCCCATTGCTTGTGTTAGAGGAACTGCTTCTACCCATTTTGTAAAATAATCTGTAGCTGTGATTATATGGGTAGTTCCATTAGAAGAGTGCGGATGGATAGCACCTATGAGATCAAATGCCCATTGTTGAAAAGGCCATTGTGTAGTAAAGGGAATCAGATCTCTCCCTGGAGCATGAATCAAGTTGCCATGTACTTGACACTGTTGACAGTTTTTAGCAAATTTAATAGCTTCTTTTTCCATTTCAGGCCAATAATACCCAGCCCTAATAAGTTTTCGAGCTAACGTTAAACTGTTCGAGTGTGACCCACATATACCCTCGTGGACTTCCTCTAATGCACGTTGAGACTCTTCTCATTCTAAACATCTAAGCAGTGTACCATCTAGACCTCGTTTGTACAAATCATTACCAATGATGACATATCAGGATGCGGATCGGATAAGGTTTCGTTTCTCAAAATGGTTAAAGGACTCAGGGATGATTTGGTCATGGAGATAGGAGAATAGATTTTTGTAGCGAGATGAGTCATAACCTACAACAGTGCAGATCATGCGGGTTTCAGGGGAGTCATATGCAGGATAGGATAGGGCTTCCACCAGGAACTCGTAGCGTAGTTCATGTTTGGGCTGCTGTAAAAGAGTAGATAATGTCGCCATTGCATTAGCAGCCTTATTCTCCATTCTGGGTATTTGCTCAAACGTGATAGAGATGAAGTATTTCTTTAAATCATCTACCATTCTCTTGTAAGGAATGAGCTTTTCATCTTTGGTTTGGTATACATCATTGACTTGGTGGATAACCAGTTGTGAGTCCCCATGGATGTGCATCTCTGTAACTCTCCACTGTATTTCCATTTTCATACCATTGAGAAGTGCCTCATATTCAGCAATATAATTTGTGCAAGGAAACTTTAATCTGAATGCTTTGGGTATCGAGTATCCTTGAGGAGTGATGAACAATATGCCTGCTCCAGATCCATTCTGTGTGTAGGAGCCATCAAAGAATAATCGCCATGCTCTAGAAGATAGGTGCATAATAGAGGAATCGGGAAATTCCATTTGCATGGGTGTATCATCAAACAATGGTGCTTTAGCTAATTGATCAAAAATGACCTGTCCTTTGATAGCTTTTCTTTACACATATTCAATGTCAAATTCGCTCAAGAGCATGACCCATTTAGCTAGTCTACCTGTGAGGGCAGCTTTGCTTAGGAGATATTTCAGTGGATCAATTTTAGCTACCAAATGAGTAGTATGAGCTAACATGTAGTGTCTCAATTTCTGTGATGCAAAGATCATAGCGAGACATGCCTTCTCTATCATTGAGTAGTTCTTGTCATAGGCCACTAAAGTTTGGCTGATATAGTAGATGGCTCTTTCTTTCTTGTTCTCATCATGCTGTGCTAGCAATGCCCCCAGTGATGTATCTATTGCAGAGACATATAATATTAATGGCCTCCCATGAATAGGAGGCATCAATATAGGTGGATTTGATAGATACTTCTTGATATGTTTAAAGTTGTTCTCGCATTCTTCATTCCATGCAAAGGTCACACCTTTATGTAATGTTTTTGTAAAAGGCTGTGAGATGTCCGCTAGCTGTGATATGAATCTTTTGATAGATTGAACTCTGCCTTGCAACGTCCTCATTTGACTGATATTTGTGGGAGGTTGCATCTCTATTATAGCCTTGACCTTAGCTGGATCAACTTCAATGCCTTTCTTGGAGACGATGTATCCTAGGAGCTTTCCAGAAGTGACTCCAAAAGCACACTTTTTAGGATTTAGTCAAAGACTAAATTTTTCCATTCTGTCGAGGATCATGCTCAAGTCTGTTAGATGTTCAGTTCTAATCATGGATTTTGCCAAGGTATCATATACGTAATCCTCTATTGTTCTATGCATCATATCATGAAAAATAGATGTCATTGCTCTTTGATATGTAGCTCCAGCATTTTTGAGTCCGAATGGCATAACATTCCAACAGAAAGTTCCCCACGCACATGTGAAAGCTATTTTCTCTTGATCTTCTGGAGCAATTTTGATTTGGTTGTATCCAGAAAAGCCATCCATTAAGGAATACATTTCATAGCCCGCAGTCATGTCCACTATCATATCAATGTTAGGCAATGGAAAATCATCCTTAGGGCATGCTCTGTTCACGTCTCTAAAGTCTGTGCATACTTTGATTGAACCATCTGATTTGGAAATAGGTACAATGTTGGAAATCCACTCAGCATAGTCTATGACACGGATGAATCAAGCTTTTAGGAGTTTTCTAGTTCTGCTTTGACTAAGAGTGCAACATGAGGATGCATCTTTCTCAATTTTTGTTTGATTGGTTTTACTCCGGGAGCAATGGATAGATGGTGCATAATGAGATTGGGATCCAATCCTGGCATATCTGAATATTTCCATGCAAAGTTGATCTTTTTTTCTGATAAGAATGTAGTGAATTTATGTTTCTCTTCTTCTGATAGAGATTGTGCTATATGTACCAATTGTGGTTCCTCTGTTGTACCCAAATTGATGGATTGAGTTGGCTCAATTAGAACTGGAGATCTATCCTGTAAATGACTCAGAAGGACATCAAATATCTCATCCTTAGGTGCCTCAGAGAGGTTTTCACCTTCAGTTACGTCTTTTCTTTTTACTTTTGTCGGTTCTGAGACTGCCACAAAGTGGTTTTCACCCTCAGAACTCTTTTTCTTTTTCTTTTTACTCTTGTTTTTTTGACTAAGATATTTGATGTCCAACTCGGTCATGCTGACGCTCGGTTCACTGATGGAAGTACTCATAGGCTCAACTACATTGAGGTAGCAGGAAAGGGCATAGTCATTTGGGAAGGTATACATACCATGGTTTGGGTTTGTGGAAGTTTGGTCGATAAGATCAAGGTGTTGGATAGTCAAAGCAGGAAAGGCTTGGGATATGGTGTTCACAGATGTGGATATGTCATCATTGGTCCTAACCTGACGCTCAAGTTCAAAGGTGATATTACAGCTCAGAATGTTCAATTCGTGAATAGGCTCAACATCATCATGGGAGTCCTCTTCAGCCATAGGTGGATCAGACACGTTAAGTTCATTATTTCGCTCTAGACCTACATTGGGTTGAGAGACATATTGGTGAATAACATCAATAGATTTCTCTGTTATAAGCTCATCTTCTTCTAGAATGGCACCCCATTCATAATCATTTGACTCATCTTCTGATTCAAAATCTCTAGGAAATCTTAGAAAGTGAGTGAAATCAGGATGAATACCCCAAGAAGGATTACCCTCAGTCTCTAACTTGAATTCATATTCATGGGAATCAGTGTCAGAATAACTACCCCCTACTTCTTGATCAGTTTGATTGCCTTCGAGATTGGCTGGTTCTTGTGGTACAACCATCTCTTGCGCTACAGTAGGTTCTTGTGTTTCTACTACATTAATTCTTCTGATAGGATCATCTGTATCATCAAGAAGATCTTTGATCTCTTTAGGCAATTTTTCATAGGGGATAAGCTCAGAGCTATCTGAATCATCATCAGAGGGTTTTGTTTCTTCTTTCTTAAGAAGGGGTTCTCCTGGTGCAATTTGTTCTATGACATGAGAACAACCACCTCTGAGATGATAGGGTTTCTTTTTAAACCCTATGCCACCAGTATCTTTTTTGGCTCGACCAATATGTGAAATGGGGGTCACAAGACCCTTTTCCCTAATTCCTAGAGGTCCTTGACTGGAATATCCCATCTTGGCTATCAATTTGTTTCCTGGACAATATGAACTAGCAGGGATTGTAGGTGCTATAGATTCACTAGGTTGAACAATTTTAGATTCAGAATCCTCTTTATATAGCCATGCTAGCACAGCTTCATCCTCTTCAAATTCTTGTTTGGATACTTGCTCCACCACAAAATGTCTTTTGTATGCTCCCATAGGTTCCTTAGGTTCTGATTTAGACTACTTCAAGGATTGGCCATACGACTTAGGTGAGATTGGGAGAGATGTTAGAGACAAGATTGGCTCTATAGTGTATTCTCCCATCCCATTTTCTTTGATATTGATATCGTTAGCAATGTCGTCCATATTAGATGTGGAAGCGACATTTTGTTGCTTGATGAAAGATTCTCTGTTGTTGGGAACAAGCTTATCGGCACTTTCCTTCAATGTATTGCAAGTTGTATTCAGATCTGCTGGGATAGTAACTTCCACTCCTTCATAGGGAAATTTCAAGCATTGATGGTATGTCAAAGGAATAGCTTGCATTTCATGTATCCAGGGTCTCTCTAGAAGGATATTATAAGCCAATGGTAGATCGAGCACCTGACATGTGGTATCTTTGATGACTGGACCCACTCAGATGGGTAAGACAATGGTGCCCTTAGAAGATCTTTCCTATTCATCATAGGCCTTTATAGTGATCTTCTTTCGAGGATCAATAGCCACCTCTGAGAATCCCAACTGTGTGATTAAGTTGTAAGAACAAATGTTGAGGCCTACGCCCCCATCTATCAACACATGTTTGACTCGACGGTTCTGGATCAAGACTTCTATGTGTAAGGGCTGATTGTGTGGGTGACTCAAAGAGTTGTCATCTTCCTCTGAAAAGGAGATATATTGCGGAGACGTTAGATGACCAACCATAGTCTGGAACCTGTCTAGATCTAGATCATCAGGAACATTAGAGCCGAGCAAAGCTTTGTCTAGGATATCTCTGTGAGCTGGAGATATTCGAAGTAACTCAAACATAGAGATTTTGGCATTGGTATGCTGGAGTTGTTGTACGATGCTGTAAGATGTAGGTCTGGTATCCTTTGGATTGGAAGATTTCAAGGCAACCCTCTGTTTAGAAGCAGATGTGAGATTGAAAAGTATCTTAGGGACATTAGATGAACTTGGTGTTTGTCCTTTCAGATGAGTCTGAGCTTGGGATCGGGTAACCGCATTAGCTGAGGAATGATTGCTATCTCTTCGTACAATCATGATGACATTGCAGCTCTCAGAGAGACATGGTTCAACCATATTGATGACAGCATTGTTTCCAGGGTAGGCATAGTTGACTTTTGCCCCCATGTTAGGCTGAGAAGTGGAAACTCCCTTGCCATGTTGTGGAAAAGGTTCTGTAAATGCTGTGTGATCATTATTGCTAGTAGGATTATCTATCGTGATGTCCCCTTGATCTATCAAGTCTTGAATGGTATGCTTCAAGTGGAAGCATCCATTAGTTCTGTGGCCTTTAGTCCGATGGAAAGCACAGAATGCATTATCTTTCCACCAATATGGTTTTGGATCCAGATCAGGTTTTCGGATTGGTGGTAAAGAGATCATGTTATCAGCTATCAGGGTTCTCAGGGCAGATTCCAAAGATTCTCCCAGGGGAGTAAACTTTCATTTATTATCCCATCGTTTGAATGGCTTCTTTGGAGATGGTTCAGCAGATTTTTTCTCTGTAGCTTCAATGGCTTTTGTGGCAAGGGTGAGATTGTAGGCTGGTGCCTTTGATGGGGTGTGGATAGTGTCAACAACACCATCAGAGACGATACCTTTGTTTCTATTCCAACTCTTGTTTTTATCTTTTGAGCTATATCCCGATTCAGACTTGTCCTTTTGAAGTGTGATTTCTCCTTTCTTGACAAGTACTTTCTCAATCTTGATTGCATTATCCACCATTTTATCAAAAGATACATGATCTTGCATTTTTAATGGATAGTTGAGCTCTGGAACAAGGTTATTGATAAAGATTTCAAGTTTCTCCATTTCGGGAATTGGTCTAGCATATAAAGAAAACTTCTTTCGCCACCTCTTGAGAAAAGTTAGGAATGATTCCCCTAGATATTGCTTGAGGTTATAGATATCGATCATGGTAATCAGATGTTGAATATTGTAGGAATATTGTTGATAAAACAATTTAATCAATTCCTCAAAATTTTTGATCGTAGAAGGTAATCTTGAAAACCACTGAATGGATGCTCCTCCCAAGGATCTAGGAAAAAGACGCATTAGATAAGTCAGTTCATGCATGAATTCCATGGATTGCGTACAGAACTCTCTGACATGATCTTGAGGATCAGAGTGTCCATCATATTTGTCATACTTTGGTATCTCCACTCTTTTTGGGAATGGAGGCATATACAAGTCTTTGTCAAAAGGGAAAGGACAAAGGGCCTCCATGGAGAATTCCTTGGGTTCCTTCTCTTTCTCAATTTTATTCATTTTGACCTGCATAGCGTGCAGCTGGTTCATTATGGCCGTCATCGGAGTTTCTTCCTCATGCGTGATGATATCTTTGACATTGAAGTGAGGAGGAAGTTTAGCTCCTTCTTGGGCTAATTGCAAAAAGTATGCCTCTCTATCCATTTTCAAGAAATGCCTCATCATTCTTTTGAATTCATCATCATTCTGACACCGATGGATTTCAGAGGGTGTAGGGTCTTGGTCGGCATTATGTTGAGAATGGTGTCCCTGGGATCCTCCTCCTAGAGAACCATGGTTTGTCCCTGCTTGAGACATGGTAGGAGTTTTTGGGCTCCCTGGAATAGATTGAGGAGGAGTTTGTTGATTACCTCTATGAGTTGATAGAGGAGGTATGTAACCAGTTTTCAATCGAAAGTTACTGAGACCGTCGTCTTCGTAGATACCTGACTTGATGAGTTGTTCAAGAGTTGGACCCGGGGTATTGGTCAAAAGTAAGTTCTGAGATGTTTCTTCTGATTTCTTGTGTGAAGAAGCTCTGGTCTCCACCATTAACTTTGAATGAAACAGAAGAAAAGGATGAAGACAACTGAAGAACAATTTGATTCGAGAAAATCGGATGACGTAACCTTGTCAAGATTATGATAGTTTTGAAGATCTGATGAGATGTGGGTGAAGGAAACTGTGCCCTGGATGTATGGGATAGATCGCCCAAAAGATAGCGGACACGAGTTCTCAACACTTAGTCTGTTTTTGAAGATTGATAGTTATGACAAGGTTTTGACACGAGATAAAAAGGACTCAAATTGATCAAACAGAAGACTAGATCAGTTTCAAAAGATCAAACTCAGAAAATGGTAGAATGCTCAATAGCTACTGCTCTGTTCCTGACACAATGATATTTTTGACAGATTCTGGAACTAGGCTGGAAACATTAGATATCTTGCAATTTGACAATTTCTGACAACTCTCTCAAATTTTTCCAAATGACACTCTGCAGACTCGTACGACACTGGGTAGTCTATGAAATGATAGTTGCTAAACTCATACGACAGTTGGGTAATACTGAAATGACACTTGACAAAACTCGTATGACTTTTGACTTCTTGAAATGACTTTTGACTCCAGAAAGAACTTTACGTCAATTTTTGCAAAATTTAAGGTTTTCAGTTTTGGATTGTTTGCAAATTGTACTATCCAAATTTTGAAGGTTATACCAAATTTGATCATTTTTAATAGCCAAGTAGATAAATAAGCATGCAGAACAGCAAGCAAGTGATTCCAAGCACGTCTGAAAACAATGAACAAGGGCAAAAGCAACCTTGTGCATGAACAATCAAGTGACCAAATTGTGCTAATCCCTGAGAGTACTAATTGTGTATGTTCTGAAAAGTTTTGCAATAACACACATATACCTAAGAATGAAAAATTGGCCTCTCTAGGGTTTTTAGTAATGGTTTGACTCTGCAACTTTTATGATTCAAAGGGGTGAACTCCAATCCCAGTGCACTAGGGTTTTGACACAGTCCGAGAACTTAATCTTCAAGAGCTACTAGGGAGATCTGACAACCCAACAATGAACCATACCCGTGGAGATTTCTTCCACAAGGACATTTATATAGCGGCTGTCACTACCATGGCAAAAATGGCTATTACCGCTTGAGGTTCCGTCAACGTAGTTTGCCCTGTGAAGGGATTATCCGCTACGGTTAACCCTCTCTAAAGATGACTCACAATAGTATACCACAAGGGGACTTGGCTCCAGATTCAAGGTTTTGACACCTCTTCACTTTTAACCCAAACAAAGCAAGCAGATTAATCCGACACGCTAAGACAAAGTTTTGTTCCACCAAGGTCTGTGATATCAACTCCACGTGATCTATCAACCTCTCTGGGGAGAGAATGTATCAATCAATAAGAGAAGATGCACTAACCAATTTTGATTCACCAAAGCTCATGATATCAACCCCACGTGATCTATCAACCTCTCCGGAGAGAGAATGTGTCGATCAATAAGAGAAGATGCACTAACCAAGCTGAATGTGAAACGCACTAAGTATCCTCCCTACCTACAAGGATTCTGTCGTCAAGAAAGATTTCGCTAGGAATCCAATCTCTCAAGAATCATGAATAGTGTTCATAGGGCCTAATTACTATGTGAGCACAGATATATGTTCCGAAAGTAAATCTACCAAAAGCATTCAAAAAGTAGAAAGAGGAACACTTAAAGCTTAAAGCAAATATGAGATGAGTCCACAAGGTGGAACACTTAACACCTCACACAAGCTAAAAACAAGTCCACAACTTAGAAAACAAGTGAGTTCCTAAAAGCACAAAAGGGTTGCCAAGTGGAACATTTAACGCTTCTGTCCTATTGACCCCTCCCCTTTATGGCGCTGAGATTGCAACCACAGGGCGGAAATGAGGGGCCGGCAGATTAGCGAGTCCAATAACCCAAGATAGCAATCAAGATCAATCACAAGTATTCTAAGACTACTTAATGAATTCTTAAGGGATTACAACCTAGTATCAATTATGCAAGTGTGTAGAAATAGATAAAAGCATGAAAGGATGCACACAAGCCAGACACATAAGAGATTTATTTTAGGATCCAAATTGAAATATTATCAGCTTGAGAAGAATACCTTAGGTCCAACGCTCTGCAATCTAGAATTTAGCACACATCTGAAAGTACAAAATCAAGATCAATCAACAGCAAATTGTAAGCGTTAGAAATCAATAATCTGAAAGTACAAATCTGCAAATTATGTGTCTCTGTAGCAAAATCTTGCGCGAGGCAGAATGCGGTCCCGCGCGAGGAAAAACTATCTCACACGATGAAGAATGAAGTCTCGCGCGAGGAAGTACTATCTCGCGCGACAAAAATATGAAGCCTCGCGCGAGGAAGTGGAGTCTCACGCGATAAAAGATAAAGTCTCGCGCGAGGAACTATAGTCTCGCACCAGAAAGTGATTTTTCGCGCACAAAAATGATACCAGTGAAATTTCGCGTGACACAGAAAGAAATCTCGCGCGACGCAAGTGAAATCTCGCATGAGAATTTGTACAGAGATGTACGGAAGTATGGACAGAATGATAAAAATCGCTATGTATACCAGGACCCTTGAAACCCTTATCCTCAAAAGATAAAAAATTGATAGAAATGAAGGGAAACCCGTTTCAAGGCCCCACGCTGGACACCAGAAATGTGTGTGTGAAAATTGTACCTGATCTGTAGACACAACACTCAGTAAAACATTAGAGGTTAGTGATAATAAAATCGTGCAAAATTGAAAGTTATCTAACCAAGCGATTTACTGCCTTCTAATAGGTGCGAGATTAATGTTCTCAGATTGTAATCAAGATCAGTGACCTAGACGACACCTAAATGAAGGATTTGAATGCAATTCTAGATATGGAATAAATGCAATTAATCTATATTTTTGATATTTTCTATGCAATAAGAATGATAAAAACTGATATGATATGAATGCTATTGAAAACTGATATGCTATGCTAATCTAGAAATGATATGAAATATGAATGCAAAAATAAGATTGATCTCACAAAAATGCCAATTCGCTAGAGCTTTGATTCTTCAATTCCAATTCTCCAGCGTGATTGTGCAAAATATGAGATGATTTGTGAAGAGCTGAAGCCTTTAATTTATAGAAATCCAGGGCTTTGGAGGTGCATGGATAAAAGCCATAAATCACTCAAATTAACTCATCTTGATTTTTGAGTTATCTGATCATAAAAGATAGTTAATTCTCAAAATCATGCAAAAATATGCAAAAATAGCTTTTTAACTCAAATTAGAGTTTAGATCAGCTTTTTGAACTCCAAAAGGATGTTGAGTTCCAAAAAGTCAATAACTTGCATTGATTTTCTGATTTGGAGTTTAACTGTTTCTTTTGAATATGCATAATAATTAAGAATTAAATAAATAAATAAAGTGATTTATCCTCAACTCAACTGATTTTTGAAAATAAATAATTAATTTATGGGTTAATTAACTATTTTATCAAACTTTTATTAAAAATTATATTATTAAATAATGACAACATGCTTTAATTAATTAAATAAGAATTTAATCAATTAAAGATAGGAATTTTGATTTATTGTCAAAATTAAATAATACAATTAATAATAGATAGAATTAAATTTAATTACACAATTAAGTGGCAAATATTAAATCTAATTAATTAAATATGAAAATATTCAATTAATCAAATTTTTAGGATAAATGTGATTTATCGCCAAATAATCAATAAATTAAAGATAATTAAGATAATTAGGAATATTACTAGGAATATTTCCCGATGCAAAATTTAAGATAATCAATTATGATTCGATGATGTTTAGATGTGCCTTAGGTTAGGACTTTGATGTCGATTTCATTCGAATTGAAGATGTAGGAGATTAATGAACTTATAGCCCATTTTTGGGGTATTACAATAACCTTGCTAGTAAACCATGCAATGGGAGATTCAATGAGACAATGGAAAGAATGTCAATATCCCCAAGAATCAAATGGAAATGCAAATGCAATGCAACTATGCTAGAAATGGAAATGCAAGCTATGCTATGAAAGGAAATATGCAAGTATTACAAAGCCTCCTAATTAAGCTAAATGAATTAATCTAAAGCACAAAGGAAACTAAGATAAATATGAAGCTATGAATGCCATGATAAATGAAACTAGAATAACATGTAGATGCAAAAGCCAAGAATGCTCCAAATCTTCAAAAGCTCCAAAGTGACCTAGAAAACCTGCAGCATAACATTAGCATAAAAATTTGGGGATCTAGAATGAAGAAGAGAGCTCTCCTTTTATAAGAAATGAGAAAGAATGGACCATGGAGATTAAGAGGCAAAATATTTAATCAATGCTGGAGCATCAAAGAGGAGCAATCTATGTGCACAAGTATCCTCCAATGAGAAAATAAGAGTTGAATTTTGTGTCCATATGAGACAAAAAGTGTTTTTTCCCTTTTTATAAAATAGGAATAATGCTTTGTTTGTGCAACTTAGGATAAGAGGAAAAGTGGGGGATTTTTATTTAATTAAAAGAGGAGGAAAATCCTTTTAATTAAATAAAGACTTAGGATAAAATGGTTAGCCCATAGAAAACAATCGAATAAATGATAGAACTAGGATTTGATCAAGAATAAGCAATTGATGATTTTAAGAAAAGGGGCTAATAGTCTAGATGACCATTTTTAGATGATTACAGTATGTACTCTGGGATCAACCCCTAGATGGGGATATGGTATATCCGCCAGATGTCTAGGAGTGTGATCATTGCCTCTCTTGTCATCAAATGAAAACTCAAGGTCAAACTATGCCACCTCTAGATCAGTGAGGTCATGAGTGCATTATGTGCTCTCAACTGTGGCCACAAATGTACATGCTCCAAGCCACATAATATGACCTATCCCCACTCCATTGATGTTAGCTCCTCTACTAGGCTCATCATTTCTAGCCAGCTCTCCTTCGATCAGAATGCCACCTCCACCTCCTGCATTCATCCAATTCATGCTCATCAGTTCTTGCTAAGCAACCTAGGACATCCTCTACCCTGTTCACATTTTTTTTTTCCCTTCTTGCTTCCCTCCTCTGCATTTTTTGGGTCCATAGGTGCAGATGCCTCTTCACCCTCACAGATGATGATCAACACATACATCGATCTTCACACGCACCCATCTAGGGCAGTTCAACCCCCCACCAACCTCATCAGCAAAGAAGACAATTTCATTATTGTCTACACCCCTTCTTTTTATCATCCTCATAGATGACGATTGGGTGATCATCATCTCTATAGATAATGACCAATCGATCTTCGTCTACATAGATGGCAATTCACTAATCGTCATCTCCACCCTGATGGGCTTTTTGGCCTATTTATTTCCCTAAAAACTATCATAAATGCACTTATAGCAATAATTGACAAGCTTGCTCCAAGTACTCATGGGTGGTCCTATGTCTGTAGCCCACTGGTACATCTAAATACACTCTCCAATCTTAATGCAGTCTCGTGGATCATCCATCTTGCTCTCTCTTTGCTCTATCTTTTTGCTTGTTGAGGGTGAAAATGACTTCTTTTAGGGCCCTCATGGACTATTTATAGGCCCTTTGGGCCCCCTCTTTCTTCCTGGACCTTATTTTTTCCCCCATTTTTTCCCAAGTCCATCATAAGCCATGAAATTTTTCATTTTCTCTTCTCTTCTCCCTCTTTTCAAGAAAATTACCCAAAACTTTACCTTTTGTCTTATTTTCTCAAGGGGGCACCCTCACCTTCTTGACCTTAGGTCCTTTTGCTCTCTCTAGGGCATCTTATATTTTAATTTTATTTGACGCAATGCCATTCTTGACATCATATCAAAGAGGGGAAAAATTTAGATGCTTAAAATCATCCTGTAACGCTAAATTTTAATTATATTTGTTATATTCCTCTTACCCATTTAATTAAATTTGCCTCATTATCCTATGGTATTTAAATTTAAATACCCTTTCTTCAAGTGTATTAAATTTTATTTAATATCTTCCCTTCACATAATCTCTTTTTAAATAAATCTTAATTTATTTAATTCCTCTCACATTATATTATTCTCCTAAACTATTATTTGTTTAATTTTTAATTAAATTAATCCTAAATCTGAACCTAGATCCTACCCTACTCACATCACTCTCAACAAATAGATCTACTTGTTAATTAACTAAGGTTAATTAAGCTAATTTTTGGATTCCTACACCCATTAGTCCTAATTATTTGCTCACACATGTGTGAGCAAAATTCTAAAAATTATCTTTTCAAAAAAATCTAAAAAAGATGAAACAAGGTTTCTTACAACCTTGATGACACCTCTTACATATTCCAAAATCATGAAAATAGACTTTTTTCTTACACATCTCTTCACATGTGTACTTTAAGTACATATAGACCCATCATATCTCAAGTTGCTAACACATGTGTGAGAAAACATGGACTCTTGTATGGCTTATGTGTCCTTCATGTGGCACCTATGTGGATGCAACATGTGATCCACCTCATCCCAGCCCTCCAAAATCTTATAAATAGGAGCCTTGCCAAGACTAAATCATTCATTTTTTGCATCTAGAGTTATCATGCTAGTTTAATTCTTAGAGATTTCTTGCATTTTTTTTATATCTAACATGTTTGGTAGTTGTTTGCATTCATGGTAGATAGTTTCATTTAGTTCGTATCTACTCCTCTCATTCACATTGAATGCTTGACACTAGTTCTTTATAACTAGTTCTTGAGCTCATTAAATGCTATCTTCATTTTAGTTTGCATTTTTTATCTTGCATTCATCATTGTTCTCGATCATAGTGGGATTGATATATTGTGTTGGGAGAGCACACCCACAATTATCTCTAAGAGCTTAAATCAAGCAAGTCTTGGGTGCACTTTCTTCTTGCTCATCGGAGGTTGTGGTGGAAGCCTTTTGTTTAGTTCTTGAAATTTTATAAAATGTTAGATTAATGTTTGAATATCTTGTCTATTGCTAATGTTTTCATGTTTGAGATTTCTCCCAACAAATAGGTTTTCATCACATATCATATGTCTTCAACAAAACAAACTCCAGTGAGATCTCCAATTGATTTCTCCATTTCCATCTACTCATCAATCTTCAAATTGTTCTTATGAATATTTTTTATGCGTTCCTTGATTTCTTCAAGTTCTCATGTTACCAAGATATTGTATTTTTCAACCTTCTAATACTTTGCAGTCATTTCTTGCAGCTGTAGTTCCAATCTTGTTGACTTTGTTTCTGCTAAATGTAAATCATCCTTCATTTTCTTGTTTTCATCTTTTACTTCATCAAGCTCTATCATCAATTCTAATTTTAAAATTTAATATTCATCCTTGAGTTATTGATTCTCCTTTTTGAGTTTTTCAACTTGTTCTAATTTAAATTTCTCCTTGGGTAGTTCTTCCCTTTGGTTTATTGCATGTCTTAATTGCTCCTTGAGTTTTCTAATAAAATAATCTACCTTTTTCAATTTGTACTTCAGATCTTCATTTTTTTCAATAGCCTCATCAAGATCATCCAATACAATGTCATAATTCTTCTTTAAAGTGTTATAGTCCATCTGGATCTCCCTTATGTTGTTAAGCTTTCCTTCTAAGAGCCTAATGCTCTATTACCAACTGTTAGGATTGGGTGATAGTGAGAGGGGGTGAATCAATATCACAAAACTTAAATGAATTCTTTAACCAATTAATAAACAACCAACTTAATCCAATTAACCAACAAAGATATGAAAACATAAGAGAACTCATAACACCATGTTTTTTTCAAGGAAACCTTGTTAAGGGAAAAACCTCAGTGGGGATGACACCCACAAATATCTGCACTATATGAAAGAGACCTTCACTAGTACATTTGGGGCCAAATTCTAACAGCCATTTATCAAATTTTGCACGCTAATTTTTCAACCTTTCGACACATCTGTCTGTCCGCATTTTTGCATTGGAAATGGTGACAAAAGTGATAACCATCAGTATTCTAACATCAGTACCCATTAGAATAGGCCACATAAATCACAATTTTCCTATGGGACCGATCTATCAAAAAAATGCTTCTTACGACATTTCATCGGTTGAAAAGGTGATAGATATTCAGTAGATGTCTGACAGAACTACCTGTCAGAGGTATAGCATTCTTGTCGAACCAATCTGTCAGATTGGGGTTCTGTTGATGGTTACTTGTCAGATATCCGACATGAGGAAATTAAGTACTAACACGGTAATCCTTTAGACAAATAGCTCTTCTAGTGAAAATGGATTTCAATCTATCAAAAAAATGACGGATTAGCATAGTAAAAATAACAAAGCTCAGAGACCATCATAGTTTGTCTCTATCTTTGGTCCATATACTAACAAAACATTTTACATTTTGTTAGCTCATCAAATGAGGGGATTTGAAAGAATTTAATAAAATATTTTCATGATAACGTATATTATTTAAGTTAATGTTGCACGAATTTATCAACTCCATGCATTTGTATACTATGAGCATAGCCATAAAGAAGCATGTCCTCCCAAGGACGGAGAGGCAATGCTTCTTTATGGCTATGCTTAATTTATATAAGTGTGTGAAGTGGATAAATTCATTCACTGTTAAACTAAAATAATATACGTTATACATGAAAATATCATCCATTAAATTCTTTCAAATCACCGCATTTGATGAGCTAACGAAATGTAAAATGTTTTGTTAGTATATGGACCAAGGACATAGACCAACTATGATGGTCTCTTGAGCTCTACAATCTTTAGTCCTAGCTATTGGGTAAGGGCTGGAAGACTTATACATGTCGATCATTGAGAATACTCATCGCCTTGCCTTTATGTATACTGCACAGTATCCAATATAAGAGGAGGTAGAAAATATGAATGGATAAAAGAAATGAAATATACAATAAAATTATCTTGTTGTTTACCTTCTCATAATTTATCCCAGTCTCGCAAAAGTAATTTTATATGATCACTAGCACATTTCGTGCATGGATGAGAAACAGTATCCAAAGTTTCTAGATTCTGAGAAGAGGTATGAGTGGAGGCCAAAAAAGGGATATTTGTGAAGGTTTTATAGATGTAGTACTGAATCATCATCTATGCACTGGTACTCAATCTAGAAACCCTCTCTAGAAAATCTCCACATCTAGAAAATCTCCACAAAAATCCCTTCTGGCCTCCACTGCATATACATCTTCTCAGTATCTAAAAACTCTCCATCATTGATTCCCATCATTTTTCACCATCTCCGTGGACTAAGACCTTAAATTATTGAGCTTCTCTTTGTTTTGAGAATAGTTTAACATTCTCTACTTAACAGGGCCAACCACGTGAAGGTGGAAGCTCATTTGGCCCCTCCTAAGAGCCTCTTATGACCCTTTATGATATTTTAAGACCTCTAAGATGTGTATTATTAGGGGTTGTAAAGGGTCATAAAGGGTCATAAGGGGTCCTGGAACACAACAACTGAGAAACATAAATGTAGGCATCATGGTCACAAGTTTTTGGAGATAACATAATTGAGTGGTATACCCAGACGATGCAAAGCAACCACTACTCCTCTAGAACCAGAGGAGTAGTAGTTGCTTTGCATCGTTTGGGTATACAAATCAATTATGTTGTATACCTAGACAATGGAGAGAAACTAGCTCCTGCACCTCTAATTCCAAGTTGACTACATCTGTTTCTCTTGAATACAAGTTCCTCCAACAAATGTATTCAATTTGGAATTGGAGGTGCAGAATTTTCTCTCCATCGCTTGGGTATACAACTCAATTACGTTGTCTCCAAAAAATTGTGACCATGATGCCTACAATTATGTTTCTCAGCTATTGTGAAATCTACATTTATGTTTCTTGGGAAGCTAATTGCTCATCTCTCATCTGCTTCATTTATTATCAAGCTAATTGTCAAAGGATCCAAGCCAGGCTAGAAAGATATCTTCCCATTCTGTTTAAGCCATATTTCTTGTTCTTGTCAAACTTCCTTGGAATGGTAGGCATGCTATTTGCAATACTCTTCTTTAATTTGTGTTTGACGATAAGCATCTTCTTCTTCTTCCTAATTGCAGCCAGAGCTTCCTTCTCATCAAGATTCAACTCCACTTCCCCTATCTCATCATCCTTGTCACCATTAGCTGCCATCCTAAGCCTTTCTTCCCTCTCCAGTTCTTCAAGCCTCTGCAAGATATCTGGATCAATAAAGTCTACAACATTGTGTCCATCCATGATCTCAAGAATATCATCTTCTTTCCACTCTTAATTTTCCAAAATATACCACTTCTTCAAGCTTGTAGTCTCTAGTGGTTGCAAATCAATTTTATTACAAACTACAATAAGAGGCTTATTGGCAAACACATGTTTTATGCTATGAAACAGAGCTGCCTGTTGTGCAATACTATAACCACAAGACCCCAAAACATCAAGGAAAAACAAAACAACTTCCTTCAAATGAGCTAAGGTAATAATATTGAGCATCTTTATAGTTTTCATATCCTCCAAGGGGTGGTCCAAAATACCAAGGGCATCAATAGGATAAATAGCTTCAAATTGTCACAGAGGCCTAATGGCTCTACCTTGTATCCCACAACATAAAGTACAGTGCTCAAAGCAAAGTACATGTCCATATTGTAGAAATGGAAAAGAAACATAGTCATAGAAATATGATTATTTTTAAATGGAATACACCAAGGAGTACCATCAAAAATATTGATCATTTACAATCATGAATAGTGAATAATCAAATAGCTCATTTTTTTATTAGCATGTCTAGTTTCTGTGTATATGAAAAATGAATGAAATATCAAGCTGGAATAAAATAGTGAACAAAAATTCAAATTCAAGGCCTAATTTATCAAGAGAAACAAACTTTAGGATGAAAGAAAAATCATTAAGACTATAGAAAAATCATTAGGACTATAGAAAAATCATTAAGACTAGAAAATCAAGTTCTAGAAAAATCATTACGACTATAGAAAAATCTTTAGACTACAAAATCAAGCTCTAGAAATGGATAGTTCTGATGCTCTGCCATTACAACAATTGAGCATTCATCATTTGGTACTTTTTGGTGTATTCCATTTAAGTTTTTCAGCTGCCATTTTTATGGGAATGTTCTTTATGTGTTTGGCTTCTCTCCCTTGCAAGGGATATGCCAATAGGTAATTTATTTGAAAGCATAATAATTTGATAGTCTTTTTTCAGGATAGGCATAATCATCCCGCCAACCTTAATTAGCAACATTTTTTTATATATGTCAAGTACTTATAATCAATATGCCCAACAAACAGAGACTTAGTAGTAAAAGCATGTCCTTTGGTTTACTAGTTTACTCATAATCAGTGTGTGCTAAAATGTTGTCACACTTCTATGAATCCTTACATGCAAGAAAACTCAAGAATGAGCCCTCACAAATCGATCCATAGCTCTCTATGCATGGAGTTGCAAGATTTGTAAAATTGCTCTCATCTAGAGCTATAAACTCATGACCTTGCTAGTCAACCACACAATGAGAGATTCCAAATGAATGCAATGCTATGAAAATCTATATGAGAATACAAATTAATTTATGAGAATGAAGATGCAATTAAGCTTTGAAAATAGAAATGAAAGAGTTACAAACCCTCTAATTAAACTATGTGAGATTAATCTAAAACATGAAAGGAAATGATACTATGATGATGCAACTATGATGCAAGCTAGGATGTGATGTAGATGCAAGATGAATGCCAATGATGCTCCAAATCTTCAAAACTTGACGCAAGAATATCTCCAAAAGCTTCAATGACTTAGAAAACCTGTAGCACAATAATTCAAGTATGTATGGTGTGTGCAAATGAGGAAGAGAGCTCTTCTTTTATAGGAAGTGAAAAACAATGGACCATGGAGATTAAGAGGCAAAAGACTTAATCAATGATGGAGAAAAAAAGAAGCTTGATCCTTGTGCACAAATATCCTCCAATAAGAAAATTAGAAGCATTTACTTTATGTTGAGCATTTACTTTATGTCCATGTGAGGCAAAAGTACTTTTCTTTTATTTTTTATTTTATTTTTCTTTATAAATAAGAATTAAATGTTTTATTTGTGCAACACAGGATAAGAGGAAAAGTGGAGATTTTTTATTTAAATAAAAGGGAAGGAAATTCCTTTTAATTAAATAAAGGCTTAGGATAAAGTGATTTTATTATTTAATTAAAAGAGATTTTTAATTAATTAAAAGGAGCATGTTCTCTTAATTAAATAAGATTTTTATTTTTTTTCTCTTTTAAATTAAATAAGGCTCAAACCTTAAGAAATATTGAATTGATTATGATTTGATCAAGGAAATTGATATATTTGAAAAATGTTGATTTTTGAAAATATTGATTCAGGGATTTGATAAATTGCAGAAATGGGGCCCAAAGTCTAGGTGACCATTTTAGGGTGCATACATTTGCCCCTCTTTGACAAATGTGAGATCGATTTGGGATCACATGCAGTCAAAGAAGAATTGAAATGTGAGATCGATTTGGGATCACAAAACAACCCAGATGTGTGTTCGACGGATGGGAACACATCGGGACAAGCATAAACAACAGCTGAAAGACAAGACCAACACCGTCGCTGCTAGGTGCAAATCAAGCCTTAGACAAAACTATCACCGTCACTGCTAGGCAATAATCAAGTCTGAAAAATAGGAGATAAAAATTGAAAGACAAAATCACCACCATTGCTGCTAGGTGATAATCAAGTCTAAAAATAAGAATCTCAAGCTGAGCTGAATGATAAAGCTGAATCAAGGATTAAAGTTGATAGGTACTGCCCCCTCGAAATTGAAATCAAAATTAGATAGAGGAGAACAACAAATTGATAAACCTGATCAAGTCACAATAAATCATAATCGAAGGATGGAGCATGATAGGATAACCATCAAACAGTGAAGATATGCCCCAGGTTGACTAGGTTTGACTGGGAAAGATATAGGATAAAGATTAAGTCAAACCTTAGAGAGAGGAAGCGAAAGGGGTGAATGAAAGACTAGAAGTTTGGAAGACATGGAAAGGAAGAAATTCCATCAAAGATCAAAGAATTATGCCTCAAAAGGTCAGTCAACTGTGTAGAATAATGAGAAATCTTAGAAATGCGACTCAGATTTTGATTTCGAGTCTGAAAATGGATAGAAAATTATGTGACATGAAAGACCAGAAATGAAAGATATGATCAAGAAGAATCAGAAAATGAGCACAGTTGACCAACTAGTCCATATATGATAAAAAGGAGAGCTCTCTCCATATGCAAGATGCAAAAACTAAACTATGATGAACCTAAGAATGCAAGCTACTATGAAAGTGGTTGACTTGCAAGGTCACAATGCCTATAGACATCTAATTATCATCATCGAGCATTATTGGTAGCATCATAAGACCATACAATGCACACTAGCATAACTATGTGGATATGAATTTGATCTTTATCAGATATAAATGTGGAAATCTCACCTAGGCATCAAAGACATGTAGGTCAAGATGACTAATGCAGTGAGATCACCTAAGTTTGATATGGCGAGATTATGCTTGTATCAAGACACATGGAAGTCAGAATAACTAGAAGCATGCACTCGCAAAATAGTCAAGGATAATACCTTGTCAATCCATAGTGTCAAGTAAGACCAGCATAAATGCTCATGATAGTTAGGATCAACAAATATATACCCACAAGTAGATAAAGAAAGAAAACATGTTCTCATACCCTCAGTCTTCTAGCTATGCATCATCGAAAACTTCTCAGGGAGAGACCACTCATCAAATAAATTCTCATAGACAGCACACAAAGAAAAATAAAGTCAACATATCTCAAGTGAGGTGATTGTTTAAGTGCATGTATGTTGGTCATAGAGTCAGACTCTGGTTATCACATCTGCAAATGAGAAATATCACATCAAACTAGACTGTAGGGTAAGACATCTTATAAGTGTTAAGAAATACTCGACGCAAGGGTAGTGTTGAAAAACACTGTTTGGGGTGGTGTTGAAAAAAACCTATTGTGAAATGCCCCAAGAGACAAACGCACCTAAAGGACCTATGCTAATAGGTATGCCCCCTAGACAAAGATAAAGACCAATTCCAGACCAAGTCAAATAAGGTCAAGGCATGATGGAAAGTGGCTAAGTGTCGAGGATGCATGCTAACAAATAGGAGCTCAAAGGCCTCAAGTAGCGCTTGTTTCCAGGTTTTTACCACTTGGATTTTATTGCAATTTTTTCTTTTTTCCTTTTTTTTGTATTTTTGCTACCAAGGCGCCTGTTTCCAGGTTTTCACCAAGGCACTTTTTGTATTTTTTTTGAATTTTTTGAATTTTTTGAATTTTTTTCAGGACTGTAGATGCTTTTTAGGATTTTTTCAGCATCATATATCAATTTTTTTGGTATTTTTTCAGGATCAATAAGTATGTACAAAGGATGCCCCCAGACAGAATGGGCATCAAGCTTCCAAGCAAGATCACATCGTGTAGTCCCAATATCTAGCAAAGTGGGGAACAAGAGGGATTAGCAAGCTAGTGGAAGAGATGGAAGATAAGAGAATGAAGGAGAATAGAGGGAAGAAATCCTCAAGGCCAAACTCCTCAAGAGTACCCAAGCTAGGGAAAAAATGTCATGAAAAGCATATTTGGACAAGCAATGAAAGGCTAGCATAGGATAAGTCACAAAAGCATAATGTAAGAGCATGAAAGGATGCAGTCCAAAGGAGTAGACATGTCAAGAGACTTCATAGCATCGTGTTTTACTCTTTTTTTATTAGATCAAGACCAAAGAGGAAAATGATAGCAAAAGGTTAGAATGAATGAAGGAAAATGAATATGAAGGCTAAACATGAATGAAATGAAAGTAAGATCATTGTAAGATAGCTCACAAGATAGCCAAATATTCAAGTATAGGTCAACATTGTCAAGATCAAAGAGAGAAGATGAAATGGATGAAAAATGTAGAAGAACTACGCATGATGCCTATTTGCCAGGTTTTCATCATGGTACTTATCCAAGGTGCCACAAGGGAGTGGTTTTCACCATAGGATGAATTTATTTCTCTTTACTTTTGCTACCAAGGTGCCTGTTTCCAGGTTTTCACCAAGGCACATTTTTAATTTTTTCATTTTTTTTTCTTTTCTTTTTTTGTTTTCATTTTTGAATTTTTTTCTATTTTTTAAATTTTTTTTTTTTGGAAGAAGGCAAGCTTTTCAGATAATGCTCCTTGAAAGGATAAATCATTGATATACCAAGGATTCAAAATGATATGCTCAAAGATGCTGATAGGGAAAGGAAGATGAAAGAGAAAAATGGAGGAAAAGGTTTTATGTAAAGCGAGTGAGGTTGGAAGATAGGAGGAATAGGAAAATGAAGAAAAAGAATAGAAGGTAGAAGGATAATAAATGGAAGGATTGTGAAAGGGTAGAGGGAAAGAAAGGTAAGATTAACATCGATGCACATCTTGAAGGGTGGTGAGAGGGTGGAGGAAACATGAATGAAGGAATACGTGAAGGAATATGGTGAATATTTAGCAGAGGTTGTGGTTCAGGCATATGGAATTGAAGAATATTTTTGGAAGAAGATGAAGTGGAAGCTTTTGGAAGCTTGAATGTCAACTTTACTTTTTGTTCAACATTAGACTCTTTCAAGAGAGACTTTGGAATCCATATAGCCTTAGGGTTTTTATTTCCTTTTGATGTCTTAGAGAGAATATCTTGAATGATGGATTTTGGAACCCATACTTGTCTTGTAGTTTTCTTCTTAGATATCTCTTTTGACTTTATGATTCCATGTCGATTAGAGGAGACATGGTGATCTTTTGATGGATTCTTGTATTGCTTCTTTTTCTTGTATTGAACATTCAAGTTACTTCCAAAAGACTTGGGACTTGTGGAAGAAGGAGTAGGATATGACTGGTTTAGATGGGTGGGTGAATGAAAAGGATTCAAGGGTATGCATCTATGTTGATCTTGAGGAAAGATAGGAGATAGAGGGACGTAGGGACCCAAGATGGATGATGAATTAGGAGAGTTAGGAGGGGTAAGTGAAGGGACATAAGGACCCAATATGGAAGGTAGACATGAAGCCCTTAGTGGTGGAGGAGGTCCAAGGATGGAAGTGGAAGATACAAAAGGATAATCAATAGGTTCATCAGCATCTATATGACAACCAAGGACATCAGCATCTTTAGAGTGAGCATTAAAGTTTTCAACAGGATCATGCACATCTTGAATAGGAGCACTTTCTTTGATAGGATCATTCAAAGCTTGCGAAGACTTAGGAAGAGTAGAAAGTGGAAGTGAACATGGAGTGGTAGAACAAGAAGATGGAAGACTTTGATCTTGACAAGGATCGTTGGGTAGCATAAGCGTATTAACTTTCTTTCAATTTTCAATAGGCTTTACATCAAAAGTAACAACACCATTTTTAATAACCTTAATGGAAGTATCATCTTTGGAAAGCGCAAGTGTGGTAAGGTTATTTTGATTATCAATAAGCTCAACAGTGTAAGTAGTAGCTTGATCTTTCTTAGGAGATGGTGGAATGAATGCGGAAGAGCGTAGAGGATCAAAAGAACCATGAAATGGAGGAGATACATCATAAAGGGAATTGGATGATATGGAGGGTTCTTGATCTTGATCTTTATTTATATTTTTTTCTTTATCATTTTTAGAGTCCTCTTGACATGGAGCCACTTTTAAGGACAAGGAAGCATGTTGGAATTGTATGGAAGACTTTGGAAGAGATAGTGAAGAATTAGCTGAAGTAGGTAGTATAGGAAATGAAGGCTTAAGATCTTTCAATTTAGCATCATTAGAAGTATTTGTAGCAAAGTGAAGGTTAGCTTGAGTTTCTTTAAGAGGTAGCCCTTGAGGATAACTATAGGGAACTGCATGGAAAGCCTTAGGATCTTTGTTGGATGAAGGATTTGTGATAGATTTGGAAGACTCTGAAGCTTTAGGAAATGTATGGGCATTGGAGGAAGTAGAGGATGGAAGGGAACCATCACAAGACAAAGGTTCAACATTAATATGATCTTTCTTGAGAGTGCAACCTTTATTTTCAGCATGAGAACTTTTAGAGGAGAGATGCTTTTGACGTTTGAAATTAGCGCAGTAGATTTTCTCTTCCTCGGTAGGAATATTGTATTGTTCACAAAAGTCATCAAAGAATTCTTCAAATTTAGAGTCATATGGATCACCATCATAGTCTACCCAATATGACTCCCCCTTAAAAATCACAAGTGTACCACGATGATGATGCTTAGGAATAGAAGTTTTATGGGCATCACTACATTGTCCATCATCATAGTCATCATAGGTGGGTGTGTCACTCTTTGTGGAAGAGACATCATAAGGACTATCACATTGCTCTTTATGGTATGTCTTCTGAAGAGAAGTAAGACTCTTTGAAGAAGTAGAAGAAGAATGAGATTGTGAAGAAGAGGAAGGTGAAGACCTAGTGGAAGAAGAATACTTGGATGATGAGGAATTTGAATGATGTTTAGAAGAGTCATGATAAGATTTGGAAGATGAAGAATGTGAATAGTGTTTAGAAGAATCATGATAAGACTTAGAAGATGAAGAATGAGAATGATGTCTGGAAGAGTCATGATGAGACTTGGAAGGTGAAGAAGAATGAGAAGATTTAGATGATGAAGAATGTTTGGAAGAAGAAGATCATGATATGATCATGTTTATGATTCTAGCAAAGGCATTTGATTTAATCATCTTTTCTTTTATTTTTGCTATAAATTCATCATTCATGAGAATTTTGGAGAAACAACACTTTTTGAATATGTCAATGAGCTCAAGATCATCTATTCTTAATAAAGGTTCCAAAACCAGATAGTCAAGATTCATGGTTATAGAAAAGGAGGAATCAAGCATGGAAGAAATGAATAGATGAATAGAAGAAGGTAGACTAGATAGTAAGAGGAAAAGAATCAAGAAGAAGAAGAAGAATTTCCCATGGGAATAGAAGACTTTAGAAGAACATGGGAAATGGAGAAGAAAGAAGAAGACTAAGAGTCATCTTGTGCAATTGATACCATAACATTCATTGAGATGTTGAGCAACATGACAACACCTAAGATCTGACCTAGACTGACCAAGGAAGACCAAGCTTCTAAGGAGAACTCACTACAGCAGGACGAAACTCAGTTTCAATATTCCAAATAGATCTTTCAAAATATTTCACAATGATGATCAAGCACATAGAACAGCAACCAGGGAGTTCAAGAAAATAGTCTTCAAACAATGAGCAAGGGGCAAAGCAACCTTGCACATGAACAAGTATAGTGACTTAGTATTTCTACTCCTTAAAGGTTCTACTTGTGTATGTTCTTGACAATGTTTTAGCAGGCACTTAGAATACAACAACACCTTATCAAGCTGTCTACAAGGATATACATGGCTTTTCTAAGGAGTCCTCAATATACGCAAGGTACATGAGGCCCAAATCTATAGATGAGAAGAATCCAAAATCACACAGCCGGGGGGAGATAGTAACACAAATCTCCTCCACTTCTCAAAGGTATAAATTTCATTGAGGCTTAGCCAAGAGTGATATCAAACTCAATTCCCAAGAGGGGTGTCTTTGGATTCACCTCCTGATATTTATACTCTTCCGAAACATAGGAGTTAAGGTCATCCCTTGAGGTGGTGTGTCCCCAAGCAGGCCTTCTAGAAATAAAAACTAAGTAATTCACTATCAAAAGTATTTAGAGCACTAAAGGTGGAACACTTAACTCTTCAAGTAAATGCGAAGTGAGTCCAAAAGTGGGACACTTAACCCTTTAAGATAATGTGAAGCAAGTCCAAAAGTGAATAATTTAACCCTTCAAGAGAATGTGAAGTGAGTCTAAAAAAGTGGAACACTTAACCCTTCACACAAACTCAAAGTAAGTCCAAAAGTGAAACATTTAACTCTTCACACCAACTCAAAGTGAGTCCAAAAGTGAAACATTTAACTCCTCACATCAACTCAAAGTGAGTCCACACCTTAGAAAACAAGTGAGTTCCAAAAAGCACAAAAGGGTTTCCTAGTGGAGCAATTAATGCTTCTTTCCTGTAGACCCCTCCCTTTTAATGTGGCATTGATCTTGCAACCACGGGGTAGAAATGAGGAGCCGGTGGATTAGCGAGTCCAATAATCCAAGATAGAAATATAGATCAATCACAAGTAATCTAAAGTTGTTTATCAATACTACTCACAAATGACAAAGGGTTGAATCAATGGAATATTTAACTTTCCAAGTAAACATAGAGTGAGTCCACAAAGTGGTGCATTTAACTCCCTATGTAAACAAGGAATGAATCCATGCCCTCAATCACTCAATGAGATATTTGATATTGAAATTAAGAATTACTTAAGGTTTAAACGCAAGCATTCACTTACACAAACTTGAAAAAACAAATCTATGTTCTTTCATTTCCCATTAAGAGCATCAATTGAAATGTGTTCTATGAAAGCATGTAAACACTCAAGCCAAACACATGATAGGTTCAATTTTAATCCCAAGATCCAAATGTTGTAGAGATAGAACAAAGTACCTTAAGTCCAACACTTTGTTTTAAGCATTTTTCATGAAAGCAAGAGTACCTTCAAATGAACAAGACAAGAAAACAAGCAAACAAGATATGCAATGTATATCCAATTTATGCAAACCCTAGGGTTAGATATGAAAATCAATCATTAGGAGCAATGATAATCAACAAATAATCCAAATGATAACTCATATCATGCAATGAACAATGAAAAATAAGTGCATACCCATAACATTTAACTCCCTTGTGGTGCCAAAAAATGTGTGCTAAAATGTTGTCACACTTTTATGAATCCTTACATGCAAGAAAACTCAAGAATGAGTCCTCACAAATCGATCCATAGCTCTTTATGCATGGAGTTGCAAGATTTGTAAAATTGCTCTCAGCTAGAGCTATAAACTCATGACCTTGCTAGTCAACCACACAATGAGAGATTTCAAATGAATGCAATGCTATGCAAATCTATATGAGAATGCAAATTAATCTTATGAGAATGAAGATGCAATTAAGCTTTGAAAATGAAAATGAAAGAGTTACAAACCCTCTAATTAAACTATGTGAGATTAATCTAAAACATGAAAGGAAATGATACCATGATGATGCAACTATGATGCAAGCTAGGAATGATGCTCCAAATCTTCAAAACTTGACGCAAGAATATTTCCAAAAGCTTCAATGACTTAGAAAACCTGTAGCACAATAATTCAAGTATGTATGGTGTGTGCAAATGAGGAAGAGAGCTCTTCTTTTATAGGAAGTGAAAAACAATGGACCATGGAGATTAAGAGGCAAAAGACTTAATCAACGATGGAGAAAAAAAGAAGCTTGATCCTTGTGCACAAATATCCTCCAATAAGAAAATTAGAAGCATTTACTTTATGTTGAGCATTTACTTTATGTCCATGTGAGGCAAAAGTACTTTTCTTTTATTTTTTATTTTATTTTTCTTTATAAATAATAATTAAATGTTTTATTTGTGCAACATAGGATAAAAGGAAAAGTGGAGATTTTTTATTTAAATAAAAGGGAAGGAAATTCCTTTTAATTAAATAAAGGCTTAGGATAAAGTGATTTTATTATTTAATTAAAAGAAATTTTTAATTAATTAAAAGGAGCATGTTCTCTTAATTAAATAAGATTTTTATTTTTTTTCTCTTTTAAATTAAATAAGGCTCAAACCTTAAGAAATATTGAATTGATTATGATTTGATCAAGGAAATTGATATATTTGAAAAATGTTAATTTTTGAAAATATTGATTCAGGGATTTGATAAATTGTAGAAATGGGGCCCAAAGTCTAGGCGACCATTTTAGGGTGCATACAATCAGTATGTCCTTTGGTTTACTAGTTTAATCTGGTTTAAGAATGGTTTGTTTCATGTTTGAATGTATCATTGAATGAAGCTTGGCTATATTAATTACAATCTTAAGACTTGTGACTCTTAAAATTCTCTTGTTTCCTTCAGACCTCCAAATATGTGTACTATGAGATTTCCTCCAACAAATGGACTTGTGATGATTTTCACAATAGTACATGTGTTGGAGGAATACTCAAAGTACTGCTTAGGAAAATTTGAATGTTCATCACCTGTGCATATAAGAGTTGATCATAGAAGGTATATGCACAGGTGAAAAACATGCATATTTGACCAAGCAATATTGGGAGCTAGACCTAGTAGCAAATAGATTTGTGGTGATTTTCAAAATAGTACATGTGTTGATGGGTAAGCTCCCAATAGCGCTCAGGCAAATATGCATGTTCATCACCTGTGCATATGAAGTGGCTCTAATGGAAGATACAATCACTGAATTCTGCATACTCCTTATTTTTTTCTAGGTTGATATTGTCAAACATGGTCTTTCTTGAATGGAATGACTCGTTACTTGTACATTGACTAGAATGTTGGTGGAAGAAGGATGATTTGTTTGCAACCATTTTTTCAACTCTAATTTTCTCAACACAAAGGGACATTTATCATAGCCATAGAAACATGATTATTTTAAAATGGAATAAACCAAGGAGTACCATTAGAAATATTGACTATTTACAATCATGAATAGTTAACCTTAATCAAATAGCTCATTTTTTTATTAGCATGTGTAGTCTCTATGTATATGAAAAATGAATGAAATATCAAGCTGAAATAAAATAGTGAACAAAAATTCAAATTCAAGGCCTAATTTATCAAGAGCAACAAACATTAGGATGAAAGAAAAATCATTAAGACTATAGAAAAATCATTAGGACTATAGAAAAATCATTAAGACTAGAAAATCAAGTTCTAGAAAAATCATTACGACTATAGAAAAATCATTTAGACTAGAAAATCAATATCTAGAAATGGACAGTTCTGATGCTTTTCCATTACAAAAATTGAGCATTCATCATTTGGTACTTCTTGGTGTATTTCATTTAAGTTTTTCAGCTGTCGTGTTTATGTGCATGTTCTTTATGTGTTTTGCTTCTCTCCCTCACAAGGGCTGTGTCGATAGGTAATTGATTTGAAAGCATAATGATTTGATAGTCTTTTTTTAGGATAGGCGTAATCATCCTGCCAACCTTAATTAGCAACATTTGTGATATATGTCAAGTACTTATAATCAGTATGATCAAAAAATAGAGACTTAGTAGTAAAAGCATAAGGTTTCACATCCACATCCGCCCTAGTAAGTATTAGAGCCTTTCAAATTTGTAAAGAACACAAACTTTGCAAATCAAATTGATATTTCATTAAAACCTATGTTCTTGATCAAGTTCTTAAAGATTAAAACATGAAACCATCAAGTTCTTCACCTATGTTCTTCATGGTTGGGGAAGTCATGATGGAGTTATATGTAACCTTTGGAAGTCATTGTATGATAGACTTCAGCCTGGAGTATACAGCAAGGACAGAGATTCAATAAAAATAGAAGTTTAAATCTGCAAGTCCATTGTGTTATGCATTGTTAAAAGGATTCTTTACTTATTGTTTTGGTTTCTAAATTCAAGGATGGAATAGTAAGAAATCTCCAAGCATTCATTTCATCGTCAAATGTATTGTGAGCACTTTAAAATTTTGTTCCTTACATTTTGACTGGTAAAACTAGTGACTGTTCCAAGTAATGTTTTTAATCCTTTGAAGTTTCTCATGATCCTGATGTAAGTTGATTGGATTAAGAAATTTGGGGATCCAATAGGACTTTAGGGGAGTCCAATAAATGTTTTGGAAGACTTAGAGGAACTATTAGCATGATTGTTCCTTAATCTACAGCGAGTTAGACTGAATTTGCTAAGTTTTTCCTTTGTTTTGAAGAGTATTTTGTAATCTATTTCCTTTCCATGGACCCAAAGGCCTAGGACCCATGGAAAGAGGATACTAACAATGTATTATACAACTCTAATGTTCTTGACTTGCAGAGATTTGAGAAAGTAAAGAGAACACTGGCTGGAATAGTGTGTTCCTTAAGGGAATTGATAGCTAGGGAGGAGTAGTGAGAGTTTGGCCCTAAGGGCGAGGCATTTTTATGATTTGGATGGTCATATATTAGTATACTAATGTTCTAAACATTCATGATAAGTTCCTCTCAAACCTCTCCAAACATGTAATATTGTCTTTAATACTTTATTGATCTCTTCTAAACATTAACCAAATCAAAACTACATTTTAATAAGTGAATAAGTCAATAAGTCAAACCACTAGTCTCCAAAGCATTCAATAAGTGAATATGAATATTTGAAAACTACTCTCAATAATTCTTAAACAAAATAAAGTATGTTTAAGAATTGTTGGGACTAGTCCTTTGGCGTGTATTAAATAGAATAGAATTTTTAGCATATTATTATCATTCTATTTCTTTTAATCTACTGGTGGCGTACCCTATCCCATGCTTTATCTCCATTATTTGATGTTATTCACTATTTTGAAATGTTGACTATGGTTATTGTTAGAATAACTGAGAGGGGGGTGAATCATTTATCCAGTGTCCCAAAACAAAATGTATAATCAAAAACAAATTCTTCAACTTCTGCTACTCGGTAAACATAAAATACTTTCACTGTCTATATTTTTACCAATTATCAGTTTAAACCTTATAGTAGTTACCGATCAAATCTAACATGTGATATGAAAAGTATGATAACAAAAAAATATCACAATCAACACATAACACAAGAGATTTAACATGGAAACCCTGCGAAGGGAAAAACCACTTGGGACCGACAACCCAAAATGTTCACTCTTCTGAAGTGAGGTCGGTGAAGACCCAACCCTATTAAAGGTTTAAAAACACACTGTTAGGTGTGACCTTGTTAGAGGATTTTAGACCAGAAGTTATCATCCAACCAGCAGTCACTCTGGGGTTGATAGGATAACAATGTTCACTCTATGAATGAAACATAAAAAGACTTTCTTAGTCCACTCGGTTAAGAGATTTCACTGTGTACAATGATTAAATATGTAACAGTAGATGATCTACCTTGAAACAACTTCAATTATAGTTTATAAATCAATGTTCAGCTCATTCAAATTTTTCTAATCAATATATCACTTCAATTTCAATACTATATCAACTTACTGTCCGTCGGTAATTACTCTCTATAGCTCGGTAATTGTTTTGCAGTTTACTTCTCACTAACCAGTATGATCAGAATGCATGAAAACTCCTTCATGTGATAATTCTATAGTATCTTCTTCTTCCAACATCATTTCAACAATGAAACCAATGTCTCTTATATAGACGTGTAAATCATTTTCTTTTTGTCCATCAGATTTTGCCGCTTAATCTTATTCATTGATTTTGTCACTCTAACCTTCTTTGGTTGATGTGTCAGTAATGCATTTCAATCTACTCCATTAGATCTTCCTTGAATTATGTTAGCCATCGATCTTCATAACAAACCTTATCTATTACCTCGATTTCATACACTTTACAACTCATCACTTTATCGGATAAACTGATCATTTAATTCCTTTCTATTCTACTTGGTTAACAAAGAAATGTATCAGTGAACACAAGCTTGGTTAACACTACACTTGATATACACTACACTTCATCAGTGTATATTGAAATGCTTCATTTACCGACATCACTACTTTGTGTCTTTCTGCTCTATTCTTCATCATAGATGAATGCAACATAATAAAGTAGATATCATCAAGTCATAGAATCATCAAGTTACTCAGTGTATTCCTTATCCTCATCTGACATATGCATCTTCCTCATGTAGATATTTTTGTTCTTCATCTCTTTCACCTTTCTTCAGATGTATCGGTATAGTAACTTACAAGATAAGTATTGTCAAGCTAGTTGACATCAATAACAACATAATATTGATTTAATCATCTTTCATATCTAATCAGCAACTCCTCAGTGATCTTAAATCACATATTCTTCATTTAGTGTTCTAAATCAGTTGTAGTTCATCAATCTCTCCCTTTGGCATTGATGGCAACTCAAGTAATATGAAGTGTACCATACACATACCAAACATGTATTCTACAACTTTGTGAACAAATATTGTACAAGCTCTCCCTAGATTAATATGTTTAATCACTATGTTACTAAACAACATTATCAATGCAGCTTTGACATTCTGCAAATATGATCTTTTCAGCTCTCAGATTCCTTCTTCTATTCTCAATACCTGATCTTCAGTGCTCTCCCTTAGATAGATGTTTCAGTGTCCTCATCGCTACATATTGTTTCATATTATTTATCTCTTCCTTTGACAACAATGCCAAAGAAACAAATAAATAATCAGCTCTGTAGTAGCTAAGTAACTCTTTGTTGTCCAATACATTCTCTGTATCTCTATATACTGATATCCCAATCTATTTTAGTTCTTCAAACTTAATCACAACCTTGAACATTAACCAAAGTGTGAACTATGCTACATCATCATGTGTGATCTTCTTATAAGTTTAAGTTGATGCAACATCCAGATCACATTAGTGACCGGTAGATAGGGGACAGACCCCAAGTCTAGTCCTCAAATATTCAAATGTGTCCTTTGGTAGAGGCTTTGTAAAGATATCTACAAGTTTTTCTTTAGATGTAACAAATTCTAACTTCACTTGCTTTTCTTGCACTTGTTCTCTTAAGTAGTGATACTTAATTGATATATGCTTTTTCTTAGAGTGCATCACTGGATTCTTTTAAATATTGATAGCACTTGTGTTGTCACAGTATATAATCACCAGGTCAGTGATTACCTCATTCATTCCTTCCAACACTTGCTTGATATATGCAATTTTTGAGCAATTAGTAGTAGTAGCAACATACTTTGCTTCAGCTATAGACTGAGAAATACAAGCCTACTTTTTACTTGTCCAGGTTACAAGTCTTTCACCAAAGAAGAATGCTCCTTCAATGGTGCTTTTTCTATCATCCACATTTCCAGCCCAATCAGCATCGATATAGACCATCAGTTCAAACTTACCTTCCTTAGGATACCATAAAACATAATCCTCTATCTTTTTAAGGTATCATAAGATCCTTTTAATAGCAATCATGTGTGATTCTCTAGGATTAGTAGAAAATCTAGCAACAATTCGCATAGCATGTGCTATATCTGGTCTACTGTGAACTACATACATTAGCTTACCAATCATGGATCGGTAAAGTGTCTGGTTTACCTCTATAGTTTCATCTTCCTTTTTTAGTTTACATCCAGTAGCCATTGGTGTTCCCACAAGTTTAGCATCTTCCATACCAAATGTCTTCAAGACTTCCTTTATGTACTTGGACTGTGTGATGAATATCCCATCACTCTGTTGAATCACTTGTAGTCCTAGAAAGAATTAAATCTCTCCAAACATAGACATTTCAAACTCATTCCTCATGTCATCAGCAAAATATTTAGATACATGATCTTGACCTCCAAAAATAATATCATCAACAAAAATTTCAGCAATAAGAATAGTGTCATCATTATCACCTTTCATGTACAAATTGTTTTTTTCACTAGTTCTTACAAATCCAATACTTAACAAGTATGAAACCTTTCATACCAGGCTCTCGATGCTTGCTTCAAACCATATAAAGCTTTGTGTAATCTACATACCATGTCTCTTTTGTCTGGATCAATGAATCCTTCAGGTTGTTCTATGTAGACCTATTCTTCAAGTATACCTTTCAGAAATGTTGGCTTCACATCCATTTGATAAACCTTAAATTTCTTGTGTGTAGCATATGCAAGTAGCATTCTAACTCCTACCGATCTAGCAACAGGTGAAAATGTCTCACCATAGTCAATGCCTTCTTCCTATGCATATCCCTTGCATACCAATCTCGCTTTATTTCTTGTCACTTCACCATTTTCATTCAGTTTATTTTTGAATATCGACTTAGTACCGATAACATTTTTATCTTTAGGTTGGGGTACTAAGGACCAAGTTTTGTTCTTCTCTATTTTTTCTATTTCCTCTTTCATTGCATTAACCCATTCTTCATTCTCTAATGCAACTTTCACATTTTTTGGTTCAAATTCACAAACTAGACATGTACCTTGTCTTGCTTTGCTTCTTGTCTGCATGCCAGCTTGTCTGTCTCCATTAATTTGTGTCTTAGGATTATGTCTTCTGACAAAACTAGCCAGTACTTGGTTTCTCCTTTCTTGTTCATCCTATTCAAGTTCATGTGTTTTCTCGGTAGCTCCATCTTGTTCATCAGTTTCCCTTTCCTATTCCTCATGGTTATTTTCCTGCTGACCGATTATCATAGATTGCGACTTCAGTAGATAGTCAGGATGTTCAATGTAAGTGAATCTACCATAGTCTTCTGGTTCCTTTCTAGCTTCCTCTATGTTTTTGTCATCAAACTCATCAACACAGACATTAGTACTTTCAATTATCTTATTTGTAACCTTATTCAAACATTTGTATGCTTTACTCTTAGTAGAATATCCTAAGAATATTCCTTCATCACCTTTAGAATCAAATTTCTCATTTCTCTCATCTTTTAGAATAAAAAATTTGCTTCCAAAGATCTTGAAATAACTTATAGGAGGCTTGTGTCCAAACCATAGCTCATAGGGTGTCCGATTGGTGTCCTTCTTCAGTTGTACTTAGTTAAGCACATATACAGATGTACTAATAGCTTCCCTCTAGTATGTCTAAGAAATATTCTTTTGTAGCATTAGTGTTCTTGCAAAGTCAATGATTGACCTGTTCCTTTTTTCAGCAATCCCATTCTATTGAGGTGTTCTTAGTGTTGAGACCTATCTTTTGATACCATGCTCATTACAGAAATTAGTAAATTCATCAGAGATAAATTCACCTCCTCTATCAAATCTTAAGCATTTTAATTTTTTTCCAGTCTCTTTTTCTACATTTTCCTTATACCACTTAAACATCTTAAATGCTTCAAATTTTTCTTTTAAGAACATAACTGTCATCAGTCTAGTATAGTCATCAACAAAAAGAATAAAGTATCTATCACCATAATAACTCTAAGTTCTCATAGGACCACATAGGTCGGTATGAACCAACTCAAGTATCTTCTTTGTTGAGTAGTCTTTTCATTTAAAACTAGACTTAGTCATCTTACCTTTCTAACATTCATGACACATAGCATGATCCATTTTTGATAAGTTAGGAAACCCTCTAACTCTTTTCCTCTTACTAATCTTGATCATGTTATCAAAATTCACATGGCATAACCGTTTATACCACAACCATGCATCTTCATCCTTCATTAATAAACAAGAAGACTGATCAATATCAAGATAAAATAGATTACCTCTGGATTATGTACCGGTTCCGACAAGTCTTCCTCCATCATCATATATTTTTACCTTTCTACTCTCAAAAGAAAGTCGGTGGCCTGAGTTATTCAGCTGTACCACACTTAGCAAATTATAGTTTAGTCCATCTACCGAGTATGCATTTTCATATTTTATCTTATCATTAATCATCAGTGAACTTTTAACTCTTACCATACAGGGTGCATCATTTCCCATCCTTACAGATCCTCCATCATATTCATCAAGCAGATCAAATTTCTCTATATCACCAGTCATATGATGTGTATAGCTAGTGTCTATGATCCATGTATCATTTCTGCTTACTTTAGAGATTAGTGCTGCTTCTTCATGTTTTTCTTCTTCCTCTGAATCATCCTTCATAGCAACAAATACTACTTCTACATCATCATCAGTGGCTGTCAGATTCAAATTCTTTGGCTATGTAACATACCTTTTTCCCTTTGTCATAGCTATCTCAGTTGTCTCTGTTATTGTGTCAGTAGCCTCTGTTGACTCTTCTCCCATAGCTTCCTTCGGATCAATCTTTGGATCTATCATCATCTTTCTTATTCAAACATCTAGCAATGATGTGGCCAACTTTTTTACAATTAAAGCATTCCAAAGGTAGCTTACCTCTATATCTTCCTTTACCTTTGGGTAATCTTTTGGCCATAAGAGATTCAAGCTCATCAAGTTCATCATCGGTACCACTATCACTATCATTATTCTTACTATTCTTGCTACTAGATTTACCAATCTTTAAAGAAGACATGAAAGTGGATTCAATAGAAGGTACAACATTGTTGTCAAAGTTATTCAATTCAAAGGTTGTAAGCTTACTGATCAGCGTGTCAAGAGTAAGGTTGGATGTAGCTCTTGTTTCATGAATTGCAGAGATCCTGATTGCGTAAACTGGCAGTAAGGTTCTAAGAATCTTGCTTATCACTATTTCATCCTCAATAACTCCATCAAATGCTCTAATAGCATGTACTAACTCTTTTACTCTATTTTTGTATTGCACAATGTTCTCACCTTCTTTCATCTTCATATCATCAAATCGACCTCTTAGGCTTTCTGCTCTAGCTCTCTTAACATTCAAATCTCCAATGTATATTAGAGTTAGTTTATCCCACATGGCTTTGGTATTTGTGCATCCCTTAATGTCTTCAAATTCAGCATCGGTACAGGAAGCAGCAAGTTCCATCATAGTAATATTGTGTTCATGCCTATCCTTCAGTTGATCAAGTGTCAGGGGACCTGGTGTCAGTTCAATGTAGCCATTTTGCATAAGTTCTAGTGCAAAATTCCCAATTCCAAATATGTGCAACTTCATCTGGCTTTTCCATACTATGAAGTTCTCTTTGTTCAGCTTTGGCACTTCCCTCTTATACATCTTGAGACCTTTTTGCTCGAGTCCTTAAAACTTTGTTCTAGGCAACCACAGCTCTGATACCAATTGTTAGAATAACTAAGAGGGGGGTGAATCAGTTATCCAATATCCCAAAACAAAATGTATAATCCAAAACAAATTCTTCAACTTCTGCTACTCAGTAAACATAAAATATTTTCACTGTCTATGTTTTTATTGATTATCAATTTAAACCTTATAGTAGTTACCGATCAAATCTAACATGTGATATGAAAAGTATGATAACATACAAATATCACAATCAACACATAACATAAGAGATTTAATGTGGAAACCCTATGAAGGGAAAAACCACCTGGGACAGGCAACCCAAAATGTTCACTCTTCTGAAGTGAGGTCAGTGAAGACCCAACCCTGTTAAAGGTTTACAAACACACTGTTAGGTGTGACCTTGTTAGAGGATTTTAGACCAGAAGTTATTGTCCAACCAGCAGTCACTCTGGGGTTGACAGGATAACAATGTTCACTCTATGAATGAAACATAAAAAGACTTTCTTAGTCCACTCGGTTAAGAGATTTGACTATGTACAATGGTTAAATATGTAACAGTAGATGATCTTCCTTGAAACAAATTCAATTGCAGTTTACAGATCAATGTTCAGCTCATTCAAATTTTTCTGATCAATATATCACTTCAGTTTCAATACTATATCAACTTATTATCTATCAGTAATTACTCTTTGTAGCTCAGTAATTGTTTTGCAGTTCAGTTCTCACTAACCAGTATGATTAGAATGTATAAAAAATCCTTCACACGATAATTATGCAGTATCTTCTTCTTCTGGCATCGTTTCAACAATGAAACCAATGTCTCTTATATAGACGTGTAAATCATTTTCTTTTTGTCCATCATATTTTTCCGCTTAATCTTATTCATTGATTTTGCCTCTCTAACCTTCTTTGGCTGATGTGTCAGTAACACATTTCAATCTGATCCATTAGATCTTCCTTGAATTATGTTAGTTGTTGATCTTCATAACAAAACTTATCTGTTACCTTGATTTCATACACTTTACAGCTCATCACTTTATTAGCTAAACTGATCATTTAATTCCTTTCTATTCTTCTTGATTAACAAACAAATGTGTCGGTGAACACAAGATCGGTTAACACTGTGCTAAGTATACACTACACTCCGTCAGTGTATACTAAAATGCTTCATTTACCAACAACACTGCTTTGTGTCTTTCTACTCTATTCTTCATCATAGATGAATGCAACATAATAAAGTTGATATCATCAAGTCATAGACTCATCAACAAGTTACTCAGTGTATTCCTTATCCTCATCTGACATATGCATCTTCCTCATGTAGATATTTTTGTTCTTCATCTCTTTCACCTTTCTTCAGATGTATCGGTATAGTAACTTACAAGATAAGTACTTTCAAGCTAGTTGACATCAATGACAACATAATACTGATTTAATCATCTTGCATATCTAATTAGAAACTCCTCAATGATCTTAAATCATAGATTCTTCATTCAGTGTTCTAAATCAGTTGTAGTTCATCAGTTATCAAATGGAAAAAATAGAAAAAAAAAATTAACATGAATTTTTTTTACAAAACTGAACCAATGGCATGTTTACAACAAAGAAATAGAATGACAATAATATGCTGAAAATTCTATTATGTTTAATACACACCAAAGGACCAGTTTTATGAAATTTTCAATCACATAGCATTTTACTGTTGTATGAGTGGATTGTGCAAGAACAATTAACATTAAACAAGGACCAAACTCCTCAACACATCTTGGCAACGCTTGAATTCAATAATAAATGAAACCTAACACCAACACTATTCCTTCCATTCACTTCTACCAAGAATAAAGTATTTAATCCATTCAACGTTACATATAATCATTAGACAGTTACATTTCCTGACTGTGTAGAGGAACAGTCACGACCAAAATGATCAAAAGTACTTTCACCCTTGCACAAGCTATTCCAAACTTCAAGTAAAATGAGAAATATGCTATATCAAATTATTCATATTTATAGTAACCATTCAAAGGATCATTTTTTTAATGAACCCTCTGGTTGTACCCATGCGACAGAGAAAAGAAACCTCAAAATAAAGAAAGGAAACTTAACTTAAAACCAGTCTATGTCATTGTTTGTGAGGGTACAGTCATGATAAGTGCCTCCCAAACCTCTCCAAACATGTAAGAATGTCTTTAAATACTTTATTGATCTCTTCTAAACATTAACACATGGATAGTCAAACCAATAGTCTCCAAAGCATTCAATAAGTGAATATGAATGTTTGAAAACTTTCCTCTCAACTTCCCCAACCACTACTAATCGGTTAGAGGGATTAGTTGAGTGTTTAGACACTAAAACTTCTTAAAGATACTTTATCTGATATGATGAATTGTAATATCAACAAATGTGAATCCAAACATTTCAAAATAGTGAATTGATATCCTTGAGCACAAGCACCAATAACATCAAATGATGGAGATAAAGCATGAACTAGGGCACGATACCAATAGAATGCGGTCATTTCAGTGAGCATTCATGATTAAATAAAATGAAATGCATTTGAAATTTGTGGTCGAATATGATGCCAGAGGCTTAAAAGATGTTGCCTGTCAAAGATACCAATCAAAGATGAAGAAATCACATACCTTCTCTCACGCTCAGCTTGCACGAATGAAGATTTGATAGCTAAATCTTCCTTGTACCACACGAAGAACATGCCATTGGTTTAGTTTATCATGTTATTATCATATCAGATAAATTATGTTTAAGAATTGTTGGTAAGGATAGGAATAGTGGAGATTCTAGAAATATCCCTCTAACCGATTAGGAGTGGTTGGGGAAGTTGAGAGTAAAGTTTTCAAACATTCATATTCACTTATTGAATGCTTTGGAGACTACTGGTTTGACTGTCCATGTGTTACCAGTGACTGAGATTCATTAAACGATACAAAACCCTTCATTTTGGGTTATTGTGTGTCAATTCATCCACTTTAGCCAGGAAGATCAAGAAGATGGAGCAAGAGGATATTATGGTAGAAGAAGTATTTAAAGATATTTACATGTCCCCTGTCTGGGAAATCGAGACTATAGGTGATGAAGACCATGTTGAGGATGAGGGGGGTCTTAATCAGGGAGGGGCATCAAGAAGCAACAAAAAAGTTTTTAAGAGTTTGGAACAACATTTCAGAATCCATGAATGGTATGGGTAAGGTGACCTTCATTCTTGGTCGTGACTTCAATGAAACATTGGATATGGATGATAAGAAGAAGGATCACTTATTGATAGTGTTCCTTGAGGGAAGGAAGATTTTGAAAGACTTTTTATCATTGTATTGTGTATTTACAATATGTTTGGATGTAGGGTAGACTAGGAGAATGAAGGATCACTCATTGATTGCATGATAACCCAGTTTTGATGGGTCACTGGTTGAGGGGATAGTCAAGGTCTGGATGTTGATAGCATTCCTTAAGGGAAGGGGGATTGTGAAAGGCTTGGTATCATTGTATTGTGTATTTCCAATATGTTTGGATGCAGGGTAGACCAGGAGAATGAAGGATCACTCATTGATTGCATGATAACCCAATTTTGAAGGGTCATTGGTTGAGGGGATAGTCAAGGTCTGAATGTTGATAGTGTTTCTTGAGGTAAGGGGGATTGTGAAAGGATTTTTATCATTGTATTTTGTATTTCCAATATGTTTGGATGTAGGGCAGACCAGGAGAATGAAGGATCACTCAGTGATTGCATGATAACCCAGTTTTGAAGGGTCACTAGTTGAGGGGACAATCAAGGTCCGGATGTTGATAGTGTTTGTTGAGGGAAGGGGGATTGTAAAAGACTTTTTATCATTGTATTGTGTATTTCCAATATGTTTGGATGTAGGGCAGAAGAGAAGAATGAAGGATCACTCATTGATTGCATGATAACCCGATTTTGAAGGGTCACTCGTTAAGGGGACAGTCAAGGTTTGGATGTTGATAGTGTTCCTTGAGGGAAGGTGGATTGTGAAAGACTTTTTATCATTGTATTGTGTATTTACAATATGTTTGGATGTAGGGTAGACCAGGAGAATGAAGGATCACTCACTGATTGCATGATAACCCAATTTTGAAGGGTCACTGGTTGAGGGGACAGTCAAGGTCTGGATGTTGATAGTGTTCCTTGAGGGAAGGGGGATTGTGAAAGACTTTTTATCATTGTATTATGTATTTCCAATATGTTTGGATGCAGGGAAAACAAGGAGAATGAAGGATCACTAACTGATTGCATGATAACCCAATTTTGAAGGGTCACTAGTTTAGGGGACAGCACGGTCTGGATGTTGATAGTGTTCCTTGAGGGAAGGGGGATATTGAAAGGCTTGTTATCATTGTATTTTATATTTCCAAAAATTTTGGATGCAAGGCAAACATGGAGAATGAAGGATCACTAACTGATTGCATGATAACCTAGTTTTGAAGGGTCACTGGTTTAGGGGACAATCACAGTCTGGGTTTTGATAGTGTTCCTTGAGGGAAGGGGGATTGTGAAAGGATTTTTATCATTGTATTTTGTATTTCCAATATGTTTGGATGCAGGGTAGACTAGGAGAATGAAGGATCACTCACTGATTGCATGATAACTCAATTTTGAAGGGTCACTAGTTGAGGGGACAGTCAAGGTTTGGATGTTGATAGTGCTCCTTGAGGGAAGGGGGATATTGAAAGGCTTGGTATCATTGTATTGTGTATTTCCAATATGTTTGGATGCAAGGCAGACCAGGAGAATGAAGGATCACTCACTGATTACATGATAACCCAGTTTTAAGAGGTCACTGGTTGAGGGAATAGTCAAGGTCCAGACGATTGGGCCATTCGGGGACCCTATTTCTTTGTATTAATTTATATTCAAATTGGATGCATGGATTTCTTGTGAATTATCAACTGCTATGTATCCTACAATTGCATCTATAAATCTGCATATACTTCTCTAGGGTTGTAAGCCACTTAGGGATCAAAATAGAGAAACTAAATCAAAATTATTCTTTGTCCTATTTCTTTTTAACAAAGTCTCAACTATCAATGATATAACAATACATTTGATTCCCTAAGCTATCAATACAAATGGCACCTAGCTAGAAGCTCATGGGCTATCCATTTGATAACCATAGTCAACATTTCAAAAAAATGGATATCCTTGAGCACAAGCACCAATAACATCAAATAATGGAGTTAAAGCACTAAATAAAAATTGGTCTTTATCCTATTTCCTTTTAACAAAGTCTCAACTATCAATGATACAATATGTTTGATACCCTAAGGTATCAATACAAATGGCGCCTAGCTAGAAGCTCACAGGCTATCCATTTGATAACAACAGTCAACATTTCAAAAAAATGGATATCCTTGAGCACAAACACCAATAACATCAAATAATAGAGTTAAAGCATGAGCTAGGGCACAACACTAGTAACATCAAATAATAAAGATAAAGCACTAGCTAGGGCATGACACCAGTAGAATGTGGTCATTTCAAAGAGCATTCATGATCAAATAAAATGCAATGCATTTGAAATTTGCGGTCACATATGATGCCAAAGGCTTGAAAGATGAAGAAATCACATACCTTCTCTCGTGCCTAGATTTCACTCATTTTCTCCTGCTCCTTTTCTATGCCAATCGAAATAAAAATGATCTGGCACTTCAATTTTTTTTTATGTATACTCGAAACTATCAGAATTTTGATGGTCAATTTAAAACCCATCGGAATACCGACACCATCAGGGCCTATTTTTTTTTAAAATAACAAATTCAATAAAAAAATTTACCCGTCAAAAGTGTCTGTCGAAATTTGGCCCCAAATGTAGTAGTGCTTGTTAGGAGTCCTAGACCTATTAGGAGATTATTAATATGATAGGAAGGTGTCCCTATTAAAGGATAGACCCTATTAGGATTCTCAAACCTTTTTAGGGGTATTAAAACTGGCCACAAGCCTAAATACAATCAGAAGGTTACATCCACCTTCAATCCTTTACTGAATATACTTCATCATACCTAATTTTCTTGTTAGGATAATCCAATATTTGTGCTCAAATGCACAACCTTCTACCCTATTAGAAGATATCATAGCCTTCAATCTCACATATTACCATCACAATCCACACACAATCTCAAGGAAGAAACCCTTCCTTAAATACAAGTTACAAATAATAATTCATCTAGAGGTATTCCATTATATGACCTCATTACATAAAAAACAATTACATTATCCAAGATGATGACACATATTTTTTCTCTGATCATGTTACAATAATTATAGTTCACTCAAGGTTAGATCCATCAATAAACCATCATAAATCAATCATCTACACATTACTCTTCCTGGTCATCTCCCAAATACTTCCATGCTAGAAAACATGCCACAAATGACATCAGAAATAAAATGAACACAATGAGATCATAATGTATCTTCTTCATGATTTCCTCTAACATTTACCAAGTTCACATACCAAAATTCATCGTCACACAATAGTTATGTTCCAAACACTACAACTAGGTCTATGAAAACTCTCAATCTTTGTTCTTGCAACCAGTCTTTACTAAAAAAAACATATCTTTGTCCAATGATCATATAAATTTCTACAGCCATAGGCATAATCTCTATACACATCTTGAAACATATATATAATCCTTAAAGAGCTAATAAATTGTATGACATCTATACCACACTCTACAGTCCACCTATCTACACTGTCTTGCAATTCCTGGTCTTCATAACTGAATATATGTTGACATCAATGATAAAACTATTGAATGCAAACATCATAAAGAAATAATTCCAACACAAATAATAGGAGTAAATATGGAGTCATATGAATTCTGTCCAACTCAAAATCATTGAAACACATAGAGGAAAAATGGCCAAGAAAATTTAAAGATGAACCCTGCAGTATCAGGTTCATTCTTACAATTGATGGAATGTTCCCATTCTCTTTCCTAAGCTCAAATTATAGTGTTTGTATAGTGGGATTGATATTATAAAATATTTCCCCATTGATTATTTTTAGAAAAGAGCACCTTATGTTGACTCTCATTGTTCCAGGAAAACATGAAGTTAAAATCATGGATGTTTATCTCGCACCTTTTATTGATGAGATGCAACTACTATGGAAAGGCATAAGAATGTATGAAATATTACGTCCTTCATAAAATAGGTCCTTCATGTTGTATGGTGTGCTATTTTGGACTATACATAATTTCCCAAGACTTTGTGTTTATTCTAGTGAGATAAAATATTTACTTATTTACGTACATTATTTATTTTCATGCCAACATTATACTTAGTTTTATACTAAGTTTTTTATGTTATTAACATTACTTATTAAATTGTAGGGCTTCAAAAAAAGGGGGTATTTTCATGTCCAATATGTGAAAAAAAAAATTCAATGGTGGTATTCAAAAGATCTACATAAATTTATTTATGCAAACAACAAGGTTTTTCTATCATTAGATCATAGATTCAAAAATTGCCTAAAGAATCAATTCGATGGAAAAGTTGAAATACAGGTCATCCCAAGACTATAGGTCCAAGTGATTGGCTTTAGAAGTATGAAGATGTTGAATTGAAAGCTTGGGAGGATATTTATAATCTTTAAGATTCAATTTAAGAACAGGAAGAACTTGTTAAAATTCCAGAAGGAATGAAAAGGTCAAAATCCATATTTTACGAGCTCCCTTACTAGAAGGATCTATTAATATCTCACCTATTAGATCCTATGCACATATTCAAGAAAGTCCCAGATTCTATATTTAGAGATATACAAGGAAAATAGGACACCTTTTATTTGAGGAGAGATATTTCTCTTTCATGTACCAAAATTGATAGAAAACATTTGTGGACTAACAGGGAAAATGAAACATATGGAGAAGCTCCATGGATTTTGAACAAAAAGAGCTAGACTAACTAAAAAATGTCATATGTTCAATAAGGACACCTACTGGATATGGTTCATCATTAGCTAAAGCTTTTACACTTGATGGACATATCATAGGATTTAAAACACATGACTTTCATAATTTTATGAAGGTATTATATATCATCATTTAACATTTATTGGTAACATTGATTAAGTACTAAATGTGTTTTGATATTTTTTTGTGTGGGAAAAAATTTCTAATGACCTTTTCATAAATGTGTTTGATATCATACCATTCCATTGGAAGTAAGAGGGGACTCTTGTCTGACAGTTGACTTAAGGAATGCAATAAGTCTATTGTCAACATTTACAAGGTATTTGGTTACATGAAATGTTGATGCATAAGAGGCATATAGATATTATATTGTATTTAAATTTTTCATTAAAGATTTATACTAATATACTATTATTATATTAGATGGGTGACCTCTAAGGAGATCCATGAATGTGAAGTGGACAAATGGAAGAAGGAAATTATAGAAATTGTATGTGTGTTTGAAAAGGAGCTCCCTAAAAGTTTCATTGACCTACATGATGAACTACAACTGATTGAGAACCTAATTGAAGAACTTCAAGTGATTAGAGATCACCGAGCACTGAACTGTTATAAAGTTGGGAGCAAAATGTTACAAAGCAGTGTTTTTGATTAATGAAGCATTCTAGTATACACCGAGTAGTGTAGTGTATACCGAGCATAGTACAGACTGAGCTTGTGTTCACCAACGCATTTCTTTGTGGACCGAGCATGGACAAAAGAACGAAATAATTTTTTTAGCCGACAGAAGTGGATGAGATGGAAAGTACCTCATGATCAGAGTGAAAGATAAAGTTTGTTACGAGATCAACAGCTAGAAAAATTCAAGGAAGATCTAAAGGACAAATTTGAAACATGTTACTGACACATCGGCCGAAAAAGGTTTAAGCGGCAAAACCAATGAAGGAGATTAAGAGGCAAAATCTATTGGATGAAAAGAAAATGGTTTACTTGTCTATTTAAGAGACTAGGGTTTCATTATGAAATGTATGCCAGAGAAAAGGATACTATAGAGATATCACATGAACAAGCTTCATGCATGCCTGATCAAACTGGTTAAGGAGAACCGAACTGTAGAGATTTTTGAGTGTCAGAAAGCTATAACTAAGAGACAGTAAGTTACTGAATATTGTTGAAACAAAATTGATATATTGATCAGAGATTTGAATGAGCATAATATAGATCTGTACATCTACAAACCAAGTTGTATTGTAATCAGATCACCTATTTTTATAGTTTAACCATTGTAATCAGATAAATCTCTTAATCAAGTAGACTTGAAAGTCTTGTAATATCATTCATAGATTGCACATTTGTTATCCTGTCAACCCCATAATGAATGTTGGTTGGACAATAATGGTTAGTGTTAAATCCTCTAAAAAGGTCACACCTTATAGTGTGTTTTGTAACCTTTAATAGGGTTGGGTCTTCACTGACCTCACTTCAAAAGAGTGAACAATTTTTGGGTTGCCGGTCCCAGGTGGTTTTTCCCTTTACAGGGTTTCCACATTAAATCTCTTGTGTTATGTGTTGATTGTGGTGATTGTTTGTTATCATGCTTTACATATTGTATATTGGATTTGATCGATAGTTACTATATGTTATTGACTGGTAATCAGTAAAAGCACAGACAGTTTACTATTATATGTTACTGAGCTACAAAAATTTGTTTAAATTGTTTTTGGATATACATTTTGTATTTGGGACAATGGATAACTGATTCACCCCCCTCTTAGTTATGCTAACACTACAAGTTCATTTACTTATACACCTAGTTGATCACATTGAATTGGTGGGTTCTATATCAATGAGGTGGATGTTTTTCTTTGAGAGATATATGAAAAATCTAAAAGGACATGTCTAAAAAAAGGCACATCCAAAGGGTTGTATGGCTAAAGGGTATGTATTGAATGAAGCAATTTTCTTTCTATCTGAATTCCTTGGTAAGGATTTTGAAGTTGGACCATGCTTTTGGCGATGAAGAATGAATATCAAATATTATTGATGGAGAAAAACCACAATCTAATGGTGTTGAAGTACAAATTAGTAAGTAGATTCATGATCATTGTGGTTGTTTTTCTTGCAATCATTAATTTAGTTATTTTTATTGTTAAATAAATAGAATGACATTTGGAGTTTTAAATAAACATGTTGACATGTAATTGGTGTAGACACAAGTGTTATACTCGACAACTTCATTTTGTACCACATGGACTTTATGAACAAATGGATTGATCTGTAAGATAAAAAGAGAGAATAAGTGTGACAAGATAGGAGATAGCTTAGGCAATTGAACTTGAGGAATATGCCACTCCCCATTGATCTACTTGGGGAATGGGGCAAAGATTGTACACAAGATTGGGTTACTGAATAAAGTCAAAATCAAATAGATGATACAAGTATAGATTCAAACATAATAGAAGATGAAATCAACATGTGTAGAGGATTTGAAAGAAAGGTATTATTAGAATTATAAAAAAAAATTGTTTCCTTATAGTTTTGACAGTATTAACTATTTTAATATTCATCATTATATTTTTTTCACTGAAATAAATGGTCTTCTATAGGCGAGGAAATATCCAGCAATGTGGGCATGTGGTCTTCATTATCTTGTAGAAAGTGTAGATGAAAAGAGATGATCCTTTGATTATGGCATCATGGTTGACTTCAAGCAATCAATTTGACCAAGCTCAAAATATAAGAATATAATTGAAGGGAATCTACAATATATTGGGAAAATACAAGAAATTATTGAGTTGGATTATCGCTCTTTTAAAACTTGTATTTTTAAGTATAGATGGTATGAAGCATTTGAGAGGACACGAAGACACAATACCCATAGTGGATTGTTTTCTATAGATTCCTCATGGTTCCTACTAGAGAATAAGGAGCCCTATGTTGTTTTGATTCATTGTGAGGAGGTATTTCTTTAACTCAAATAAGAAGTGGTAGTGATCATTAATCTATTAATTCATAATTTATTGAAAATATATACATGTGTTTATTAATCAATAAAAAATTTATCACACATGTCTAATATATTTTTTTGTTCATGTGCAAGTATTTTTCTATGAAGATATTTTGGACCCAAAATTGATATTTTTCATACATTATAATCCAAGATTAAGGCATGTGTTTTATGATGCATTATTCAATGCTAAGAAAAATAATGATGGCTAGAAAAATGAGAGAGAGGGATTAGAGAACATAAAATAAATTAGCATCCATCATGATCATGAAGATGGTTATGTTCAGGCATAAGAAGACAACAATCAAGAGTTAGATGATGTTGTGGAAGACAACAATATGGATGGTATAGATGATAGTGATCCAAATACATCTAGTAACAACATAGATGGTCTACAGCCAAATTTCAATAATGATGAAGATGATGCCAGTCAAGATGATGACAGTGATAGTAGTAAATACTTGACATAACATATGAACATTGATAATGATATAATGGTTGATTGTAGCAGATGATAATGTTAATGACCAAGAGTTCTAAATTTTCAAAATGGTTTGCATTCCATGTTTAAAAATAATGATTCATATGGCCTAAACTTTCAAAACTTTCAATAATATTATTTGTGTCAATGCAAATTACCTATTGCAATATCATTAAATTCTTCAATATTTGGTATTAATTGTTGCCAGAAAAAAAAATAGGATTACTTGGATGCTTCTTCCATTCATTTTGTATCAACACATGTTAGTGAAGACAAAAAATTTAATAAAATATTAATGCATGTGACTCACAATTATGTAGATAAGAACTTTGTTAATTTTGTTAATAAGCATTGCGATTACATACTAATGTAGCTGAAATTGTTCTTCAATAAATTGAAAAGTGGAAATTACTCTGAGGTTCTAAAACCTTGAGAAAGGGTATCTAAAATTTATTTATAGAAAGAAAACTCCTAAAAAATCCTAACTAAAAGAAATTCCACTCCCAAGACAATAAGAGGATGCAGTTTATTAAAACATGAGAAAAGGAAGGGGAGTTGTGCTCTAAATAAGAAACAATCAAACTGTTTATGTTGTAGAGGAAATATAGCATAACTGATCCCACTAGATCTACTCTACTCCAAGAATGAACACTAAATTCTCATTATTGCACTTCATGAGTTGTAGTTAGTCGATTTCTAACTCTTTCAAGGTTCATCTTGGCAAACTTTGTCTCCAATCAGTTAGTTGTTATGAACTTCCTTATTGCAATACTTTTCATGGATTCTATTTATTCATACATTATGACATTAGTGTGTACAAAATATAGGAATGTCCATTTCACTTTAGAATAACTATTTATCTAACTACATGCAAGATTATTATGAATAATTCACATAGAAAATATCACATATCATCTTTCATCATTTTGCTTAAAAGGAAGTATATGTTCAAGTTCATAACCACTCAACAAGTTCAGGAAGACAACAGAAAGTTAGGCATATCCATTTCACTTTTAAATAACTATTTATCTAACTACATGCAAGAATAATATGAATAATTCACATAGTAGAGGTCACATATAATCTTTCATCATTTAACCAAAAAGGAAGTATAAGTTCATAATCACTTAATAAGTTTAGGAAGAGAATAGGAATTCAGCATAGAAACATCATAAAAAGGGTCTTTAAACCTCATAACAGTATCTATAAACCCCTGACAGAACCTATAAAAACATGAAAGATATACACTGAATAGAACCATTGTACAATAGGATTCATTGGTGATGTAAGTGTATGCCTTTGCACACTACACATAAAACAAGAAAAAATCTACCTCATGCCATCTATTTTATTTTTTTCTATAATAAATCATTGCATATTTTGATATGTTTATCATACTCTCGATTAGGCACATCTTTTTTTCACTTGTTGGGTATTCTAACTGAATAGTCTAGCTCATAAAATATGTTCAACTGACCAAAGAAAATTGACTATATTTTATCCATGTCATGTGTGGCTTTATCAAGTATAGGAAATAGAATACGCCTATACAATTCTTCCTTCCATTCTTACTCTAGCTTATCATCACCATTTACCTTAATAAAATGAGGGGGATTCAAACTCCTAATGTTAGTAAATCTCCTATAGGGTCTTTGAAATTGCAGATGATACATGTGATGTTGCAATAGCAACTCACCTATCTTGAGGATTTTTTCATTAGCCTCCTTGAAGAGCTTAGCACATTGACAATTGTATGTGAGATGTTCATTAATAGGGTGCATAATTGATAGCATTAAACACAACCTTTTATTCACAAACTTCAGTTTGAACTCCACTTTTCTCTACATAGTAATGACCTTTTTGATAGATTGATATCTATGCCACATTATATACAAATGGGGACACATTTGGCTATACCTTTTCTCAATCAAGTCTCGGGATACCTTAAAATTTGTAAGCTTCAACTCTTTCTTTAAGGAGACATTTTCTTGTTGTGCAAAAAATAATTCTCTCTTCTTCTTCTCTCCTTTCTCTCTCCAAATTCAAATTATTTTTTTTAAGACAGAGGTTTCCATCAACTTCTAATAGGTGACCCTCTCCTAGAGTGGTCTACAAAAGACCCTCTAGCTCCTTTGTCCCGTCTTTTAGTTTATTTATCAAATTATTTTTCTCTTCAATATTTTCTTTGGTGAAAAGAGAAACATCAACATTCAAATTTCTCACTACCTCTAAAGAAATATCTCCTAGATTGTGTTGATCTCTAAGTCATGTTGTCTATTAGTGTCTAAAACTTATTCATTATCAAGGCAATGTTGGTCGGTCATCACTACGACCGAGCCATCCTATTAAGGTCAAGTTATGTATAGACTTATATTTTGTATATGTACTAAGAAGTAGTTACTGTCGAGCAAGTCTAAGGTCACCGAGTACTTCAGTAGTTATCAAGAAGTATATATGTCGAGTTGTATAGAAGATTCGGTGTTGAGCGCCAATATATGGAGAATAGTTTTGACCGAGCATTGGAGACTTCATATACCAAGTAAGCTAGTTTTGATGTGTTTGTAATGGCACAAAAACCTAGGTAAACCATTTTGGATAACTTTTATGTGTGATTTAATGTTTTTTGAGAGAATTAAGGAGTTGATTACACATCATGATTTCAATCATTAATCCCTATGCAAGAAATTTAACCAATCAGAAAAAGGGAATGCTTAAGCGGCATAAGTAATGAATCTAGATTGTTGATCTTGATTTAGGAGCTTTTTTAGTTATTTATTTAAGGTGACATCAAAACCCTAATAATAGAACAATTAAAAGATCTCATGTATGTAGATGGAAGAAGTGTTTTGATTGTCAGATGTTGAGATTAGGCAGAGTGACCAAGAAAAGTAGTGAGGAAATAATAGAATTATATTTGATTTTGAGATTAGATAAGTATTGAAAAGAGGAGATTTGTTATCAACATTTGAAGTGTAAACTGAAGGATCAAGTACTGATACATTCTAGCAAGTGAATCAAGGTAAATCTCTTAATAGAGTGGTCCTAACAGGCCTTTGCAAATCTCTTAACAAGGTGCTTACTTAGTTGTAAGTTTTTAATCCTTTAATCAAGGTAGATCATCAGAAGTGATCAAACCTTTGTATCCCTAATAAGCACACTTTATTGCTATAGTAGTGAATATTTGTGGTGTCATCCCCACCCCATCTTTACCTTTCAAGGGTTTCTCGGTTACCAAATCTTTGTGTTATGAGTTTTATTTTCATGGATGTGATTAGCATGTTATATTCATTTCATCATTGAAGTATATGTTTATGATACATGTGTTTATTTAGTTTCAAAGTGTAAAAGTTTTGAGATTCTGATTCACCCCCCCCCCCCCCTCCCCTTCTCACTATCTCACTTTCCCAAATAAGACTTCCAACAATTGGTATCAAAGATTTGTTCTCTTAGAAGGAGTATAACCACTTGATCATTAATGTCTTGGAGATGGAGGCTTATAAGTTGGGAAAAATCATAGAGAATCATAAAATTGACATCCATCTTGCATTGCATGAGCTTAAGGTAGCAAGAGAAGAATTGAAGAAATCTTTGAGTAGAAGGAAATAACTGGCAATCCAAGTGAATGACACTCAATATCAGGAAGAGGATACCAAAGGTCTATTTGATAATGGAAACTCTAGTGAAAGGGATACATCAATAGAAGATCTATTGGATAGAAACAACACACTGAATGAAGAAGTCTAAATTCTGAAGAGAGAAAAGGAAATCCAATCAGTAAGACTATGTGAAGTGATTGAACAAAAAAAGAAAGCTAAGGAAGACAAGAAAATGATAGAAGAGGACAAAAGACAAATGGATACTAGACTTTATGAAAGGACATGTGATATGCAGAAGCTAACAAACAATCAATTGGACATGGTAAATCAATTATTACTTGCAAATCAAGAGCTAAATAGGAAAGACATGAAAATTAAAAATCTAAGATCAGAGAACAATCAACTGAAGAATGAGTTAATATCTAAAAAGGAACTCAATGAGAGGATGAACAAACATTATGAAGCTATGAAATACTTTGAGGAATTTATGAGATCACCAAGAAGATCTAGTGACACCTCTAGACTAGGACATAGTGAGCACCTATCATCCATTGAAGAAGGAGAATCATCAAAGAGTGGAGAACAGAGGAATGCAAAGACAAAGAACAACAAACCTACATGTCATCATTATGGGAAACTAGGACACACAAAAAACATTTGCAGAAGCAAGAATGGTAAGTCCAATCCTAAACATTTCTAGGTAGAGTATTTTTTGAAGCTTTCCCCCTAGTTACAACATTTTCTTTTTTAGCTGAAGGAAATGGAGCGGGAGCGGGAGGGAGGAGGAGGAGGAGAAAGAGCAAGAGAAAATAATTTGAATTCCAGCCAAGACAAGAAACAGGATGCCCCTGGAAAAGCTACATAATCTGTGCCTAAACCTAGAAACATTGTGGATTCTGGGCATATATCCGTCAGTATTGTTGAAAGGCCTTTGTCAAATGAGGGGGCTAGTGTCAGTGGGTCAAACCTGGCCCAACCTAGCAAGGATAGTAGTCCTACCTTGGGACCAGAGGTGGAAAAGATTGATACCTTTGAGAAAGGTGAAGGGACAACAAAAAAACATGAAGATTCCTCACATGGTGGGATCTCAAACCAAGGTAAGTGGAAATGGTCGGGCCTTTTCAGGGTCAAACCAATAGGAAAATCTTCTTTCCCTAGGGTTGATATTTTTTCAGATCCATTAAAGGGAGGGATAGGAATTAACATTCCTGACCAAATCATGGACCATACTATTTCCATTATGGCCTGAACTCTGATAAGAAAGTTTACGGGCCCTAGACCGAATATAGATCTAGTGAGAGCCTTCACCTTCCATAAATGGAAACTAAAAGGAAAGGTGGATGTTGCAGCTATGTCAAAAAAAAAAATTTCCTTTGTATTGTCCAATGGAGAATACCTTTCTAAATTGTTTTGTGATGGCCCTTGGATGATGGGGAAATCCTCATTATCATTGCAGAAATGGTCAACGAATATGGATTATAATGAAAGTTTCTTTATCTCTGCACCAATTTGGGTTCATCTTCCTGGCTTACCCTTCAAATATTGGCATGAGGATATTTTTTTTACTTTGGTTAGTTCCTTTGGTGAACTACTAACAATAGATCTGATGACAGCAGCCTGAACTAGACAAGTGTTTGCTAGATTTGTGTTAATATCTAGCAAGACACAGAACTTCCCCAAGTTATAACACTTAACTCAAAAGTTGGAAAGTGGAGACAAGAAATAGAATATGAGTCAATGTCATTCACTTGTTTCACTTTTAAGAAGTCTTTCCACTAGGCTAAGAATTTCCCTCTCAAGCCTCCTATAGATAAGAAAGATTAGGAGATCAAGAAAGCAAAGAAATGGGAATGGAGGAAAAAAAAAGAGGAGTCCCACACTCCTCCTAAAGACCAGAACCCCTACTCTAACTCTAAGGAGAATTAGATTTCCCATCAACTAGAGATGGAAGTAACATGAGATCAAAAGGAAGGAGCACCCCAAAAAGAGAAGAACAAAACTTAGGAAATTTCTTGTTCGAATAATTCATCTAAGGAGACCCTTGATCTTTTAGCTGGATTAGATCCTAAGCTGATCTATAGGGTGGAAGATAGTCTAGATTCTACCAAGTGGAGTGATTCCCAACTAGGACAAAAGGGGATGGATGATGACCTGAAAGCTTTTTCCCAAATTGGTCAACTTAGTAGCGAAGCCTCTAATACTATTCTCCTAGATTCTGAATCGAGACAAGATCAGCTTAAAGGATAGAATGATGATTCTAAATCTATAGAAGTAGAGAAAAACAAAAATCCCTAGATACAAGTTAAGAAAAAATCACCATGTGGGAAAGGATCTAGTCCTCGGCCTAAAAAGGATCATAATAAAGACCAGACTCATGTATCAGGAAAAACCAGTTCAAGGGCTTCACTTGGATGTTTGGCTTTAAAATAAAGCAAAAAGGGTGGACAAATCAAACAAGGAGGTTTTTAGACAAGAGGTCAACAACAAAAGGCAGATACGGGCACTCCAAAAAGAGAAAGAGGAAGAACATCGGAAAAAGAACAAAGTGAACTAGAAGAAAAATAGAACATAGCGGATGGAAGATAGCTCACCATCAACCAGGTCTATTCCCCAACCCTTAAATGAAGATTCTATCTTGGAACATTAGAGGGCTTAATGGTCCTCATAAGCAAGATGTTGTTAGGAACTTAGTTAGAGATTCTAATTTGGACATTCTTTTGATTCAAGAAACTAAGATGGTTAAAGATAAGATAGCTAAAATTAAATTGCTTAAGCATGGAGGAATTTTTGGTAGTGACTCGAAGGGAGCTTCTGGTGGTTTAGACATTTATTAGAATTCCAAGTGCTTTACCTGCAACCTACTAAGAGAGGATAATAATTTCCTGGCAGTTAAGATGAGTAGCATTAAGAATAACTTCTCGTGGACTCTGATCAATGTGTATGGCCCAAGTACCAAATCTGGAAGACTCAAACTTTGGAAAAGGATACATGATTTTAGGATAATTTACCCTGATGAGAATTGGATGTTGATGGTAGATTTCAACACTCCCCTAAAAGAAGTGGAAAAAACAAGAGGGAATATTACCCAAGTGGACAACCAGGTTGATCTGATGGAATTCTTAAGTAATGAAAGCTTGTTGGATGTTGATCTTGAAGGTATTGATTACACCTAGACTAATAGGATAGTTGGAGATGATCTTATTCAGGTTAAGCTTGATAGGGTCCTTCTTTCTCATGATTGGTATGCTAAGTTCTCTTTCTCTCTCTCATCTCTCAATCGTATTGGTTTAGATCACTAAGCCATTTCCTTTCTTGCAAACCCCTTCAGTGGTAAAGGAAATGCCCCTTTTAGATTTGAAAAAATATAGCTGAATCACCCAGACACTGAAAATAGAATAAGGGATTGGTGGAAAATTAAAGTGGAAGGAAAAGAAATGTATCAAGTGGAAAAAAATATGGCAAATGTAAAAGCAAAAGTAAGATAGTGGAACAAGGATATCTTTGGTGATATTTTCCAAACTAAGAACAAGGTTCAAATAGACTTAAAAGAAATTCAAGATAAGATTCAAAGCACTGGATTGACTGAGGAAATGAGAAAAGAGGAAAACCAAATCCTAATAGACTATCATAACATCATAACAAAAGAAGAGACCTACTGGAGATAGAGATCTAGGTCCCTTTGGCTGAAAGCGGGAGACAAAAACACAATATTTTTTCATCTTACTACTTTGAAGCATAGAGCCATGAACAAAATCAATTCTCTTGTTACTACCAGGGGAACTCTTGCTAGAGAGGAGGACATTAGGGAAGAAATGATGGGCTACTTTTCTTCTCTCCTTTATAAAGAGTGAGCTCTTAACCAAGAGAACCAAAATACCTTATTGAGATCCATTCCCTCATTGTTGGTTTCTGAGGATAATGATTTTCTCAAATCAATTCCAAAGGATGAAGAAATTAAAAAGGTTGTCTTGTCTTTTGAAGGAGCAAAATCTCGTGGTCCCGATGGGTTCCAAATGTTCTTTTTCTAGTATTTCTAGAGTATCATTGGGAAAGATGTGTGTGGTGTTGTGAAAGAGTTCTTTGGATCTAAATCTATCCTTAAAGAACTAAACTCTACCTTTATAGCCCTTATACTGAAAAGACCGGGAGCTAATTTTGCTGATTGTTTCAGGCCTATCAATCTATGTAACTCCCTAAATGAGATCATATCTAAGGTCCTCACCTCCAGGCTCTTAAAGCTTCTCCCCCACCTTATATCTCCTCAAAATATTGTCTTTGTCCCGAGGAGACAAATTATAGATTCTATAATGGTGATGCATGAGAATATCCATTCTTTCGATAAATCAGGGAAATAGGGCTTCCTGATGAAACTGGATCTTTCCAAAGCCTACAATAGACTGGACTGGGAGCTGCTTTCTAAAATTCTTCAGGCTTTTGGCTTTGATCAGGGAGTGGTTAAACTTATTATGCAATTGGTTACTATGGTCTCCTCTTATGTGATTGTGAATGGGGGCTCCTCTCCTTTTTTCAGACCGTCATGTGGCTTGATACAAGGAGACCACATTTCCCCTATCCTCTTTTCCATTATGGCTAAAAGTCTTGGGAGATTCATCAACAACTTGGTTATTTAGGGCCAGATTTTAGGCCTACAACCTTCCTCATCTGGGCTTAAGTGTTCTCATGAATAATTTGTTGATGATGCAATTCTTATGGGTGAATCTTCTATTAAAGAGGTGAGGAATTTGAAAAAGGCCCTCAATGTTTATTCAAATACTACAGGTTAACTTATAAACTGGGAGAAAAGCTTCCTGTATTTCTTTAATACTCCAAAAGATGGAATGAATAAAATCTCTTCCATTCTTGGTTGCAAGATAGGGAAGCTTCCTGCTCCTTATCTTGGTCTGTCGTTGTGCTTAAAATTGAAAGCTAATTTCTAGAATGAAATACTAGATAGATTTCATAAAAAACTGGCTGGATGGCTAGAAAAGTTCAATTGTTGAAGGCTACTCTTCAAAATCTCCCAATCTATGCTCTAAGCCTATTCAAAATTCCTCTGAAGTCTATTGATCTTATTGAAAAATTTCAAAAAAGGTCCCTTTGGTCTAGAGTTGAAGACAAAAAGAGACTCCTCCTGGTGGCTTGGGAGAAGGTATGTAAACGTAAGAAGCTGGGGGGGTTGGGCATTAGAAACATAATCAACACTAATAAAGCTTTATTAGCCAAACAATGCTGGAGGATCTTTGAAGATCAAAAAAAATGGAACTCAATAACAAAAAGTAAATATCATCTCACTTCTCTTGAAGGTATCATACAGAACCATAGTGATACTTAGGGCTCGTTTGTTTGGATCAGTATCAACAAGGGTAAGAATCTGATCAGTAAAGGAGCTAGATGGAAGCTAGGAAATGGCAAGAAGATTCAATTCTGGAATGATAAATGGATATCAGAAAAACCTCTTATAGAGAATGAGGAATGGCATAATGCAATCTAGAATTGTAAAGAGACCATAAGATTAAAGGTGAGTGACCACTGGATTAATGAAGAATGGATTGATTTTGGATCGAGGGCTATCAAACTCAAAGAGGTGAATAAACAACTTAGCAACTAGTTTATTAGAGAAAATGTGCCTAATGAAATGATATGGGGCCCTGCTAACTCTGGAAAGTTCTTGATTGCCTCTACCTCCACTCTTCTCATCCCTCTTGATGATCATCCTTTTTGTTCTCAGGTATGGACTATAGATCTTATCCCTAAAATTAACATGTTCTTTTGGTTGCTTGTTCAAAACAAAATTATCACTTTGGATAACCTCATTAAAAGAGGGTTCCAAATGTTGAATAGATGTATATTGTGTTGTAAAGAGGCTGAAACCTGTAACCATTTAATGATCCATTTCTCCTTTGCTAGTGAGGTCTAGGACTCAATCCTAATGTCTTTGAACCTGAATTGGGTTAAACCTAATAACATCCAAGACTTTGTTCAGAAATGGCAGTGCCCTTTTTTTGATAAAAATGCTAAGGACCTTTGGAAACTTGTTCTCCCTCACTTCACTTTGCAGATATGGAAGGAGAGGAACAACATAATATTTAGAGAAAAAACTATGCCTTCCCATATGGTTGCTAACTCTGTGTGTAGAAGCCTTATGGAGAATTATAGAAGTACAGGTAAGAAGGACACTAACTCTTGGAATCCTTATTCTAAGAAGGACTGTATCATTTCTTGGGAGAACCTGAAGAGTAAAATAGATCCAAATCCTAGAGACAACATTATGTGGTCTGCTCCTCCTTCAGGATGGGTAAAAGGGAACTTTGATGGTTCTGCTAGAGGAAACCCTGGAAGGGTTGGAGGGGGAGGCCTCATAAGAGACTATGTTGGTAATTGTCTAGGAGCCATAGCGATTCCACTGGGGATTCAAACTAACCATGTGGTGGAAGCTGAGGCAGCACTCTATGTGGTGAATCTGGCTAAAGAAATGGGATGTTTGAAGTTATGGTTGGAAGGTGACTCCCTCAACATAATAAACTATATCAAAGGGAAAAATATGACCTCATGGACTATTTTTCATATTATAGATAGAATCAAGATGATAATCCATTCTTTTGATGAGAGTTACATCACCCATATTTACCATGAAGGTAATAAGCTAGTGGATAGGCTAGCAAATGAAGGGACCCAGAGTGATGTCACTAAAACTTGGAGAGGGGAAGCAAATCTTAACTCTGAGATTTTAAGTCTTATTAATTATGATAAGATTAATCACAAGGAAGGAAAAACCACTTAATGTAATGATGACAAGGACAAAATAATTTTTGAGGAGAACTACATGTAAGGCGAAGTGTGGGATCATTATTTTTGTTTTAATGAAACACAAGCTCTAGGTTATATCTAGTGACCTGAATAGTAAAAAAAAGAAAAGTTGTGAGACTGGGATAATTGGAAACAATTTGAGCCAGAATAGAAATAGAAAATAGAAAATGGGAGATGGTTTGAGGAGAGAGGAGCCCTTCAACTGTGAGAAGTGGAGACAAGAGAAGAAAGTATGGAAGAAGCTGAGGAAAGGAGGAGTTACAAGGTATATAGAAAAGCTCCATGGCTATGATAAATAGGTAACTACCTTGTTTTCTGATGGTTGGGTAAATGGTAAAGTCAATTTATGGGGTAAATCTTTCCCCCTCACTCTTACCTTTATTTCTAAAATCACTGGTTTGTCCATGGAAAGAAAAAAATTCTATAGAGACAACAAGCATTTAGGTACTAAAGCTTTTAAGCTTTTCCCTAAAACTATTGATGAAGAAGCCTTGATGACAAAAAGAAAAGGGGATTATGTGGATATTACAAAAATCAAGGATTTTAGGGCAAAAATGTTGAAGGTGCTGATTGAGTACTTCACACTCGATGAGTGCTACTCCAAAATCTATAATCTGCACTTTGTCCTGGGAAATCACTTTAGGAACAACAAGAAAATCTCTTTTCCTTATTTTCTATTGAGCTAACTGAGTAATAGTATAACGGAGCATAGGAAGAAAGTGAGTAATCTAGTGTTGCATGAGGGTTTAATTCTCCTCATCACAGACTACACCAGGGACATTATCCCAGACCCAATCTTGAAAAGGATCACTGGAAAAAGAAAGGAGAATAGAGAGATTGAGGTTGATGGCAAGGATAAAACATCCAAGAAGAGGAAGAGAAACAAGAAAAAAGCTATAGATAGTAGTGATGAAGCTGGTAATAAAAGTGACAAGGAGAAATCCAAGGATAGCGGAGATGATGTAGATGAAAAAAGCCCTATGTCTCAGGGTAAGGGAAGTACTAATGAAGGAAATGTTGAAGAGGACTCTTCAAATGAGGAGGAAGGCTAGGAAAAAGAGGACCTAAGTGTTGAAGAAAAAGAACAAGAAGAGGAGATGAAGGAAAAAGAAATAATGGAAGAAGATGAGGAGGAGGAAGAAGGGGGTAAAGAAGAGGAAATGGAAGAGGAAGAAAAAGAAGAAGAAGGAGTTGAAGAGGATGAGGAACCTGCTCAGGACTTTCCTTCTCTAGGTGAAAAACAAGAAGATCCAACTAATACTAAGGATGGCAAGACCCAGGTCAACAGAGAGGAAAAAGATGATGAATGTGCTGAAGAGGGAGAGGAAGCTGGTCAGGAGATCCCTACTCCAAGTGAAAAAGATGAAGAAAAAACTGAAACATATGGTGGAAAAGGACAGGCAAACAATGAAGAGGGTAATAGCAATAAGGAGGATCCCTTAAGCCTCTTGAAGCGTGTTACCATGCTAGAAGAGGTCAAGAAGGTTAAAGGCCATGATATTCATCTGGACAAATGGGTCACACAGGAGATGCAAGAAATGAAACTCCATCTAAAAGATATGGAATATACAACGAAAAGCCTCACTACTAAGCTGGAGAAGCTGGAAAAGAAGTTCTTGGTTAAGGTAAATAACAAAAACCCAAATGAGGATATCAAAATGATGGTGGACAAAAAGTTAAAAGATGTTACAGAAAAAATCAGTGACAATGGGTTCATGATAAACAAAGTCCTCAAACACAGTAATGAGGGCCTTAGAATTTTTGTTATGAACCTGAAAATGTTGTACAACTATCTAGAAAAGAACCTGCTGGAAAAAAATACCATAACAATTGATGATGATGTTGGGAATGCTTGTTCTAGGAATGTTGGTCCAAGAATGAGAACTAGAGGGCGCACTCAGAGGAAGGTTCTAGAAACTCAAAAGGAAATGAATGATCTAAAAGGTTCCATCCAGAAGATGGAGGACCTACAGAAGAAGGCCGATAAAATGATAAAAAAACTACTCTGGTCTTGGGGGTTGCTGGGTGTTCGCTGGTAGTTGTGCTAGTAACTATTTCTTTTGTTTTTTGTTGTCACTACTAGGGTTGTTTCGGGTCCTACTTTTGTCTTTTTGGCAGGTGTATCTTTTTGTAGAACTAAAATTCTAAATCTCTTTGCTTTATTATAGATGGTTTTGGGTTCCATTCAAAACCTATTTTTACCTTAATCAAAAACATTAGATGTTGCTTCCCTTGGTTTCTCTTTTACCACAATAACATTTATGGTACTTTCATAACCCCTTAAAGAATTAATTGTGTTATCATAGGTATGAGAAAAGTTAACTTTTTCATTACCTCTTTTATTATTTTGGTTAGTGTTTCATGACTCACCCTTTTCATGGTTTAGAAAGGCATTTTTGAAGGTCGTATGATCTTCATTTTTTTGGGGTCCTTCAACCTTGATCATCCCATCATCAATTAGGTCTTGCACGGAATGTTTTAGATTCATGCATTCATTGGTCTTATGACCCTTATTTTGATGATACTCACAATGGTGAGAATCATTCCACCAATTCGGCTTAATTTGGGGTTCATAAGGCCTTAACTCAGGTAAGGTAATGATCTTGTTGGCCACCAAAGTCCTTAACACATTTTCCAATGGTTCACCTAAGAAGGTGAATTTTCTCTTTTGATAAGTGGAAAAGAAGGGCTTAGGCTTGTTGTCATTAGCATTATTGAAGGGATTATTATTAGCATTGTTGTTGTTGTTGTTGGAATTATCATTATTAAAAGGAGCTTTATTAGTTTGATTCACATTGTATGTTGAATTCTCTCCACTTGATAAATTAAAGGGGGTAGCCTTCAAGTTGTGGACTTCGATAACTCCATCATTCACAAGATTTCTTTTATTATTCTTCAACCATAGTTTAGGTTTGTCATTGTGATTGTTGGCTCCTTTATTGTTGGTATAATTAGATATATAATGATTATTATTAGTATTGGTTAGGGTTTATTGTCTTTAAACAATTTGATCTCTCCCCTTTTGGCCAATACATCTTCAATATTAATCCCATTCTCAATAAGTTTTTTGAATGTAGGCGGACATTGAAGATGGAGCCTATAGTTTATCTCAATATTTAAATTATTCATAAATATCTCCATTTTCTCCTTTTTAAGGATACTTCATGGGTACCTTGCAAAAATGGTCCTCCACTTTTGAAGGAACCCTAAGAAAGATTCACCATCCTTTTTTTTTGTATCACATAGTTTTAGCATGGTAATCTCATGTTCGATGTTGTAGGAGTAATGAGTTACAAATTTAGAGGCTAATTCCTCAAAAGTCTTTATCCCTTGTGGAAGTTTTGAGAACCATTCCATGGCTTGCCCTCCCAAACTTCTTGGAAAAAGTCTCATTAAGTACGTGGTGTTATGCATGAATTCAATGCTTAGAGCACAAAATTCTCTAAGTTGATCATGTGGGTTTGATTTACCCATGTATTTATCATATTTAGGAAAGATTGTATTAATAGGAAAAGGTGCCATGACTAAGCTTTTGTCGAAAGGGAATGGGCACAAGGCCTCAATAGAGAAAGGCTTAGGTTTAGCGGCCTTTTTCATTAAGTCAATTTGTGCTTGGAACATTTTTAGTTGTTGAGTCATAGCATTCATCAGGTTTTCATCTTCTTTGTTTTTCTTGAGTTGATCCACATCATAATCATGTGGGAGCTTTACCCTTGCTTGGGCTAGAGTTAGGAAAAAATTATCCCTATCCCTATCTATTAGTTTGTCCATGACTTCAAGAAAATTAGTATCTTGAGCCACTCTATTAGCCCTTTCTTCAAGTGTTTCTTTAGGCTCTTGGTTTGCATTATTGCTATTATCATTATTTCCTCCATGATGGTAATCGTGAAACATGGAGTTTTGATCCATTGATTCAAGTATTTTTTCAAATTGATTTGGGAGACTATCCCCTTAGTCATGATTGCTAAAAAGACTTTGATATTCAAATTTGGGGACCTCTTTTGCAATGCAAGTGTCATCTTCTCGTAAAGATAATTTGAGTTTGTAAAAAGTGTAGAAATCGGCATTCAACAAGGTTTGATTTTGAATCGATCCCCAATTTGGTAATTGTTGGTTTTTATGAAGAGATTTTTAAAATATAAGATTAGTTTTCAAATGGATCTCTCTCACTTGTTCTATGTATTTTTCAAACACAACAACCACAAGTACACTTGTTCTTTTTAACCCTCTACACAAAAAATGTTTGAATTTTCAAGGACGTTATCACGGGTTTTTGCACAAAAAGATACTTCAAGCAAGCTATATGTTGGTAAATATATTGTTCTTTTCAATTTAACTCTCAAATGCCCAAATCTATGAGAAACAATTTGATACCAATAGTTGGATAATCTATCACTAGGTTGATAGATTTCCTCTGCATTGAAAGGTACAACTCCCTTATGAATGATATTCAATGAATTTGTGCATTCCTAAACTAATTGGGTACATTCTTAACCTGAGAATGGAAGAGGAAAACCAAGCCAGCCCTAGACAGAACTACCTCAGGCAGTAAATTTAGTTCTAAACCTAGCCAACTCCAAGGATTCCCATTTCCTATGACTCCCTGACATTTTTAATGCAATATGAATGTTACTTGTGCAAATGAAAAATGAAATGAAAAGAAGATTAAATATCCTAATCTTTGCAACAGGAACAGATAAAAATACTCCAATCTACAACTCATTCACCATTTGAATCAAGATGCAAGAATGTGCTCAAAACTGAATACAACCATGCTCTGATTGATTATAATCAAAAAAGTAATAACCAAATGCTCCAATTTAGAATAAAACCTCTCTTTGTATTGAGCACAATAAATACAATACTCTGATTTTATTTACTTGCAATCTCCTTGCCAAATCGATTACAAAACTCAGAACATAAAACCCCTAAATGCATGAAATGAAATGCATAAATGAAAATGTTATCTCCCCTCTACTCCAGCACTCCCACTGTTTGCAGGAAAAGAAGAACCCCTTTTACAAGAAATTTTTTTACAATGAATAGCTTTTTCCAGCCACCGTTCTATTTCTCTCGATGACTTTTCAGTTTCATAACTGATTCTTTTTATCATCTTTTTCGGCCTTATGTATTTCTTCAAAAGTTATGTTCTTCTCTATCCAAATGCCCAACATCTCATTATATATCAATAATATATTTTATTAAAGTTATCACTTTGATTTAAATAAATCACATACTATGATCCGGTCTTTTAATTGATTTGATCAAGAGAGTTTCTAGATAACTCGAGAGACATCTTGATTCTGTGGTCTTCTCATAGATCGGCAATTGCTTGGTCACTTGATCCTTAGGTGTGACTCCATAATAAGAAGATGAATTTAACTAGCCATCCACAAAGAGAAGCCAACTTTCATACTAAGCTTCGATAAATATCATGATCACACACAATCATGACTCACCGCACCACGACCATCTTTGACATTTGTCATAACTTCAAAAATGCTTACACCTGGTAAATAATGTGTATTTATCATACTCTGGGACTGTTGACTGTCGATTGCATTTTCCAAATAGAATATGAGTTTTCCTCATAGTATCCACTGTGGGTGCATTCACTCTTTTCTTTTCATGCTATCTATTTGTAAAGTTATTTATTTTTGTGTTTTGAGAGAGACTGCATGACACTTATTTAACATTCATGATTCTACAACTTTTTTAAGACTTCAATGAAGACTTTATGCCAATCAATTTTGATGCCTGACACTACTCATAATAGCACAAAGTGATTGATTACATTCAATGCACTTATGGTGCTTGGGTAGCATTATGAGTGATCGATTCCCTCCATCAAAACAAATCCTTACTAAATATATCTACCATGGGCATCTATTGGGAATTTATAAATGTGAAACACTTCAACACTTCTCCTCTATTCTCAATATGCATCCTCTATCTCGGTCTCTGAATTTCTAAAGTTCTTTTCTTTGTTATCACTCATTGTGTGCGTATCCATTTGTATCTTTATAGCCATGGTGTTATTAATGTCACTTTCGGCCATCATGATGCTCGTGAGAATTGAGAGTGATCGGGCTTTGTGCTTGGAATATGGATTTGAATTTGATTGCATTGTGCATAGTGACCACAACATACCTATTCGTGATACATGAATACCCCTCAACTATATGATGAAACCCATTGTTTATGTCGATGTAATGCACATTGAATTTCAATCCTACTAAAGTTTTGTCTCTATTTTAACCGCAGCTTGACCTCTACCATTTCACATCGGTCTTAATGAATAAGAGTGTGATTCATTTGTTGAGAAGTTGGGAAACAGAGTCTCCTCTCTATCATCGGGCTTAGGTAGCTCAACTTCATGACATCTGCAACATCACTCTTATATGACTTTTTTGAACTATGTGATCCCTCCACTCAGTCACTTGCATGCACGATGGAGCTTTCCATTCATTGGTCCTGATTGATGTGATTTTACATTGATCTTCCATCTTACAAACTTGACCTTCTTGTTGCTTTCCTTTTTCGACAAGACCATGAGAATCCCCTATTTTGGTGATATATCCCTGTGACTATGGATGACAATGCCGAATGTTGAGAATAGCAGTCACATCTCTCCTTCACCTTCCAATCCAATTGATTGTTTACTTGCAATTGATTCTTCTCAAGCATAACTGTGAACATCTAAACATATGAGAATCAACTAAGCCTTTGTGTGTATGCCTTCTAGTGGAGACAGGGGACTGTGTAATTCATACTTTTCTTTATTTTGACCTCCTCTGTTTAGGTTCAACATCCCTATATCTCGTTTGATAGTCATTACCTTCGGGATTAGTACTCATGTGCAAGCAATCACCTTCCTCTTGTATCCATGGCTCCTTCTCGACTCATGGAATGTGAGCATGGGAATTTCACAAGTAACTGCCAGAATGTTTATGTTTCTCCTTGACTTCAATATCATTCAATTTGGTCATCAACATGCATTTGAGTAATCCGTCGATGCTATGCTTTGTTTCGACCATCCATTGAGATATCTTCAACTTGAAGACATTTTGATCTTTTATCAAGCTCGAGGTCTCTCATGGCTACGACTTTTGTAATTGACATGCATCCTCTTCCAAGGCCTAAGCTCCATGTTCGGCATTGACTTCCTACATACACCATAGCTCTTGGCAATTTTTCACATAATTGCTTCTACGGAGCACCACAGTATACATTTTCTGCCTTGGCTTCATTGGAGAGTTTTCTCTATGTTATGGAGGATTCTCGTGATCACTTTTAGTGAGATGAATCACATAAACATATCTCTTTCAATAACCATGCTCTTCATTGTGAATTTGACATCTGGCAGAAAATTGGACTTCTACTTCTCCACTGGCGAGATTTCTTGAATGGACTGTGAGAGACACATTAAGACATGAATTTTCCACTTCCTCCATTTCTCATATAATGGCTTCAAAACCTAAGGTTTTGTATGACAGTAATGCATATCGAATACATATTTCAATTTTAGAATCCATGGGATTATCAAACTCCAATTTGCTTCTACCTGGCGGAAAACTCAAGTTTGACTACTTCCTTTGGTAGAAATTTGACTATGGCCTTCTCTTTGGTGAAGAATTCGATATGGAGTGCTAAAAGCGTAGCGTAAAATGAGTTTTCTACTATGCTCTTTTTCTTTTTGGTAGAAATCCCAAATTTTTCTTCTCCTGTCGGACCCTTTTCTTTTGAATGTTCCAAGCTTTATGTTGGGAATTTGTAATTACACTTCTTTATTAACTGGGGCCTTCGAATCACTATCGGTTTCGACAGAAAATCTCACTTTGACTGCGCCGGTGGAAAATTGGAAATGGACTACGAAAGGCGCAGCAGAAACTGAGTTTGAAATAATGAATATGAATTGGGACATAGGAACTCTCACATCTGCATTAGAACTTTGATCTTCATCCTTCACAAAAACATTGTTAGGAGAAACATCTGAAACACATTAGGGGGAATCTAATGAAAGACTTCAACTTTGAAAGTTTAAAATTGGGGGACTGGAAGTACATCAATAGCTGGTTGTGAATGGGGATTATGTGATGCAAAGTACATAAAGAAACTAGCATCTCTGGCTTTAAAGCTAGCGCCTTATCCATTGGGCTACAGAGTCTAGGCATAAAATGACAACAAGAAGCTGCTTGTTGGGAGGGCGGAGGGGAGCAAGGCAAAACCAAAACTGAGAAAGCAGGAAAGGCTAAGCTAAGCACACCAAAACTAAAAAGAAAACTTATTTACAAATAGGTGAGGGAACCTCACCAAAAGAAAAGAGATCCAGATGAGACTCACGCATGACCATTAACCAGCAAGGAGAAGTATAAACCTTTCCAAAAAAGAGAATTGTACTCCAACAATTTGTACCAAAACCATTTCCTTTTGACAACTTCATCATAACTGAAAGTGAATCTAGAAGCATGCTGAAAATGTGTGACCCACAAATCTCCTCCAAACAACCATGCCTCATCATAAATCTTTGATTCTTCTACACTCTCCTGCACATCACTTCTCATACATTCGACCATTCTTTGTGAAGAAGAAAAATATTCAAAAGATTCTGAAAATGATACTAAAACATATTCACATTCGCCACTTTTGATAATATCACTTTTAATAGAGATTTCAGCATCCAAAACAAGATTGACAAAATCAGAACACTCAACTGATTCTAAAAATGATATTTCATCATATGCACATTTATCACAGTCATCTTTAATAGCACTTTCAGATTTCAAATCAAGACTGAAATAGAATGATTCTTCATCGCACATAGGGTCAATCTAGACTAAAGTAACTTCATCATTCTTTATGGCTATCAATTCTGAAAAATTTTCATCCAAATTTAAAACCTCAATACTTGAATCAATTGTAGAAGAAGACTTACATTTAGCCGGCACCACAAATTGATTAACTTCCATTTCATGATAAAGAAAAATGTAATCCATCTCTCCATCTTCTTCATGATGTTGTAGTGCTTTATCAACCAAAGGGAAACCCTGCTCAAACTTTGTTCTTGCACTTATTTCTTCAACCATATTTTTAGACTTAATAGAATGATTGACAAAATATGTTTCAGCTTTTTCTTCAATACATATTTCAACAAGAGAACCCAATGTTGCATTATCTTCAAGACAAAAAGATTCTAACATAGGATTATCATCACTTTGTGCAGATTGAAAATCACTTTTAGCATTATCTTCTACCAAGTAAGACTTCTCATATTTTGTGAGCATATCAATCGTAGAATGATTTTCAAAAGGATCTTTATGCAAAAGATGATCATTATTTTCATCAAATTTGAGACTCTCAACATCGGGAATAAAAGAAAGCATGGACAAATCTTTCTTTTCTACTTTTCTTACCATTTCCTTGCCACTGTCAAGGATCTCCTCGTTCATTGAAATTTGTTCTTCTGGAAGTTGGGGTACCTCTTGCTCTCCAAGAACCAAGCAACTGACTGATATTGGTTCTTGATTTACTAATTTTTCTTCATGCATATTTTTTGGAACAAATTTCCCTTTTCTTTGATCTTGGACATTTAAATACCTTTGATGCACACACCTTAACAGTAGAGCGGATTGTGTTAGGAATAAGGTGTCTCAACCTTGGATAATTTTGATTCTTATTATTTGTTTTGTAAATGTATTTTTTGCAAATAATGTAATTAAGTGTGAGTGTACATGTCTAGTTGGCATGTTGATGTGTCACTCCACTTGATGTGTTGGCATCTTGTGCGTAAGGAGATCATGACTAAAACGGTCATGACGGATTCCTATGATGCGTAAGAACTATTTAAGGAATGTGCTATGACAGGTGTAAGAGCATCTTATGACTTGGGCCTATTTGGGCACCCAAGAAGAAGTGGTTGGTGTGTGTAAGAGAATATGTCAAAAATAGGTTGGTATGACAGATTCTCTTACACTTCTCTTGTGACCGTTATTTTTGGTGGATTCTATGACAAGCTGTCATAGTCTATTCTAGGGATGGACGCCTATTCTTGGGATTGCATGTAACAACTATGTACATGTGGCTTTGTGCATGGGTCTTGGTGGTTGTGCCCATTTTTGGGTCCAGAGGAGTCTATACATATGATGCTGCTCCTATGGGAGAGATATAACAAAATTTAAGTCTTGTTGGCTTTGTCTCTCATTTCCTGAAAGAACTTGCATTGCAAGTGTATTGTAATCTTTGTGTTGAAGATAATACATTGTGCAGGTTTTAGAGTGCTGGAGTTTTTTTACCGAAAGGTTTTCCCTAGGGTATATCATTGTGTCATTCTCTATTTTTCTGTATGCATTGTATGTGGTTGCAATATCTTTGTTAAAGTAGTTAACGAATCTGAAATTGTAAGGATTTATAAGAATTTGCACAATACTCTCCTATAGAGATTAGCGTAGGAAGCTATTTCCGCACCTGAGTTTCCTTACAAATTGATGGTCTTCAGTAGGATTTAATCCCTTTTCTTCAGCTTCATCAATACTTTGTTTAAATGTCATCCAAAGGAATTGTAAGTTGGGATCACTCTCAGCATTTATTTCTTCAAATGTGGGTTTCCTTCTTCTTTGTTTTCTTGGATAAACCTCTTGTTCGCTCAAGACTAAAAAATTATAAGAAACAAGGTCATGTGGAACTTATGAAACTTCATCATCATCCACCTTCGATTCTTCATTCAGCTGCAACACTTTTTTCTTGCAATGTTGCAATAACTTCTGTAATACCCCAAAAATGGGCTATAAGTTCATTAACCTCCTACATCGACAAATCGAACAAAATTGACATCAAAGTCCTAATCTAAGGCACATCTAAACATCATCGAATCATAATTGATTATCTTAAATTCTGCATCGGGGAATATTCCTAGTAATATTCCTAATCATCTTAATTATCTTTAATTTAATGATTATTTGGCAATAAATCACATTTATCCTAAGTTTGATTAATTGAATATTTTCATATTTAATTAATTAGATTTAATATTTTCCACTTAATTGTTTAATTAAATTTAATTCTATCTATTATTAATTATATTATTTAATTTTGACAATAAATCAAAATTCCTATCTTTAATTGATTAAATTCTTATTTAATTAATTAAAACATGTTGTCATTATTTAATAATATAATTTTTAATAAAAGTTTGGTAAAATATTTAATCAACCCATAAATTAATTATTTTATTTCAAAAAGCAGTTAAGTTGAGAATAAATCACTTTATTTATTTATTTAATTCTTAATTATTATGCATATTCAAAAGAAACAGTTAAACTCCAAATTAAAAAATCAATGCAAGTTATTAACTTTTTGGAACTCAACATCCTTTTGGAGTTCAAAAAGCTGATCTAAACTCTAATTTGAGTTAAAAAGTTGTTTTTGCATGATTTTGAGAATTAACTATCTTTCATGATCAGATAACTCAAAAATCAAGATGAGTTAATTTGAGTGATTTATGGCTTTTATCCATGCACCTCCAAAGCCCTGGATTTCTATAAATTAAAGGCTTCAGCTCTTCATAATTCATCTCATATTTTGCACAATCACGCTGGAGAATTGGAATTGAAGAATCAAAGCTCTTGCGAATCGACATCTTTGTGAGATCAATCTTATTTTTGCATTCATATTACATATCATTGTTAGATTCATAGCATATCAATTTTCAATAGCATTCATAGCATATCAATTTCATCTAGCATAGATTCATATCGGTTTTATCATTCTTATTGCATAGAAAATATCAAAAAAATAGCTTAATTGCATTTATTTCATATCCATCTTTTGCATTCAAATCCTTCATTTAGGTGTCGTCTAGGTCACTGATCTCGATTACAATCTGAGAACATTAATCTCGCACCTATTAGAAGGCAGTAAATCGCTTGGTTAGATAGTTTTCAATTTTACACGATTTTGATTATCACTAACCTCTAATGTTTTACTGAGTGTTGTGTTTACAGATTAGGTACAATTTTCACACACGCCATTTCTGGCGCCCACTGTGGGGCCTTGAGCCTCATTCTCTTCATTTTTATCTAATTTTATATATTTTTGGCGTCACTTTTTCATCATTTTTGTGCAAACAGGAAAAATGCCATTTACGAGCAATCTAACGCCGCTTACGAGAAATCTAATCACGCCTACAAGCAATCTGTTCACGCCTACAAGCAATCTGTTCATTCCTACGAGCAATTTGTTCATGCTTACAAGCATTCTGCTCACGCATGTGACAGTTTCAATCACGCATCTGACAGTTCCAATCACGCATCTGCCATTTTCAGTCATGCATCTGCCATTTTCAGTCACGCATCTGCCAGTTTCAGTCACGCCTATCAGTATTTAAATCATGCCTATGAGTATTTAAATCACGCTTGGGCACATTTTAGTCATGCCTATCAGTATTTAAATCACGCCTGGGCACATTTCAGTCACGCCTATGCTCATTTCAATCACGCCTATGCCTATTTTGATCACGCCAGCTTTCTATTTTCTGATTTGTTTTTTTTGAAAATTTTGGTGTTTTCAGAATCCGTGCTACTCTGGAAAACTGGCACCCATTTTTTTGCGAAATTTTCACATATGGTATTGAAAGTTTAAGTGTGATATATCATTGGAAAGCTCTTTCCAAGCCAAATCCAAGTATGTTGGTTTCATTTTCAAATTTTACCATTTGATCACAGAATTTGCATATTTGTACTTTTAGATTATTGCTTTCTAACGCTTACAGTTTGCTATTGATTTATCTTGGTTTTGTACTTGTGGATGTGTGCTAAATTCTGGATTGCAGAGCGTTGGATCTAAGGTATTCTTCTCAAGCTAATAATATTTCAATTTGGATCCTAAAACAAATCTCTTACGTGTCAAGCTTGTGTGGATCTTTTCATGCTTTTGATATATTTCTACACACTTGCATAATTGATACTAGGTTGTGATCCCTTAAGGATTCATTAAGTAGTCTTGGAATACTTGTGATTGATCTTGATTGCTATCTTGGGTTATTGGACTCACTAATCCGCCGGCCCCTCATTTCCGCCCCGTGGTTGCAATCTCAGTGCCATAAAGGCGAGGGGTCAACAGGACAGAAGCGTTAAATGTTCCACTTGGCAACCCTTTTGTGCTTTTAGGAACTCACTTGTTTTCTAAGTTGGGGACTCATTTTTAGCTTGTGTGAGGTGTTAAGTGTTCCACCTTGTGGACTCATCTCATATTTTCTTTAAGCGTTAAGTGTTCCTCTTTCTACTTTTTGGATGCTTTTGGTAGATTTTCTTTCAGGAATATATCTATGCTCACATAGTAATTAGGCCCTATGAACACTATTCGTGATTCTTGAGAGATTGGATTCCTAGCAAAATCCTTCTTTGACGATAGAATCCTTGTAGGTAGGGAGGATACTTAGTGTGTTTCACATTCAGCTTGGTTAGTGCATCTTCTCTTATTGATCGACACATTCTCTCTCCGGAGAGGTTGATAGATCACGTGGGGTTGATATCACAAGCTTTGGTGAACCAAAATTGGTTAGTGTGTCTTCTCTTATTGATTGATACATTCTCTCCCTAGAGAGGTTGATAGATCACGTGGAGTTGATATTACAGACCTTGGTGAAACAAAACTTTGTCTTAGCGTGTCGGATTAATCTGCTTGCTTTGTTTGGGTTAAAAGTGAAGAGGTGTCAAAACCTTGAATCTGGAGCCAAGTCCCCTTGTGGTATACTATTGTGAGTCATCTTTAGAGAGGGTTAACCGTAGTGGACAATCCCTTCACAGGGCAAACTGCGTTGACGGAACCTCAAGCAGTAATAGCCATTTTCACCATGGTAGTGACAGCCGCTATATAAATGTCATTGTGGAAGAAATCTCCACGGGTATGGTTCATTGTTGGGTTGTCAGATCTCCCTAGCAGCTCTTGAAGATTAAGTTCTCAGACTGTGTCAAAACCCTGGTGCGCCGGGATTGGAGTTCACCCCTTTGAATCATAAAAGTTGCAGAGTCAAACCATTACTAAAAACCCTAGAGAGGCCAATTTTTCACTTTCAGGTATATGTGTGTTATTGCAAAACTTTTCAGAACATACACAATTAGTACTCTCAAGGATTAGCACAATTTGGTCACTTGATTGTTCATGCGCAAGGTTGCTTTTGCCCTTGTTCATTGTTTTCAGACGTTCTTGGAATCACTTGCTTGTTGTTCTACGTGCTTATTTATCTACTTGGCTATTAAAAATGATCAAATCTAGTATAACCTTCAAAATCTGGACAGGACAATTTGCAAACAATCCAAAATTGAAGACCTTAAATTTTGCAAAAATTGATGTAAAATCTTTCTGGAGTCAAAAGTCATTTCAGGAAGTCAAAAGTCATATGAGTTTTGTCAAGTGTCATTTCAGTATTACCCAACTGTCATATGAGTTTAGCAACTGTCATTTCATAGACTACCCAGTGTCGTACGAGTCTATAGAGTGTCGTTGGGAAAAATTTGAGAGAGTTGTCAGAAATTGTCAAAATTGCCAGATACTTAGCTTTTTCAGCCTAATTCCAGAATCTGTCGAACAAATCATTGTGTCAAAAATAGAGCAGTAGCTATTGAGAATCAGTATACATGTCTCAAAGAATCAGTAAACAAGAGGAAGAAGCTCTGATCACCGCTATAATGAAACAGATACATGCTATGCAAGTCCAGCTTGACAAACTTGGGAAAGAAAAGGAACCTCTATACTCTTTTCCATTTGATAAAGACTTGTACATGTCACCATGCCCCCGGAAAAAATTTGAGCAATATGATACCTCTTCCACGGAGAGTGACACATCTAGCTTTGGAGACTATGATGACTATGATGACAGACAATGTAATGATACCTATGACACCTCTGTTCCTAAGAGTCCTCCTCATCGTTCATTCCTGCTTACTACAAATGGGTCGTCACATTGGATAGATCGTGATGGTGATCCATATGATTCTGATTTTGAAAGAGATTTTGATGGCTTTTGTGGACAATACCTTGATGATGATCCATCTACTACTACTGAGGACTATAAAATACATCGTGCTAGCTTGAAACATCAATACTATAAGGATCTCTCCTCTAAGAACTCTCCAGCTGAAAATAAAGATTACACTCTCAAGCAAGATCATGTTAATGTTGAACCTTTGTCTGGTGATGGTTCCCTTCCATCCCCTACTTCCTCCAATACCTGTACATTTCTTAAAGCTTCTGAGTCTTTCAAATCTTTCACAGAACCTTCATCCGACACAAGCCTTGATACTTTTCATGTGGTTCCCTATAGTTATCCTCCAGGGCTACCTCTTAAAGAAACTCAAGCTAACCTTCACTTGGCTGCAAATACTTTCAATAATGATAAACCTAAAGAGCCTAAGCTTTCATATGCTATAATCCCTACTTCAGCTAGCCCTCCACCATATCTTCCAAAGTCATCCTTACAATCCCAACATGCTTCCTTGTCCTTAGAAGTGGCTCCATGTCAAGAGGATTCCAAAAATGATGAAGAAAAGAACATAAAAAAAGATCAAGATCAAGAACCCTCCATTTCATCCACTCCTTTTCCCGATGTCTCTTATCCGCTTCATGGTTCTTTTGATCCTATACACCCTTTTTCATGCATTCCACCATGTCTTAAGTCTTCTCCTAAGCAAGATCAAGCTACTACTCACACTGTTGAGCTTATTGACAATCAAAATGACCTTACTACACTTGCGCTTTCCAAAGATGATACTTCCATTAAGGTTGGTAAAAATAGTGTTGTTACTTCCAATGTTAAGCCTATTCGAAATCAAGAGACAAATTATGCGCTGGTGCTATCCAAAGATCCTTGTCAAGATCAAAGTCTTCCATCTTCTTATTCTACCACTCCATGTTCACTTCCACTTTCCACTCTTCCTAAGTCTTTGCAAGCTTTGAACAATCCTATCAAAGAAGGTGCTCATATTCAAGATGTCCATGATTCTATTGAAAATTCTAATGCTCACTCTAAAGATGTTGATATCCTTGGTTGTCATATAGATGTTGATGAACTTATTGATTATCCTTTTGCATCTTCCACTTCCATCCTTGGACCTCTTCCACCACTACTAAGGGCTTCATGCCTTCCTTCCATCTTGGGTCTTTATGTCCCTTCACTTTCCCCTCCTAACTCTCCTAATTTTCCATCCATCTTGGGTCCTTACATACCTCCATCTCCCATCTTTCCTCAAGATCAACATAGATGCATACCCTTGAATCCTTTTCATCCACCCACCCATCTAAACTAGTCATATCCTCCCTCTTCCACAAATCCCAAATCTTTTGGAAGTAACTTGAATGTTCAATACAAGAAAAAGAAACAATACAAGAATCCATCAAAAAAACAAGATCACCATGTCTCCTCTAATCGACACGGAGGCATAAAGTCAAAAGAGATATCTAAGAAAAAAACTACAAGACAAGTATGGGTTCCAAAATTCATCATTGAAGATATTCTCTCTAGGTCATCAAAAGGAAATAAAAAGCCTACGGCTATATGGATTCCAAAGTCTCTCTTGAAAGAGTCTGGTGTTGAGAAAAAAGTGAAATTGACATTCAAGCTTCCAAAGGCTTCCACTTCATCTCCCTCCAAAAATATTTTTCCATTTCATGTGCCTAAACCACAACCTCTGCTATCCATTCGCCATATTCCTTCACGTATTCCTTCATTCACATTTCCTCCACCCTCTCACCACCCTTCAAAGTGTGTGTTTACATTGATCTTTCCTTCCTTTCCACCTACCCTTTCACAATCCTTCCATGCATTATCCTTCTACCTCCTATCCTTTTTCCTCACTTGCCTATTCCTCCTATCTTCCAACCTCACTCGCTTTACATAAAACCTTATCCTCCATTTTTCTCTTCCATCTCCCTTTCCCTATCAGCATCTTTGAATGTATCATTTTGAATCCTTGGAATATCATGGTTTATCCTTTCAAGGAGCATTATCTAAAAAGCTTGCCTTCTTCTAAAAAAAAAATAAAAAAATAAAAAAATAAAAATGTGCCTTGGTGAAAACCTGGAAACAGGCACCTTGGTAGCAAAAGTAAAGAGAAATAAATTCATCCTATGGTGAAAACCACTCCCTTGTGGCACCTTGGATAAGTACCATGATGAAAACTTGGCAATCAGACATCATGCGTAGTTCTTCTACATATTTCATCCATTCCATCTTCTCTCTTTGATCTTGACAATGTTGATCTATACACGAATATTTGGCTATTTTGTGAGCCATCTTATGGTGATTTTTCTTTCATTCCTTCCATGTTTAGCCTTCATATCCATCTTCCTCCATTCATTTTCACCTATCGCTATCCTTTTCCCCTTTGGTCTTGATCTAATAAAAAAAAAGAAAGAAAGAGTAAAACACAGTGCTATGAAGCCTCTTGACATGTCTACTCCTTTGGATTGCATTCTTTCCTGCTCTTGCACTACGCTTTTGTGACTTATCCTATACTAGCCTTTCCCTACTTATCCAAATATGCTTTACATGACAATTTTTCCCTAGCTTGAGTATTCTTGAGGAGTTTTCCCTTGAGGATTTCTTCCCTTCATTCTCCTTCATTCTCTTGTCTTCCATCTCTTCCACCAACTTGCTAATCCCTCTTGTTCTCCACCTTGCTAGACATTGGGACTGCATGATATGATCTTGCTTGGGAGTTTGCAATGGAAAAAGATGCTATCAAATATACCAAGTATCAGAACCAGTATCAGAACTAGTATCAGAACCAGTATCAGAACAAGTATCATATACCAAGTATCAGAATCAGTATCAGAACCAATATCAGAACAATTATCAGAATTAGTATCAAAACTAGTATCAGAACAAGTATCAGCACAAGTATCAGAATTAGTGTCAGAACAAGTATCAGAACACCTACAGGGGCTACACCTTTTTCTTTAGTTTATGGGTCTGAAGCAGTACTACCTATTGAGGTCAAAATCCCATCACTAAGAATCAGAATGCATGGACTTGTCACCGACGATGACTACAGAGTGTCTAGGTTACAAGAACTGGAGCTACTAGATGAGCGCAGACAAGCAGCGTATGATCATCTCAGAGTATCAAAAAAGAATTTCTAGAGGCTACAACAAGAAAGTCAGACACAGAGAATTCCAGATTGGTGATCTAGTCTTGAGAGAAAATCCTAAAAATCAATCCCATCAAGAACGCAAGGGGAAGTTCAAACCCAACTGGCTGGGTCCCTTTGTCATCACTGCTACTTTTGGCTTTAGTGCCTATCAACTCTCAATGACTGAAGGAGAATAGCTCCGAGAACCAATCAACGTTCTCCATCTGAAGAAATTCTACGCCTAAGGCATTCAGTGCTTGGTAAATGTCCTGAAAAAAATCTTAAAAATCAGAAAAAGTCCTAAAAAAATAAACATCTTGGTGAAAACCTAGCAATAGGCGCCTTGATGATTCACAAAAAAATCAAAAAATATCAAAAGTACAAAAAAATTGAAAAAATGAAAAATACAAAAAAATGAAAAAAAGAAGAAAGAAAAAAAAAGTGCCTTGGTGAAAACCTGGAAACAGGTGCCTCGGTAGCAAAAATAGAATCTCTACCAAGATGGTGAAAACCTGGCAAACGGGCACCACTTGTTCCAAATGCTCCATCTATCAGCACAATCTTGGTCTTTCCCAGCTTTCAGTCTTGCTTTAGTTTGTACATATCTCCCGGTTTGTTTCTGCATTTCCAGTTTTCAATAAGTCAGTTTGTACACCAATCAGCTTGAGCGTCTGTATCCTATCAATGTTCAAACTTGGGGGCAACCAATGTCATATCCTATGGTCTCCCATGTATCTTAGATGGATCATATCTAGTCAGAATCCTTTAAAGCTTCATGTGAGTCAGTCAGTTAGTCTTGTCTCCAGAAAGGATTTTGCATTTATAACAACAATCAAACATCAAAACTCAACTGAAAACAATCTGTGCTTTTCATGCTTTTATCTCCTTGTATGCTTACTGATTCGCATTGAGATTTTTTCATATTGTGTCCCTTCGAGCTCTTCGATGATGTCCTTTATAGGATTTAGAGAGTGATGACTGGGGGAATAATCTTTTCTTTATTTTCTGCTCGTATGTGAAATCTAATAACTTTGGAAATTTTGGATTGAAATGGTGTCTGACTATAAGAGCCTCTATCTCGAATTGGATGGCCATGCATACCTCGACCATTGATACCCAGACAATTCAAGGAAGTTTGATCTAACTATTGTCTTTTTGAGTAAGTTCTTTCTCCTACTGTGGAATGCAATCTTGCCTAAGGATGTGAACGATAAAGGGTCACTACGGGTAATTCACATTGGATTTAGAATGATCTCTTGACTGTTTGATGTGTTTGCAATGCAAGGCATACTCAGGTCATCATGACATTTATGTTTTGATGCTTGTACAAATTGCTATATCAAAATGGACATGATATTCAGGTCATCCTGGCGTTTGTGCCTTGGTGCTTATATCTAATCCAACATTCTGAAAATAAAATCAATATTCATATATCCATGGTTGTTGACCAGTGGATGTTGTATTGATTCTTGAGTGTTACAAATCACTATTCATGTCTATGGTTTCATCATTAGTGGGCATTGTATTGATTTATCCGGTTACCTAAAAGTTCAATGATGATAACAAATCGACATATGATCAGTGACTAGGTCCTAGGTCTTAGGTTGCATTTCATTTTGCATGTCTCTTTGCATTTTGCATGTTTTCATGATCTCGCAATGATTAAACAAAATTCAATGCTTAAATGATTCTTCAAATCACATCTTCCAGTCTAACAAGAGCTGAATCTCACACGAAGGTTCCTCCAATGAAATAGCAAGTAGAATCCTTTTTCGGGATCAAAATTCAAATCTGAGATCATTCATTGCTTGCATAATCAACCTTCAATCATCACAGAAATCTAGTATTCAACTTAACTGATTATCTTACATCAAACTATCAAAATTTTAACTTGGTCAACCATGGTCAACTCATGGTCAAACCTAGTCAAACTTAGTCTTTTGGGACCTTCCAACGATGCAGAATGCGTTCTCGGACGTGTATAACCACTTCTCTTATCAATTTACATGCTTCTAAACCATTTAACGCTGACTTCTCTTGTCAGATTTCAATTTTAATCCCGAAGGGGGCATGGTATTGCATATCATTCAAAGTCTGTAATCAAATTTGAAATCATATCTTTATGGAAATCATATCTTTCATCAGTGATCAAGACAAACAATCACGTCTAGTTACTGATTCATCAAAAGTCCTCATCACTCGGGGCAAATCTATCATCACTTGGGGCATATCAGATTCATCAAGATCTATATCAATCTGGTATTCTCCTAATCTTGTAAACTGTATCAGTTTTTGTAAACATCGGATCATAGTGTTCTTTCCTTGGTTCTTCGGCAACTGAAGGATTCGGATGTGATACCTACTAGTTCTGCTAAGACAATCGAGTCTAGAACGGGTCACTCACTTCTTATCAATCCTAAGGTTCAGAATCAGGCATTTGACACTTTTTCGCAATCATAGGTTCATCGCTGCTACAATGAACATTATCTCTGGTCATTCAGGACCTCCTATCTCAATATCTCTCAATCGGTTTCTATCTTGAGATCGGTTTATCTTTTGAATCAGTTTCATATCTTTATCAAACACAGACTATCTTTGAACCACTGCGCTTCGCACAGTAATTCAAAGAGGGGCAAAATGTAATACCCCAAAAATGGGCTATAAGTTCATTAACCTCCTACATCTTCAATTCAAATGAAATCGACATCAAAGTCCTAATCTAAGGCACATCTAAACATCATCGAATCATAATTGATTATCTTAAATTCTTCATCGAGGAATATTCCTAGTAATATTCCTAATCATCATAATTATCTTTAATTTTATAATTATTTGGCAATAAATCACATTTATCCTAAAAATTTGATTAATTAAATATTTTGTATATTTAATTAATTAGATTTAATATTTGCCACTTAATTGTTTAATTAAATTTAATTATATCTATTATTAATTGTATTATTTAATTTTGACAATAAATCAAAATTCCTATGAATAATTGATTAAATTCTTATTTAATTAATTAAAGCATGTTGTCATTATTTAATAATATAATTTTTAATAAAAGTTTGAATAAATAGTTAATTAACCCATAAATTAATTATTTATTTTCAAAAATCAGTTGAGTTGAGGATAAATCACTTTATTTATTTATTTAATTCTTAATTATTATGCATATTCAAAAGAAACAGTTAAACTCCCAATCAGAAAATCAATGCAAGTTATTGACTTTTTGGAACTCAACATCTTTTTGGAGTTCAAAAAGCTGATCTAAACTCTAATTTGAGTTAAAAAGTTGTTTTTGCATGATTTTGAGAATTAACTATCTTTCATGATCAGATAACTCAAAAATCAAGATGAGTTAATTTGAGTGATTTATGGCTTTTATCCATGCACCTCCAAAGCCCTGGATTTCTATAAATTAAAGGCTTCAGCTCTTCACAAATCATCTCATATTTTGCACAATCACACTGGAGAATTGGAATTGAAGAATCAAAGCTCTTGCGAATCGACATCTTTGTGAGATCAATCTTATTTTTGCATTCATATTTCATATCATTGTTAGATTAGCATAGCATATCAGTTTTCATATAGATTAATTTCATATCAGTTTTTCATTCATTCTTATTGCATAGAAAAATCCAAAAAAATAGCTTAATTGCATTTATTTCATATCCATCTTTTGCATTCAAATCCTTCATTTAGGTGTTGTCTAGGTCACTGATCTCGATAATAATCTGAGAACATTAATCTCGCACCTACTAGAAGGCAGTAAATCGCTTGGTTAGATAGCTTTCAATTTTGCACGATTTCAATTTTTGCTAACCTCTAATGTTTTATTGAGTGTTGTGTCTACAGATCAGGTACAATTTTCACACACACATTTCTGGCTTAACTGATTTATTTCCAACTTAACTGCTTTTAAAAATAAAACAATTGATTTATGGGTTAATCAATTATTTAATCAAACTTTTATTAAAAACTATATTATTAAATAATGACAACTTGCTTTAATTAATTAAATAAGAATTTAATCAATTATTCATATGATATTAGATTTATTGTCAAAATTAAATAATACAATTAATAATAGATAGAATTAAATTTAATTACACAATTAAGTGGCAAATATTAAATCTAATTAATTAAATATGAAAATATTCAATTAATCAAACTTAGGATAAATGTGATTTATTGCCAAATAATCATTAAATTAAAGATAATTAAGATAATTAGGAATATTTTTAGGAATATTCCCCGATGCAGAATTTAAGATAATCAATTATGATTCGATGATGTTTAGATGTGCCTTAGATTAGGACTTTGATGTCGATTTCATTCGAATTGAAGATGTAGGAGATTAATGAACTTATAGCCCATTTTTGGGGTATTACATTTTGCCCCTCTTTGAATTACTGTGCGATAAGTAGGGAAAGGCTAGTATAGGATAAGTCACAAAAGCGTAGTGCAAGAGTAGGAAAGAATGCAATCCAAAGGAGTAGACATGTCAAGAGGCTTCATAGCACTGTGTTTTACTCTTTCTTTCTTTTTTTATTAGATCAAGACCAAAGGGGAAAAGGATAGCGATAGGCGAAAATGAATGGAGGAAGATGGATATGAAGGCTAAACATGGAAGGAATGAAAGCAAGATCACTGTAAGATAGCTCACAAAATAGCCAAATATTCGTGTATAGATCAACATTGTCAAGATCAAAGAGAGAAGATGGAATGGATGAAATATGTAGAAGAACTACGCATGATGCCTAATTGCCAGGTTTTCATCATGGTACTTATCCAAGGTGCCACAAGGAAGTGGTTTTCACCATAGGATGAATTTATTTCTCTTTACTTTTGCTACCAAAGTGCCTGTTTCCAAGTTTTCACCAAGGCACATTTTCAATTTTTATTTTTATTTTTATTTTATTTTTTTAGAAGAAGGCAAGCTTTTTAGATAATGCTCCTTGAAAGGATAAACCATGATATGTCAAGGATTCAAAATGATATGCTCAAAGATGCTGATAGGGAAAGGAATATGGAGGAGGAAAATGGAGGATAGGGTTTTATCTAAAGCGAGTGAGGATGGAAGATAGGAGGAATAGGCAAATGAGGAAAAAGGATAGAAGGTAGAAGGTTAATGAATGGAAGGATTGTGACAGGGTAGATGGAAAGGAAGGCAAGATCAATGTAAACACACACCCTGAAGGGTGGTGAGAGGGTGGAGGAAACATGAATGAACGAATACGTGAAGGAATATGGCGAATGGATAGCAGAGGTTGAGGTTTGGGCGCATGAAATGGAACCTCTCCCCGGAGAGGTTGATAGATCACATGGAGTTGATATCACAGACCTTGGTGGAACAAAACTTTGTCTTAGCGTGTCGGATTAATCTGCTTGCTTTGTTTGGGTTAAAAGTGAAAAGGTGTCAAAAACCTTGGATCTGGAGCCAAGTCCCCTTGTGGTATACTATTGTGAGTCATCTTTAGAGAGGGTTAACCGTAGCAAACAATCCTTTCACAGGGCAAACTGTGTTGACGGAACCTCAAGCGGTAATAGCCATTTTTGCCATGGTAGTGACAGCCGCTATATAAATGTCCTTGTGGAAGAAATCTCCATGGGTATGGTTCATTGTTGGGTTGTCAGATCTCCCTAGTAGCTCTTGAAGATTAATTTCTCGGACTGTGTCAAAACCCTGGTGCGCCGGGATTGGAGTTCACCCCTTTGAATCATAAAAGTTGCAGAGTCAAACCATTACTAAAAACCCTAGAGAGGCCAATTTTTCATTCTCAGGTATATGTGTGTTGTTGCAAAACTTTTCAGAACATACACAATTAGTACTCTCAGGGATTAGCACAATTTGGTCACTTGATTGTTCATGCGCAAGGTTGCTTTTGCCCTTGTTCATTGTTTTCAGACGAGCTTGGAATCACTTGCTTGCTATTCTGCATGCTTATTTGTCTACTTGGCTATTAAAAATGATCAAATCTGGTATAACCTTCAAAATCTGGACAATACAATTTGCAAACAATCCAAAACTGAAGACCTTAAATTTTGCAAAAATTGACGTAAAATCTTTCTGGAGTCAAAAGTCATTTCAGGAAGTCAAAAGTCATATGAGTTTTGTCAAGTGTCATTTCAGTATTACCCAACTATCGTATGAGTTTAGCAACTGTCATTTCATAGACTACTCAGTGTCGTACGAGTCTGCAGAGTGTCGTTTGGAAAAATTTGAGAGAGTTGTCAGAAATTGTCAAATTGCAAGATATCCAATGTTTCCAGCCTAGTTCCAGAATCTATCAAAAATATCATTGTGTCAGGAATAGAGCAATCGCTATTGAGAATCAGTACACATGTCTCAAAGAATTAGTACACAAGAGGAAGAAGCTATAATCACCGCTATGATGAAGCAGCTGCAAGCTATGCAAGTCCAACTTGACAAACTTGAGAAAGAGAAGGAATCTAAAAAGTTCTCCATGGAATCTTTATACTCTTTTCCATTTGATAAAGACTTGTACATGTCACCATGCCCTTGGAAAAAAATTGAGCAATATGATACCTCTTCCACGGAGAGTGACACATCTAGCTTTGAAGACTATGATGACTATGACGACAGACAATGTAATGATACCTATGACACCTCTGTTCCTAAGAGTCCTCCTCATCGTCCATTCCTGCTTACTAAAAATGGGCCGTCACATTGGATAGATCATGAGGGTGATCCATATGATTCTAATTATGAAAGAGACTTTTATGATTTCTATGCACAATACCTAGATGATCCATCTATTTCACTTGAGGAAGAGAAAGTTTACCACGCTGATTATAAACATGCATACTATAAGGATCTCTCCTCTAAGAACTCTCAGGCTGAAAATAAAGATTACACTCTCAAGCAAGATCATGTTAATGTTGGACCTTTGTCTTGTGATGGTTCCCTTCCATCCCCTACTTCCTCCAATACTCGTACATTTCTTAAAGCTTCTGAGTCTTTCAAATCTTTCACAGAACCTTCATCCGACACAAGTCCTAATACTTTTCATGTGGTTCCCTATAGTTATCCCCAGGGCTACCTCTTAAATAAACTCAAGCTAACCTTCACTTGGCTGCAAATACTTTCAATGATGATAAACCTAAAGATCCTAAGCCTTCATATGCTATAATCCCTACTTCAACTAGTCCTCCACCATCTCTTCCAAAGTCATCCATACAATCCCAACATGCTTCCTTGTCCTTAGAAGTGGCTCCATGTCAAGAAGACTCTAAAAATGATAAAGAAAAGAACATAAAGAAAGATCAAGATCAAGAACCCTCCATGTCATCCACTCCTTTTCACGATCTCTCTTATCTGCCTCAGGGTTCTTTTGATCCTATACCCTTATTTTCATGCATTCCACCATGTCTTAAGTCTTCTCCTGAGCAAGATCAAGCTACTACTTCCAATGTTAAGCCTATTGAAAATCAAGAGACAAATTATGCGCTGGTGCTATCCAAAGATCCTTGTCAAGATCAAAGTCTTCCATCTTCTTGTTCTACCACTCCATGTTCACTTCCGCTTTCTACTCTTCCTAAGTCTTCACAAGCTTTGAACAATCCTATCAAAGAAAATGCTCTTATTCAAGATGTCCATGATTTTATTGAAAGTTTTAATGCTCGCTCTAAAGATGCTGATATCCTTGGTTGTCATATAGATGATGACGAACTTATTGATTATCCTTTTGCATCAGACTTTGGAATCCATATAGTCATAGGCTTTTTATTTCCTTTTGATGATTTAGAGATAATATCTTCAATGATGGATTTTGGAACCCATACTTGTCTTGTAATTTTTTTCTTAGATATCTCTTTTGACTTTATGTAACATGTCTATTAGAGGAGACATGGTGATCTTTTTTTGATGGATTCTTGTATTGCTTCTTTTTCTTGTATTGAACATTCAAGTTACTTCCAAAGGACTTGGGACTTGTGGAAGAAGGAGGAGGATATGACTGGTTTAGATGGGTGGGTGGATGAAAAGGATTCAAGGGTATGCATCTATGTTGATCTTGAGGAAAGATGGGAGATGGAGGTATGTAAGGATTTCTTGTATTGAACATTCAAGTTACTTCCAAAAGACTTGGGATTTGTGGAAGAGGGAGGATATGACTGGTTTAGATGGGTGGGTGGATGAAAAGAATTCAAGGGTATGCATCTATGTTGATCTTGAGGAAAGATGGGAGATGGAGGTATGTAACGACCCAAGATGGATGGTGAATCAAGAGAGTTAGGAGGGGAAAGTGAAGGGACATAAGGACCCAAGATGGAAGGAAGGCATGAAGCCCTTAGTAGTGGTGGAAGAGGTCCAAGGATGGAAGTGGAAGATGCAAAAGGATAATCAATAAGTTCATCAGCATCTATATGACAACCAAGGATATCAGCATCTTTAGAGTGAGCATTAGAATTTTCAATAGAATCATGGACATATTGAATATGAACACCTTCTTTGATAGGATTGTTCAAAGCTTGCAAAGACTTAGGAAGAGTAGAAAGTGGAAGTGAAAATGGAGTGGTAGAACAAGAAGATAAAAGACTTTGATCTTGACAAGGATCTTCGGATAGCATAAGCGCATAATTTTTCTCTTATTTTTCAATAGGCTTAACATTGGAAGGAACACTATTTTTACCAACTTTAATGGAAGTATCATCTTTGGAAAGCGCAAGTGTAGTAAGGTTATTTTGATTGTCAATAAGCTCAACAGTGTAAGTAGTAGCTTGATCTTGCTTAGGTGAAGACTTAAGACATGGCAGAATGCATGAAAAAGGGGGTACATGATCAAAAGAACCCTGAGGCGGATAAGAGACATCATGAAAAGGAGTGGATGACATGGAGGGTTCTTGATCTTGATCTTTCTTTATATTTTTTTCTTCATCATTTTTAGAGTCCTCTTGACATGGAGCCACTTCTAAGGACAAGGAAGCATGTTGGGATTGTATGGATGACTTTGGAAGAGATGGTGGAGGACTAGCTGAAGTAGGGATTATAGCATATGAAGGCTTAGGCTCTTTAGGTTTATCATTATTGAAAGTCTTTGCAGCCAAGTGAAGGTTAGCTTGAGTTTCTTTAAGAGGTAGCCCTGGAGGATAACTATAAGGAACCACATGAAAAGTATTAAGGCTTGTGTCGGATGAAGGTTCTGTGAAAGATTTGAAAGACTCAGAAGCTTTAAGAAATGTACGGGTATTGGAGGAAGTAGGGGATGGAAGGGAACCATCACAAGACAAAGGTCCAACATTAACATGATCTTCCTTGAGAGTGTAATCTTTATTTTCAACCTGAGAGTTCTTAGAGGAAAGATCCTTGTAGTATTTACTTTTGTAATCAGCATGAAAAACTTTATGTTCCTCAAGTGAAGTAGATGTGTCATCTAGGTATTGTGCATAGAAATTGTCAAAGTCTCTTTCATAATCAGAATCATATGGATCACCCTCATGATCTATCCAATGTGATATCAACTCCACGTGATCTATCAACCTCTCCACGTGATATAGTCGTAGGCTTTTTATTTCCTTTTGATGATTTAGAGATAATATCTTCAATGATGGATTTTGGAACCCATACTTGTCTGGTAATTTTTTTCTTAGATATCTCTTTTGACTTTATGTTTCCATGTCTATTAGAGGAGACATGGTGATCTTTTTTTGATGGATTCTTGTATTGCTTCTTTTTCTTGTATTGAACATTCAAGTTACTTCCAAAGGACTTGGGACTTGTGGAAGAAGGAGGAGGATATGACTGGTTTAGATGGGTGGGTGGATGAAAAGGATTCAAGGGTATGCATCTATGTTGATCTTGAGGAAAGATGGGAGATGGAGGTATGTAAGGACCTAAGATGGATGGCAAATCAGGAGAGCTAGGAGGGGAAAGTGAAGGGACATAAGGACCCAAGATGTTTGGGTGCATGAAATGGATTATTTTTCACACATTCATATTTCATATCATTGTTAGATTAGCATAGCATATCAATTTTCATATAGATTAATTTCATATCAATTTTTCATTCATTCTTATTGCATAGAAAAATCTAAAAAAATAGCTTAATTGCATTTATTTCATATCCATCTTTTGCATTCAAATCCTTCATTTAGGTGTCGTCTAGGTCATTGATCTCGATAATAATCTGAGAACATTAATCTCGCACATACTAGAAGGCAGTAAATCGCTTGGTTAGATAGCTTTCAATTTTGCACGATTTCAATTTTTGCTAACCTCTAATGTTTTACTGAGTGTTGTATCTATAGATCAGGTACAATTTTCACACACACATTTCTGGAATCCCATCACTTAGAATCAGAATGCATGGACTTGTCACTGATGAAGACTACAGAGTGTCTAGGTTACAAGAACAGGAACTACTAGATGAGCGCAAACAAGCAGCGTATGATCATCAACTCCACATGATCTATCAACCTCTCCACATGATATAGTCGTAGGCTTTTAATCCCGAAGGGGGCATGGTATTGCACATCATTCAAAGTCTGTAAATCAAATTCTATCGATCAAATCTATCAATATCTTTCATCAGTGATCAAGACAACAATCCCGTCTAGTCACTGATTCATCAAAAGTCCTCATCGCTCGGGGAAAATCTATCATCACTTGGGGCATATCAGATTCATCGATCCATATCAATCTGGTATTCTCCTAATCTTGTAAACTGTATTAGTTTTTGCAACCATCAGATCATAGTGTTCTTTCCTTGGCTCTTCGGCAACTGAAGGATTCAGATGTGATACCTGCTAGTTCTGCTAAGACAATCGAGTCTAGAACGGGTCACTCACTTCTTATCAATCCTAAGGTTCAGAATCAGGCATTTTGACACTTTTTCGCAATCATCGGTTCATTCGCTGCTACAGTGAACATTATCTCTGGTCATTCAGGACCTCCTATCTCAATATCTCTCAATTGGTTTCTATATTGAGATCGGTTTATCTTTTGAATCAGTTTCATATCTCTATCAAACACAGACTATCTTTGAACCACTGCGCTTCGCACAGTAATTCAAAGAGGGGCAAAATGTAATACCCCAAAAATGGGCTATAAGTTCATTAACCTCCTACATCGACAAATCGAACAAAATTGACATCAAAGTCCTAATCTAAGGCACATCTAAACATCATCGAATCATAATTGATTATCTTAAATTCTGCATCGGGGAATATTCCTAGTAATATTTCTAATCATCTTAATTATCTTTAATTTAATGATTATTTGGCAATAAATCACATTTATCCTAAGTTTGATTAATTGAATATTTTCATATTTAATTAATTAGATTTAATATTTGCCACTTAATTGTTTAATTAAATTTAATTCTATCTATTATTAATTGTATTATTTAATTTTGACAATAAATCAAAATTCCTATCTTTAATTGATTAAATTCTTATTTAATTAATTAAAATATGTTGTCATTATTTAATAATATAATTTTTAATAAAAGTTTGATAAAATATTTAATTAACCCATAAATTAATTATTTTATTTCAAAAAGCAGTTAAGTTGAGAATAAATCACTTTATTTATTTATTTAATTCTTAATTATTATGCATATTCAAAAGAAACAGTTAAACTCCAAATTAAAAAATCAGTGCAAGTTATTAACTTTTTGGAACTCAACATCCTTTTGGAGTTCAAAAAGCTGATCTAAACTCTAATTTGAGTTAAAAAGTTGTTTTTGCATGTTTTTGCATGATTTTGAGAATTAACTATCTTTCATGATCAGATAACTCAAAAATCAAGATGAGTTAATTTGAGTGATTTATGGCTTTTATCCATGCACCTCCAAAGCCTTGGATTTCTATAAATTAAAGGCTTCAGCTCTTCATAATTCATCTCATATTTTGCACAATCACGCTGGAGAATTGGAATTGAAGAATCAAAGCTCTTGCGAATCGACATCTTTGTGAGATCAATCTTATTTTTGCATTCATATTACATATCATTGTTAGATTCATAGCATATCAATTTTCAATAGCATTCATAGCATATCAATTTCATCTAGCATAGATTCATATCGGTTTTATCATTCTTATTGCATAGAAAATATCAAAAAAATAGCTTAATTGCATTTATTTCATATCCATCTTTTGCATTCAAATCTTTCATTTAGGTGTCGTCTAGGTCACTGATCTCGATTACAATCTGAGAACATTAATCTCGCACCTATTAGAAGGCAGTAAATCGCTTGGTTAGATAGTTTTCAATTTTGCACGATTTTGATTATCACTAACCTCTAATGTTTTACTGAGTGTTGTGTTTACAGATCAGGTACAATTTTTACACACACAACTTCATCCTCACCTCCAGCTCTTTCAATTTGTGAAACCTGGCACAAACTCTTCTCCATAAAAGAACTGGTGCACGATCTTCTTCGATACTCAAGTTCATTTCTCTCCCATGAGTAATTCTTTCTCTAAAAGCATCAAATAAATCATGCAATACTGGATCATGTGTTTGATGAAGTTCAATAAAAGAAGGATCTAGCCTTCTTCCTTTCACAACTTTGATAGGCATGGTCTTTTAAAATAGAGTCATCAATCTTCTGCAGCAGAGATAATAATATTTATGAAAATGAAAGCACTGGAATCTTCAACCAAAAATTATGAGAATCAAAATAGAGTCGCCAATCTCCAGCAACAGAGATAATAATAAAATTGAGGAAACAATCTTCAGCACTAATCTTCTTTTCCGATTCCCCAACGGAGTCGCCAAAAATTTGTTGGTAAACAGATTGTTCTTTTCAATTTAACTCTCAAATGCCCAAATCTGTGAGAAATAATTTGATACCAACAATTGGATAATCTATCACTAGGTTGATAGATTTCCTCTGAATTGAAAGGTACAGCTCCCTTATGAATTATATTCAATGAATTTGTGTATTCCTAAACTAACTGGGGTTCTTCTTTTCTTGCAAACAGTGGGAGTGCTAGAGTAGAGGCGAGATAACATTTTCATTTATGCATATCATTTCATGCATTTAAAGGTTTTATGTTCTGAGTTTTGTAATTGATTTGGCAAGGAGATTGCAAGTAAATAAAATCATAGTATTGTATTTATTGTGTTCAATACAAAGAGAGGTTTTATTCTAAATTGGAGCATTTGGTTATTACTTTTCTAATTATAATCAATCGGAGCATGGTTGTATTCAGTTTTGAGCACATTCTTGCATCTTGAGTCAAATGGGGAATGGGTTGTAGATCGGAGTATTTTCATCTATTCCTGTTGCAAAGATTAGGATATTTAATCTTCTTTTCATTTCATTTTGCATTTGCACAAGTAACATTCATATTGCATTACCAATGTCAAGGAGTCATAGGAAATGCAAATCCTTGGAGTTGGCTAGGTTTAGAACTGAATTTATTGCCCGAGTTAGTTCTTTCTAGGGATGGCTTAGTTTTCCTCTTCCGTTCTCAAGTTAAGAATGTACCCAGTTAGTTTAGGAATACACAAATTCATTGAATATCATTCATAAGGGAGCTGTACCTTTCAATTCAAAGGAAATCTATCAACCTAGTGATAGATTATCCAACTGTTGGTATCAAATTGTTTCTCACAGATTTGGGCATTTGAGAGTTAAATTGAAAAGAACAATCTATTTACCAACACTACCTAGTTCACAATTTAGTTCATAAGCATGGCTCTGCAAGGTAGGATTTGCTAAGTTAAAAAGGTTTTTAATCAAGATTCCATTCAAAATGGATATTAAACTTTCATCCTCCAAGTATATTAAGAGGCTTCCCACCACCGGTATGTTGGAGTTTTGCACAATCCTGAAGGACTACTCGAGGAAGTTCAAAAATTTAACACCCTTTGGTCACACATCCCATTAAGGATGTATGTGTTTTATTTTATAGTGGGTTGTATGATCATGGAAAAGGTGATTGTATCCCACTTTGGGCTATCCCTCTCACTAGCCTCATTAAGGCAAATCTTAGGAGGTGAGCCCACTATTGATCTAGCATGTTTATTTGAAAGCAATAAATTAGTATAAAGAGATAGGGTTTGGGAGTTTGATTCACCAAAAGTTGAAGAGCATATCCCTACCTACTTCTCAATTCCCAAACACTTTTAACAAGGTTCAATTACCAAACCAATAACTAATGAGAATTGAGTATTTCTACTTAATTCTACAAATAAGGGGTTGTTCAAATTTAGTGCTTGATTTACTTAGCCTTTCTTTTAATCAAGGAGTTTAACACTTTTGGAATTTTGATTCACTTAGAAAGTGAAGAGCATAGGCCTAATGTCAATTTCCTCAAATAATAATAGGCTGCTTTAATTACTAGATTTTGAAAATGACAAAGCCACAATTTAAGCAAAAAAAATGACTAAGTTTAGGCTTACCTTCAATCGAAGCTAGCTAAGGCTAGGGGCATTTTTGATGAATTTTTCATTTTTATGCTCACCTAGTGGCGATCGTTCCTTTCCCTTCACTTCTCCTCTGACAAATTAGTCAACACAACTAGCCAAAATGAAAAAAACAAAGATAAACTTGAATCTAAACCTTATTTATCAAATTTGAGAAAAACTTGATTAAGGTGAATAAATCCAACTTAATGATACGAACTTTTCTTTATATGCTTCTACAACTTTTAAGTATTGTTCATATACCTTGCTTTCTTGTTGAGAATCTTCTAAAACTAGCTTGATGTGTGCAATATTCTCATCTTTGATCCTTTTTGTCAAAGCTTTTCCCTCACTATTGAATCTGGTCTTTGGTTTTTTTATTCTTTTATGACCAGTCATCCTGCAAACAGAGAGAAAACATTTTCCACAAATCAAATTTTGTTAATTTTCAATTTAATCAAAAGTGCTACAGAATCTATTGAAAGCACTATTTCATTGCTTAAAAGCATTGTGGATCGGATTAAATGCACTATTAAATTTTTTAAAGTGTTGAAATAGAATTTAAAAACACTACTAAAATTAGCAAAGGCATCAAAAAAAGATTAAACGTGCTAGAGAATTATGCAAATGCATTGGCTAGTCAGGGCAAAAGTGCTGAAATAATATTAGACAGAAGATAGAAGGAACCAAACGTGTTAAAACTCTGTGTAAAGCCACATCACCTGCAAAATAGAGAAGAAAACAATATTTGCAAAAAAAAATTACTTCTCCAAATTAATAAATTTATGAGGCCTAATGCCCCACGATGGGCGCCATTTTGTGTACTAGAAATAGTACCTTCATAGGGTTAGTATCATCAATAAATCAAAATAAACACTAAATTACCACAAATAGCAATTTATTTAAGCTAATAATTGACAATTAAGCACTCTATAGATATCTATTTAGGGATGCTAATGATAAAGCTCTTGGCAAGCCTCCATTAGTGATAGTCCTAAAATGAGAGTGATAAGAAAAGCTAATAACAAAGTTAATTCCAAATTGAAATTATCTAATTAGCTCCTAGATTTCCCTTTCAAGCTCTAAATTGCAAGAGGTTTGATGCTATTCTTATAATTGTGGATGATTTATGAGTGAATTATGTCTTGCTTTTATAGATTTTGGTAAGGGTAGGGGGTGTAGTAATCATGATTGAGTTGGAGTTAAGTCCTTGGTTCCACCCTTTGGAGACAATTTAAATGGATTGTCCTCAAAGCTTGGGACAAGAAGACAAGATGGGTGGACAAGATGCTCTTTCCAAATGAGTGATTGAGATTTAATTTAGGCTTGATCCATGTGAGCTTGGTTCTCAATTCCTATTGGTTGAGGCTTTTTCCTCCCATGTGGTGTTGAGATAAAATAGGAATTAATCAATTCATTTAATTTAATTTTTTTAAGCCATGTGTACCCCTTGAATAGGTTGATTTGATTTAAATTAAACTATGTAATTAATTAGATTAGTTACACAATTTATTGATTTATCATGATTCATTCAATTTAAATTGATTTGATAGCTTTTGATTTAATTGTATTGATCCTTGCCTTGATTTCTCACTTAAATAATCTTGTCCATTTTCAGGTGATTATAATAGGATATGTAGTCTGGAGTTAGGACTGACCTGTGACATAGCAAATTAGTGATTTTATTCAACAATTAGGTGATAACTTTGATAGTGTTATGGAAAATTACTTTGGAGAGTTTAAGAAGAAAATGAGAAAGAGAAGCAAAATTATAGTATCCTTAGTTGATAAATTTTATGATGGTGTATGTTTTCTTTTGGATACCGATCATACCTATGTACAAGATGTTACACCTAGGGTAGCATGGTTGAGACCATTTCCCTATGAAGTAAACATAGATGAAACATTAGCATCTATAACTTCTTTACTTGCAGAAGAGATTGATAGTAAAGCCAAGAGTTTTGGGAATTATGAAGAAGATAAGTCTAAAATAACAATGGGCCTAAAGTCTACAACCCTAGAGAGGAAGAGAAAGAAGCTAGTTAAAAACCTTGAGAAAATGTTAGGCCGAGGAGAAGAGGGGGATGCACCTCTGGCAATCACACAATGTCAAGGTGAAGACCAGTCAAGTGAGTCTAAAGAAAGTGAATAGGAGGAAGTAGAAACACAAAAGAAGGGAAAAGAAGTAATGGTTGTTGAGCCCAATAAGAAGAAGAACCAAAAATAGAAGCCTACTCCTCCTGTAGCAACAAGACCTAGAACAAGGGAAAATTCAACTGCTATCGCTACCAAGCCACAAAAGAAAACAATTGTAAAGAATACTAAAGGGGAAAGCTCAGAGAAAAGGAAACAAGTGCAAACTAAGGTAGTGTCGAGAAATCTAAGAAGAAACTCAGAAGGAAATTAGTACTACACGAGGATGATGATGATGAGAAAATGACATAAATGGATTTTTGGACTACAACTGATTTAGAATCTGATTGAAGAATCTGTGATTAAAGATCACTAAGGATTTGTTGATTAGATATGTAATATGATTAAATCAGTATTATGTTGTCATTGATGTCAACTAGTTTGACAGAACTTATCTTGTAAGTTACTATACCGAGACATCTGAAGAAAGGTGAAAGAGATGAAGAATAGAGAAATCTACATGAGAAAGATGTACATGACAGATGAGGATAAGGAACACATTAAGTAACTTTTTGATGAGTCTATGACTTGATGATATTGACTTTATTATGTTGCATTCATCTATGATGAAGTATAGAGCTGAAAGACACAAAGCAGTGTTGTCGGTAAATGAAGCAATTCTAGTATACACCGATGAAGTGTAGTGTATACCAATCATAGTATTAACTAAGCAGTGTTCACCGACGCATTTCTTTGTTAACCAAGCAAAACAAAATGAACTAAATGATTAGTTTAGCCGATAATATTGTTGAGCTGGTAAGAGTATAACATTGAGGTAACAGATAATGCTTGTTACACAAATCGACAGCTGACAAAATTTAGAAAAGATCTAAAGGATGAGAATCAAATGTATTATTGACACAAGTGCTGAGAAAGTTTGAAGTGGCAAAATCTATGAATGTGGTTAAGTGGAAAAATCTGATGGTGGAGAAGAAAATGATTTACCTGTCTATATAAGAGAATAGAATTTCTTTATGAAATGATGTCAGAAGAAGTAGAAGCTACAGGAATATCGTGTGAACAAGGTTTTCATGCATTCTGATCATACTGATTAGTAAGAACCGAGCTACAAAACAATTACCAAGCTATAAAGAGCAATTACCGACAGACAATAAGTTGATACAGTATTGAATCTGAAGTGAAATATTGGTCAGAAGGATTTGTATGGACTGAATATTGATCTGTAATCTATAATTGAATTTGTATTAAGGAAGACCATTTACTGTTACATATTTAACCATTGTATACAGTCAAAATATCTTAACCGAGTGGACTCTGAAAGTCTTATGATGTTTCATTCATAGAATGAACATTGTTATCCTATCAACCCCATAGTGAATGCTGGTTGGATGATAACGTCTAGTCTAAAATCCTCTAACAAGGTCACACCTGACAGTGTGTTTGTAAACCTTTAACAGGGTTGGGTCTTAACTAACCTCACTTCAGAAGAGGGAACAATTTTGGGTTGTTGGTCCCAGGTGGTTTTTCCCTTTACAAGGTTTCCATGTTAAATCTCTTGTGTTATGTGTTGATTGTGATATTTGTTTGTTATCATTCTTTACATGTTGCATGTTAGATTTGATTGGTAACTATTATAGTTTTAGACTGGTAATCAGTAAAAGCACAAGCAGTGAAAGTAATTAGTGTTTACCGAGGAGCAAAAATTAAAGAAATTGTTTTGAATTATACTTTTTTTTTTGGGACACTGGATAACTGATTCCCCCCCCCCCCTCTTAGTTATTCTAACAATTGGTATCAGAGCAGTAGTTGCTTAGAACAAAGTTTTAAGGACTTAAGCATAAAGGTCTCAAGATGTATAAGAGGGAAGCACCAAAATTGAACAAAGAGAACTTCGTAGTATGGAAAAGACGGATGAAGCTGCACATATCTAGAATTGGGAACTCTGCACTAGATCTGATGCAGAATGGCTAAATACAACCGCCCACTGGTCCCTTAACTCTTAATCAACTGAAGGAAAAGCATGAACACAATGTTACTATGATGGAACTTGTTGCTACCTGTACCGATGCTGAATTTGAAGATATTAAGACATGCACGACTGCCAAAGCAATGTGGGATAAATTAACACTAATATACAGTGGAGATCTAAATGTTAAAAGAGCCCGAGCTAAAAGTCTAAGAGGTAGATTTGATGATATGAGAATGAAAGAAGGTGAGAACATTGTCCAATATTCAAATAGACTCAAAGAGGTGGTACATGCTATTAGAGCATTTGATGGAGTAATTGATGATGAAACAATGATAAGCAAGATTCTCATAACTTTTCTACCAGTTTATGCAATCAAGATTTTTGCAATTCATGAAACAAGAGCTACATCCAACCTTACTCTTGACACTCTGATTGGTAAACTTAAAACTTTTGAATTAAACAACTTTGATAATAGTGTTGTTCCTTCTGTTGAATCTGCTTTCATGTCTTCTTTGAAGATTGGAAATTCTAGCAGGAATAGTAAGAATTGTGATAGTGATGACAATACCGATGATGAACTTGATGAGCTTGAAGCTCTTATGGCTAGAAGGTTGCCCAAAGGAAAAGGAAGGTATAGAGGTAAGCTACCTTTGGCATGCTTTAATTGTAAAGAAGTTGGTCACATCGCTACTAGATGTCCTCAGAAGAAAGATGATGATAGATCCAAAGATCGATATGAAGGAAGCTATGGGAGAAGAGTTAACAGAGGCTATCGACACAACAATAGAGACAACTGAGATGATAAAGGCAAAAAGGTATGTTACATAGCCGAAGATATTGAAACTGAATCTAATTCTAATGATGATATAGAAGTTGTATTTGTTTCTATGAAAGATGACTCAGAGGAGGAAGAGAAACATGAAGAGACAACATTGATCTCTAAAGTAAGCATAAATGATACATGGATCATAAACAATGGTTGTACATCATATGATCGGTGATGTGGAGAAGTTTGATCATCTTGTTGAATATAATGGAGTATCTGTGAGAATGGGAAATGATGCACCTTGTATGGTAAGAGGTAAAGGCTCATTGATGATCAATGACATAATACAATGTGAAAATGCATACTGGGTAGATGGACTAAACTATAATCTATTAAGTGTGGCTCAGCTGAACAATTTAGGCCATCGAATGGCTTTTGAGAGAAAAAAGGTGAAGATCTATGATGATGAAGGAAGACTTGTCGGAACTGGTACACAATCTAGAGGCAATCTATTCTATCTTGATATGGATCAATCTTCTTGTTTGGTAATAAGAGATGAAGATTTTTGGTTGTGGCACAGAAGGTTATGCCATGTGAACTTTGACAACATGATCAAGATTAGTAAAAAGAAAAGAGTTAGAGGATTGCCTAACTTGACAAAACCTGATCATGCCATGTGCCATGAATGTCAGAAAGGTAAGATGACTAAGTCTAGTTTTAAAAGCAAAGACTACTCAACAAAGAAGATACTTGAGTTGGTTCATACTGACCTATGTGGTCCTATGAGAACTTAGAGTTATTTTGGTGATAGATATTTTATTCTTTTTGTTGATGACTATTATGTTCCTGAAAGAGAAATTTGAAGCCTTTAAAATGTTTAAATGGTATAAAGCTAAGGTAGAGAAAGAGACTGGAAGAGAAATAAAATGCTTAAGATTTGATAGAGGAGGTGAATTTATCTCTGATGAATTTACAAATTTTTGTAATGAGCATGGAATCAAAAGATAAGTCTCAGCACTGAGGACACCTCAACAAATGGCATTGCTAAAAGAAGGAACAGGTCTATAATTGACTCCACAAGAACATTGATGATACAGAAAAATGTTGCTCAGACATATTGGAGGGAAGTTGTCAGCACAGCTATGTATGTTCTTAACCAAGTACAACTGAAGAAGGAAACCAACCATACACCTTATGAGCTATGATTTGGACGCAAACCTACTGTAAGTTATTTCAAAAATTTTGGAAGTAAATGCTTTATTTTAAAAGATGAGAGAAATGGAAAATTTGATTCTAAAGGAGATGAAGGGATATTTCTGGGATATTCCACTACAAGTAAAGCATATAAATGTTTGAATAAGGTTACAAATAAGATAGTTGAAAGTACTAATGTGCGTGTTGATGAGTTTGATGACAAGTACATAGAGGAAAGTACAAAGGAACCAGAAGACTATGGTAAATTCACTTACATTGAACATCTAGAGTATCTACCGATGTCGCAAGTTGTGACAACCAGTCAGCAGGGAAACAATACAGGACAACAGGAAACACCAACCGATGAACAAGATGGAGCTACCGAGCAAGAAAATGACCCTAAGCAGGATGAGCAAGAAAGGAGAAATCAAGTTTTGGCTAGTTTTGTCAGAAGACATCATCTTGAGACACAAATCATTGGAGATAGACATGCTAGAATGCAGACTAGAAGCAAAACAAGACAAGGTACATGTCTAATTTGTGAATTTGAACCTAAAATTGTGAAACTTGCATTAGAGAATGAAGAATGGGTTAATGTAATGAAGGAGGAAATAGAGCAAATAGAGAAGAACAAAACTTGGTCCTTAGTACCCCGACCAAAAGATAAGAATGTTATTGGTACTAAGTGGATATACAGGAATAAATTAAATGAAAATGGTGAAGTCACAAGAAACAAAGCTAGATTGGTATGCAAGGGATATGCACAGGAAGAAGGCATTGACTATGGTGAAACATTTGCACCTGTTGCTAGATTGGAAGGAGTTGGAATGCTACTTGCATATGTTGCACACAAGAAATTCAAAGTCTATCAAATGGATGTGAAGTCAGCATTTTTAAATGGTATACTTGAAGAAGAGGTCTACATCAAACAACCTTAAGGATTTTTTGATCTCGACAATAAAGACATGGTATTTAGATTACACAAAGCTTTATATGGTTTGAATCAAGCACTGAGAGCATGGTATGAAAGACTACATACTTACTTGTTAAGTATTATATTTGTTAGAACAAGTGAAAAAAACAATCTATATATGAAAGGTGATACTGATGATACTATTATCATTGCTGAAATATTTGTTGATGACATTATTTTTGGAGACTCAGATCTTGTCTGCAAGGCATTTGCTGATGAAATGCAAAAGGAATTTGAAATGTCTATGTTCGGAGAGATTAAGTTCTTTCTTGGACTACAAGTGATTCAGCAGAGTGATGGGATATTCATCACACAATCTAAACACATAAAGGAAGTACTAAAGACATTTAGCATGGAAGATGCTAAACCTTTGGGAACACTGATGGCTACTAGATGCAAATTGACAAAGGAGGATGAAACTACAAAGGTAAACCAGACACTTTACCGATCCATGATTGGTAAGTTAATGTACGTAGTTCACAGTAGACTAGATATAGCACATGCTGTGGGTATTGTTGCAAGATTTTTTGCTAATCCTAGAGAATCACACATGATAGCTACAAAAAGGATCATAAGATACCTAAAGAAAATAGAGATTTATGAATTATGGTATCCTAAGGAAGGGAAGTTTGAATTGAAAGTTTACACCGATGTTGATTGGGCTGGAAATGTGGATGATAGAAAAAGCACCACCGAAGGAGCATTTTTCTTTGGTGAAAGACTTGTAACCTGGACAAGTAAAAAGCAAGCTTATATTTCTCAGTCTCCAACTGAAGCAGAGTATGTTTCTACTGCTATGAACTTTTCAAACATTGCATATATCAAGCAAGTGTTGGAAGGAATGAATGAGGTAATCACTAAACCGGTGATTATATATTGTGATAACACTAGTGCTATTAATATTTCAAAGAATCCTGTGATGCACTCTAAGAAAAAGCATATATCTATTAAGTATTATTACTTAAGAGAACAAGTGCAAGAGAAGCAAGTGAAGTTAGAATTTGTCACATCTAAAGAACAACTTGCAAATATCTTTACAAAGCCTCTACCAAAGGACACATTCGAATACTTGAGGACTAGACTTGGGGTCCGTCCCCTATCTATCAGTCACTAAGGTGATCTGGATGTTGCATCAGCCTACTTTTATCAGAAGATCATTCATTTTGATGTAGCATAGTTCACACTTTGAATCATGTTCAAAGTTGTGATTAAGTTTGAGAACTTGAACCGATTGGAATATCAGTATACAGAGATACAGAGGAAGACAAAATTGTTTATTTATTTGTTTCTTTGGCATTGCTATCATAGGGAGAGATAAACAATATGAAAAGGAACAAGCATCGATGAGAATTATCTAAGGGAGAGACAATCTGAATGAGACAGACTATTGAAGATCAGTTATAGAGAACAGAAGCAGGAATAGGAGAACTGAAAAGAACACAACTACAGAATGGTAAAGCTGTATTATCTAAAGCTGATTTAGTAACGTAGTGATTAAACATATTAATTCTATTCAACTTACAACATTTTGTTTACAAATTTTTAGAATGTATGTTTGGTATGTGTATGGTACATTTCATATTACTTGAGTTGTCATCAATGCCAAAGGGAGAGATTGTTGGACTACAACTGATTTGGAATCTAATTGAAGAATCTATGATTAAAGATCACTGAGGAGTTGCTGATTAGATATGTAATATGATTAAATCAATATTATGTTGTCATTTATGTCAACTAGTTTGACAGCACTTATCTTGTAAGTTACTATACCGAGACATCTGAAGAAAGGTGAAAGAGATGAAGAATAGAGAAATCTACATGAGAAAGATGTACATGACAGATGAGGATAAGGAACACATTGAGTAACTTTTTTATGAGTCTATGACTTGATGATATTGACTTTATTATGTTGCATTCATCTATGATGAAGTATAGAGCTGAAAGACACAAAGCAGTGTTGTCGGTAAATGAAGCAATTCTAGTATACACCGATGAAGTGTAGTGTATACCGATCATAGTATTAACCGAGCAGTGTTCACCGATGCATTTCTTTGTTAACTAAGCAAAACAAAATGAACTAAATGATTAGTTTAGCCAATAAGATTGTTGAGCTGGCAAGAGTATAACATCAAGGTAACGGATAATGTTTGTTACACAAATCAATGGCTGACAAAATTTAGGAAAGATCTAAAGGATGAGAATCAAACATGTTATTGACACAAGTGTCGAGAAAGTTTGAAGTGGCAAAATCTATGAATGTGGTTAAGCGGCAAAATCTGATGGTGGAGAAGAAAATGATTTACTCGTCTATATAAGAGAATATAATTTCTTTATGAAATGATGCCAGAAGAAGTAGAAGCTGCAAGAATATCGTGTGAACAAGGTTTTCATGCATTCCGATCATACTGGTTAGTAAGAACCGAGCTGCAGAACAATTACCGAGCTACAACGAGCAATTACTAACGGACAGTAAGTTGATACAATATTGAATCTGAAGTGAAATATTGGTCAGAAGGATTTGTATGGACTGAATCTTGATCTGTAATCTACAATTGAAGTTTTATTAAAGAAAATCATTTATTGTTACATATTTAACCATTGTATACAGTCAAAATATCTTAACCGAGTGGACTCTGAAAGTCTTATGATGTTTCATTCATAGAATGAACATTGTTATCCTGTCAACCCCATAGTGAATTCTGGTTGGACGATAACTTCTAGTCTAAAATCCTTTAACAAGGTCACACCTGACAGTGTGTTTGTAAACCTTTAATAGGGTTGGGTCTTAACCGACCTCACTTCAGAAGAGTGAACAATTTTGCGTTGCCAGTCCTAGGTGGTTTTTCCCTTTACAGGGTTTCCACGTTAAATCTCTTGTGTTATGTGTTGATTGTGATATTTGTTTGTTATCATTCTTTACATGTTGCATGTTAGATTTGATCGGTAACTATTACAGTTTTAGACTGGTAATTGGTAAAAGCATAGACAGTGAAAGTAATTAGTGTTTATCGAGGAGCAAAAATTAAAGAAGTTGTTTTGAATTATACATTTTGTTTTGGGACACTGGATAACTGATTCCCCCCCCCCCCCCCTCAGTTATTCTAACATGGATGACACCAGTCAAATCATAGTGGTTAGACATAGGCATCCAACCAATGTGGATGAGATTTTCCACAACATCAAGAGCATAATAGGTTTGGTACGTTTTCAATTCATTAAATTTTAAAAGTTAGCCAAAGTTGATAAGAAAAATATTGAAGATGCAATGATAGAAATGTTGTGTACATTTAAGATGACACCTTTGGAGATAGGGAATCTTATCCCTGATGATTTGTTTATAAAAATTGATGAGAGATAGTAGTATGCTATCATGACATAAAGATAAATCAAAGAAGGCAATCTAGCACAGATTATGCTTGAGTTAACACCAAAACAAATAGAAAAATTTATCGAGCAAGATAGAAATAGGTTTATTCCTAAATTGAGATCTTACTCCATATTGAAAAATGATGTTGAAGAATTTTTTACACAAAGCACACGGATATGGAAGATAATTTTTGGATTGATAGTTGATAAGAGTGCACATAAAGATGAAGGCACATCTAAACAAGCTGAACTTGAAAATACAAAGGATGTAGATGAGCCCCAAAATCTTGAGGAAGAGATAAGGCAGAAGGTAGAGGAGAGTGAACCATAGGATGTGATCACTATTGAGGATGTACTTGAAGATACACAAGTGAACATTAATGCCTTGACCGAGGAAGAAATTAAAAGTCAAATTCTTATCGAGGAAGCTTCAAATACATTTCTACCAAGCACCAATCCAGTTCTAATATAAGTTCATGATTATAAAAGGACTGAGGTTGCACCAACTATGGACTCGGTACCCACAAGCTCCAACATAGTCACAATTGAAGACAAAGTCACACAAGGAACAAGTGTTGAGGAACGGGGTAAGCCAAAAACAACAACAGAGAATGCAACTATCAAGGAAAATATTAAAATCGATACAGGAGAAGGAGAGGAGAGCATAAAAGAACAAGTAGATAAGTCTACAATAGAATTTTCAGGGACTAATGTTGAAGAAAAGGAGAGCCAGGAGCCTAAGGAGAAAGAGGCTATTCAAGCCTTAGTACAGTTGTAGAGTAGCAACACACTAAAACCAAAGAAGAAGAAGGTACATAAGAAAAAGGACAAGTCTCTCAGAACACAAGTAATATTAGATGAAGTTATAGTGATTCCAAAGTGGGATAGTGATAACTTAACATATGAATAGATGCAAATATTACAAGATCTATTGAAGAAGAAGAGAAAGCAAGAGGAAGTCAAAAGGGAACACCAACAAAAGTAGGTCCTACATGAGATTAAGGACATATTTGTAGAGGCTTTTGAGTTAGATGATATAACTGAAACTTCATGTATACTAGAGAAATTGATACATATTGTCAAAAAGGTGAACAATGATGAGAGTGAAGAAAATGAAAATTTAATGCAATGGTCTGAGAGAAAGTTTGAGACCAAGGTACTTGAGAAGGTCTCAACAGAGATTGCAGTGAAACAGGTTTAACTTTCTAACCTTGTGAATAAGTTAGAAGAGGTTGTACAAAATGTTCATTCTTTATACAAACAACTATGTAATGTAGAGACATTAACTAAGGAGAATCAATAGCTTATTGAGAAGCTGAAATTAGACTTGAAGTCAACAAGACACTCACTAAGCATGGATGCAAGTTCCAGCTCTATTCATTTCACTAGGTTGCTTCATGCACAAGGGAGATTAGCTGAGCTAATGGCTAATGATGAAAATATTAGAGCCAAGTTAATCTCAATCCAAACAATGTTGAAACCTCATTTTGAGGTTATGAAAAGAGAATTGGCATCGGAAAAGGAGTTAGTACAGAGAGATCCTCATCTCTCTATTGCCAAAAGTTTGGTTGATCTAGATTCTCAGCTAGAAATCAAGATACATGTTTTGGAGTCTGTCAGATCTAGATGGGACAATGCTTTAGAAATGATTCTTCAACTCCACAAGCCATTTTTGGATAAGTATTATCTAACCCCAACACCCCAGCAACTCAAAGTGGCAAAAATAAGGGGCAAATAGAGTCATGTATATACAAAGAACAAGAGGGTAATACAAGATGTAGACAAAATAGATGGACAAAGATGGTAATGTGTAAAGTTATTCCATATTGTTTTGAAATTTAATGTATACTCATTGTATGTTAGAGTCTTGTATATATAATGTAGTCTTTATGAAGAATGAGTCACAGTCTTAGGGGGAGTACTCAAGTACTAAGTACTATTTTGGTTATGTAATGTGAAGTCATGACAAAGTGTTTTTGTCACTCATGTCAAAGGGGGAGATTGTTGATCTCTAAGTCATGTTGTCTATTAGTGTCTAACACTTAGTCATTATCAAGGCAATGTTGGTTGGTCATCATTGCTACCAAGCCATCCTATTAAGGCTGAGTTATGTATAGAATTATAATTTGTATATGTACCGAGTAGTAGTTGTTGCCGAGAAAGTCAAAGGTTGTCAAATACTTCAGTAGTTACCGAGCAGTATATATACTAAGTTGTATAGAATAGTTAGTGCCAAGTGCCAAGTGCCAGTATATGGAGAACAATTTTGACCAAGCATCAAAGACTTCATATGCCAAGTAATCTAGTTTTGATATATGTTTTTGTAATAGCACAAACACCTACGTAAACCATTTTGTCCAACTTCTATGTGTGATTTAATTATTGTTGAGATAATTAAGGATTTGATTACACATCATGATTTCAATCATTAATCCCTATGCAAGAAATGTAACCAATTAGAAAAATGGAATGCTTAAGCGGCATAAGTAATGAATATAGATTTTTGATCTTGATCTAGGAGCTTGATCAATTGCTTATTTAAGGTGACATCAAAACCCTAATAATAGAACAGTTAGAAGATCTCATGTATGTGGATGGAAGTAGTGTTTTGATTGTCGGATGTTGAAACCAGGCAGAGTGACCGAGCATAGAAGTGAAGGACAGAATAGAGTTATATTTGATTTTGAGATCAGATAAGTATTAGAAAGAGGAGTTTTGTTATCAACATTTGAAGTGAAAAATGAAGGATCGGGTACTGATACATTCTAGCAAGTGAATCAGGGTAAATCTCTTAAAAGAGTGGTCCTAATGGGCCTTTGTAAATCTCTTAATAGAGTTCTTACTTAGTTGTAATTTTTAAATCATTTAATAAAGGTAGATTTTATAAGTATGTAAGATCTTAGAAGAGAAAACCCCTCATAGGGTAGATCATTAGAAGTGATCAAAACTTTGTAGCCCTAACAGGCACACTTTATTATTGCGGTAGTGAAGATTTGTGGGTATCATCCCCACCATAGTTTTACCTTTCAAGGGTTTATGGGTTACCAAATCTTTGTGTTATGAGTTTTATTTTCATGGATGTGATTATCATGTTAGATTCATTTCAACATTGAGTTTTATGTTTATGATACATGTGTTGAATTGGTATCAAAGTGTAAATTTTTTGAGATTTTGATTCACCCCCCCTCTCAATATCTCACTTTCCCAAATAAGACTTCTAAAATCTTGTACATCATAAACTACCCAAGGATATCTTGTGGATTATCAATGGTAATTGTATTTTTACTAGGTGGATGCAAGGACCAAATGGAAAGGGTGGTATCATTTTCTCTAAATTCATATCCATAACACAAATTATCCATCCCTCGATCATTGATCATGAAATCCACATTGTCATAAATCCTTAAATTATCAAATAAAATGCAAGTGATATGTATACACCTAGAATCAATAAACTATGAGCTTCTTTTAACATTTTCCTCCCCTCTTTTGAGGTCATTGTTTGGAGCTATTCCCTGATAGTTTTCCAAAAGGCATTTTTGGTCTCCTTTCTCTTCTTTTCATTAGTAAGATGCAGTTGTTGTGCCAATCACTTGCCTTTTATTTCATAAATAAAAAATTTGAATTCTATAGAATTGACAAATTCATCATCACTCATAAATTTCTCATCATATTTTTTCCTCACATCTTCAGTTAAGTACTCTACAGTCTCCAAAATTTCATCATTGTCACCAATCATGGGCTAGTATGGCTCAAGTTGAGCATCTTGTATCACTTCATCATCTTCTTGTCCCCTGCTATACTTCCAATATCTTGTGAACTAGGAAAGGTGGTTGATGGTGTGGGTGACTTCCTATCAAGAGGCATGGAAGGGATTGGACCTCCAATTCTACTAGTTTCACACACTTAGCTAAGTGCAACAACAATTTCGCCCTCATTTAGTAACTTCTTTGTAGATTGGCTAAACAAATTGAATCTCTTTACCCTATTAAAATCATTAGGGAATACCCCTTGGTAATTGCAAAACTCCCTTGATTCCTCTTCTCAAGTTCCTACACCCTATTGTATAATGAAACCCTCCTCATAGGATGATAAATTCATCCATAGTTTCTCCCTTTATAGGAAAGAGTGGTGATAGGATCCTAAGCTAGCTTATATCTTTGCAGATCCATAGTATCCCTTAGGATCAAATCATCTGGCCTCTAGCCCTTTACACATATTATATGTGTTTAGAAGTTTTATAGCCTCTTCATATCCCTCCAAACCATTAATCTCAAAATCTCCAATATTGAGGCGTGAAGGGAGGATTGAAGCTTTGTTTTTTTTCCTCAAAATTTTAGTGACCTCAAACATTTTTCAAATGAACTCCAAAATTGCTAATCTATCTGTAAACGTATGGGGTAGGACATAAACTTGACCCTCAAATCCATAAACCCTCGTGTATGAATATCTCTTCATTAGGCACCAATCTACCCAATTGTGATCAACTTTTTTTGCATCACCCTTTTCTTTTGGCCTTAAAAACTTCATTATTTTAGGGGACATCCTAGGGGGAGCTTTGGGGCCTATGATATCATATATTCTCTAAACAAAGTACTCTTCAAAGTGTATGTATTGATAATTTTCTTACTCATGGTCCCATACATTGGTCCATAATTGAACAGGCTAGGGTTCCTGAAGTAATCTACAAGGTTGATACTGAGTTCATTGTTCCATACGTTAAACCAATTTCCTTCATAGAGAAGCATATGAAATGATAATGAATACCATTTAAATTTAACGACTCACTTATTTTGTTTAATTGCACATAATGAACGATGCATTTATTCAACCACATACTATGAGTAATCAAACGACCTATTGTTATGTAGATTTTGGATATCACGGGTGAAAATAGTCAATTCCACTAGTATTTCATCACCTCTCTTGTATCCAAACAACTAACACATAGAATAATAGGTCATCTTGTAGTATCTATGAAAAAATTATGCACTCTAGGGTGGAGGCTTTGAACATGTGAAATTTTCTAGCACACAATTAATCTTAGGCCTATGAATTGGCAACCATAACCTTATGTACATTCCTTCATAGTTCTTATATTCTTTCTTGAGGGCAGCCAGTTTAATCTTCACATTGTATTTTGCACAATCCTCAATGTCGAAGATATTTCAAATTGTATCATTATTGATACTTATCAAATATCCATATTGACATTCAATTTTCTTTCTCGTAGTGTTATAATAGTTGGCTAAACTCTTAATCAGGTCTACATTGAAGAAAACATTAGGGACTACCAACTTTGCTAACCCAAACTTCCAGGGATTAGAATCTAGCCAAGGGCTCTCTAATTTAGTATAGAAATATCTAAAAATATTGATCCCTCTACCTACTTGTCATTGAATTTTGGGAAATTTGGAGTCATTTTTGGCCTCCATGAGGAACTAGGGAATTGGGAAATTAAGTCATCACAGAGGTGCGTTTGTTTTTTCTTTTTGATTGTGGGACCTTCTAGGGTAGGATTTCTAGAAGAAGATGAATTCATAGAAATATTATTTTACAAGAGAAACCTAGTTCTAAAAATTCAACAACACTAAAATTTCTTCTAATAATTGACACTGCTATAAGAAAATTATAGAGAAGGCAAGGTGGTAAACCAAGGGTTAACTCACTGTTTGCCAATTTTCTAGGTTAGACCTATGTGTTGGATGCTAAAAATGACTACTTGAACTTGCACAATTATTTCTCTATTCCATAATTCTTCTCATCTTTATGAAATGAAAGATAAAACATCTCCCAGATAGGCTCTCAAGCATGGCTATTACACCATTAAAGTTATAATAGATAGAAACTTGAGTTTAAATCATAGTCATTGATACAAAGAAATCAACGGTACTCGGTAAGATTTGAAATCCTCCCACCGAGCTCAATAATTTTATGTCATTTCATGTTTTTATTGACACATTTCCACTGATTGAATGAAAAAAATACCTTTCATCTAAGCTAACTATCCATCTGCCTTTTATCTGACTCATTGTCCATGTCAAAACTCATTGATGCGATGAAGGAGAAATGAACTCCCACCACATCATCGTGTGCTATTTCACAATGAACTCCTAAGCACAAATAAATCTCTTGGTAACACGATGAGACCAAAGGTATCAAAGCACCGGGTTCTACACTGGGAACTCTAGGAAGTAGTGTGCCCATTAGATGTTGTTTTTTTATTGTCTATTGTGTTAGGTACCCTCTCTAATGCATCTAGGTTGAAGTACCTTTGGATGTCATGAAGCGATTACTCCTTTGAGTGTGGCTACCACTAGTCACCTTGTTAGGTGAATGTTTTATGATTGATATCTTATTTTGGTCGATTTATGAATTGTTTGTGATGTGTGGGGGCTAGCATTGAATTTTTTGAACTTTCTTATGATTGGATTAGTCACCTAACTCTCTTTTCATTATCTATTTTGTGATGTTATTCACACTTAATTTATTGTTGAAATTGAGCTCTTATGATTTAATGTTGGACTTGTGATTCCCCCACTTAGGTTTTACCTTTTTGAGTTTTGTGGTGGCTACTCCGAATGTTTGATATTGTTGGCCCTGTTTTGTGATAAGTGTTGTATCTATCATGTTCATCATGAACCCCTAATAGTATGTATAAGGGAGGACATCGTAGAGATGGTACTATGTTTGTTGTGTGAAATTAGAATTATTGTGTATCTTATATGTTGGCATTAGTGTTGCATTAACTAGATAGTTTTTCATTAACTTCTCAACTTATTATTTTTTATAGATATGAATGTATGTTTTATGCAATTGATTCTAGATGTTTCCTATGTTGATGAATGAATAAAGTTTTAGATCTATTTTGAATTGTAAATGAATGATTGATCAATGTGATATTTGTTTCCTAAACTATATATTATATTGTTCTTAATGATTGTATATCATGCTTTTACTTTATGACTTGTTTTCAGATGTTATGTCTTATTTTTAGTAAATGCTTCATGTTTGGAGGATACATATCCTTATCTGTTTGTAGGCTTCCAGGAGTAAGCCTAATCCTAGGGGGGGTGGATGTAGTACCTCGCCCCTAGTTTGATTTCATAAATGTTATGATTATTTTAGGATGAAAGATTATATGTTAGGAAATCATTGATGCTTATGATTTTACTAACTCCATACTTGCATGTGTATGGTTGATGTGTTTGTTTTATATTCCTATTTTACGTGCCTGATGTGGTTGAGGGACGGAGTCGTAGTTACTTGCTTGTGAGATCCACACAATCGATCGATCCCCGCCATTGTCTGTTATATATTTATATATGTATGTACATATGAGTGTTCTATGCAGGTTTGCAGGTACCAGGCATCGACTTCCCTGAATTGTCAGGATGAGCATGCCCTATCGCAATATCTCAAATGGTAAGAGAGGGGAGATAACACGGGTCCAAATCCTAACCTAGGCCATATAATTGTCTTGAAATAGTGGACAAGGTTCTGTTATTCCTACCCTTCCTAAACTCATTTAGTTGATGTGAGTTTATATCCCTATACTTGCGTATGAATGTGGGTCTTTAGGTCCTTGTGATGCTTTCAATTTTGGTGCCTAGCATGTTTTTAATAATTAGATTATTTAATTTGATTAAATAGTGCAATTTTTAATAAATGGAATATTTTCTATTTTTAGCCATGTGAGATTATTTAATTAATTGGAAATTAATTAAATGCTATTGTTAAGTTTAGGTTGTGGTTGAAATATTTAATTAATAAGGATTAATTAAATATCTTCACCTTAGAATTATTTAATTTGCAAATTTAATCTTTGATCTATTGTAATGTATTTATTAATTTAAGATTAATTTAGCATGTGGAAATCAAGTTAGACTAAATGTTTTATTTTTTAATTATTTGAATGCATTAAGTTGCACAATCGAAATTACTTAAATTAAGTTAAAGGTATTAGTTAATTTTGGGTTAAAGTGCTTTCAAAAAAAAGCAAAGTGAAAATAGACTTGAGTTCAACTGAAATTGAATTGCAAATCAAAGTCTAAAATCATGCAAGCTTTTGGAGAGTTGAGTTTTCAAACCCTAGCAGGTGGAAAAAGAATTCCTACATGTTGGAGATTTTTGCCATAAGTTGGGACACACAGGTTTGAGAGAGATTTTGGAAAAAGGTAGGATTTTGTTGAGCAATTGGTTGGTAGCTTGGGATTCCTTCGATTATGGTCTTCGTCAGTTTTTACTCTTTGGTGTTAATCAGAGGTAGGATTCGATCATCCTAGAAATTTATGTTTTAAGCAATTTAAAAATTATTGTCTTCTTCGTGTCTGTTGTTTATCTTGTCTAGAATTTTACTCTATGAGTTCTCCCTTTATTCTGGAATTGGTCTTATAGAAAACCTTCTGCATGTATTCTTTGATTTCGTATTGTAGAATATTTTCATTCGGAATTGCAATTTGGATAGTTTTGGCTATATGATTGTCTTTTGAATTTTATGGAAATGGGTCAACTAGGAACCTTAGATTTAGTAACAATAAATCTGGTTAAATTAAAGTTATCTATTTTTTAGATTTTAGGATTAAAATCCAACTTGTTGTTTTATCGAGGTTGCTATTATTAGTGATGAGAAAAATATTTTTATATACATATATACTAAAGATATATATATAAATTCTCTTTTGATTTAAGAATAAAAAAATGAAATAAAGAGTTTTAATTAAAAACCTTAATTTTTTAAAAAATCTTTTGTTTGAAAAAATTTTATAACAAAAAAAATGTAAAAACAAATATATAAAGTTTTATTTGGGCACCTTTTGGTGGCAGCAGCTATGCAGCCACGAAAATTGTGAATCATACGAAGGGGAAACACTTAGTTTTTTTTTTCAAAAGTTTGTAAAATGCTATATAAAGTAAACAGATTTAATGGTTGGATAGCCACTACCCCTTTTGGTACCCATAGGACTGTGTGCGCAGTACCCTAAGGTACTGATGCACGTCAATCCCAAAGGGACTGTGTGCATAGTACCCTAGGGTACTGATGCACGTCAGTCCCTACGAAAGGACTGCGTGCGGCAGGGGGTGGGACCTGCGGGTTCCCCCCTATCTTTCTTTTAATTATTTTTTTTAGTTTAGTTTTTATTTTATTAATTAATTAATGTTTTTCTTTATTTTGACATTTATATTAGTTTAGTTAATTTTTAATTTTTAATTTAATTCATTTTATTTTAAATGAATATTAAAAGGTTGTTTAGTATGGTTTATAGTTTTTATTTTAATTATTTTAAATGGGTTTATTAATGAATCAGTTTAATTTATTTATAAATTTAATTTAATTGATTTTGTTTTAATCAAATTATTTAATAATTGGATTCTTTGAATAGCCAAATTAATCTTATATTGCTTTTAATTAATTTGGTTATAGTATTATGATGAGTTAAAATCTTATTGTTATTTTGGATTAATTATTCTTGTGTATGAGCGATGCATTTATATGTAGACATAGTTAGTCGTTGTGACTTTAGTTGCTTTTGGGCAATATATCTGGTATTGTTTACTAGGGGTTGTAGTTGACTTTTGGGGAGGTAATCCAGAGGCGGGTTTTAGATATGCTTTTCATGTTTACCTTGCATATTCTATTGTGTCGGAGAACTTGTCTATGATGATTCTAGCTTTGCATGTTTCTGTCAATGTTGGATCTAGTTGTTGTGATTCATGAGTTGTATTAACTCAGAGTGATACCTTGGTTTTGTGAAACCCTAGGGTAGGTTATCTGAGTGTATAGCAAGAAGTGGCGTGTAATTGGTACTAGAGCCTAGAAGTGGCTGCCAGGATATCCTATTACAAGTAGCTCAATAAGTGATAATTAATGACATTGAGAGTTTAAAATGAACCTAATAAGATATTATGTGCCTCACCCATGCCTGAGTTCCTAATTGAGTTTTGACTAGGATGGGAGTGAGAAGATGCTTTCCACCTACATGGATTGGATATGGCATAGTTAGTACCTTGTATACACGAGGGGTTACTGATACCACATAGAGTCACTAGGGCGTCAAGGTCTGAAGAGACTACCAAGATAACCTTAGAGTTGGCTCATGTGATGACACTTCCTTTATGCATCTTAGGTTTCCTACATGTTTTGATTGCCTCTGGTTGAGTATGTTTTACCTTATTGTCCTTTTGTACCTTGAGTTAGAGAGCTTTCAAGATCCTTTTCCTTAGCTTGATCTATTTGATGTTTGTTATCCGAGTGGGATCTGTTGTTATCTCCTCAACATGGTGGGAGTGGACCATTTAGGTTCACAAGGTCGAGTGGTAGTGATTCTTTTACCATTTGAGATTCTGACGTTCATGTACCAGTGTTGGATGATCCCTGTGGAAGTTGATTCTTCTTGTCCTTCTTTGGTGGAGATGTGATCTTCTTCTTCTTCTTCTTCTCCCTTTTTGTGATCTTGTATCATTGCATCAGGTTTGCAGAGTTATCATGTTGTACTTATTTTTAGTTAATGTATTCGCATACCCTGTGACATGTGCAGTGGATGTAGGTTATTATGGTTACCTTATGGTACCATTTGTATCTATGTTATCTTTTATGTGATGTTGCATTTATCTTTCATTTTTTTATATGAGTTTGTAATTATGTCTAATCTAAATTAATTAATTAATATTCATGTAATCCTTGTCATGGAATCCTTGAGAGTTGTAACCTATGTGAGTTATTCATTTCATTGTATTACTTTCGCATTGTAAAACTTTGATGTTGTTGAATGTTAACACTTTAAGGAAAAAAAAATTATTCTACAAACTTAGTTGCATGTTTAGGTTAAGTTCTCTTGGGTTCCCTGGCGGGGCATTACAGAAGGAATCTCTCAACATTCTATAGTATTCCAATTGGAATGACATGAAGTATCTCAGTAACATAGGGAGATAGGAGAGACATTACACCATGCCACCATGTAGGACCCACAACCTCTTAACCAACAAATAACACTTAGGCTTAGGTACTTACGAAACACATGGCTGCAAGATATAATAAATGAAATAATAAAGCATAACCGGGGCAACTAGCATATGATGTAAACTTTAACAAACGGGTTCAATAAACTAATGGACATTAATCCTTGAACCATAACACTAAAATTGATTCAACCATGTAAATAAGTCAACACGAGAATAGAAGCTGGCTCATATCAGAATTAGTTATATTCTGAACATGCTAATGAATTCAGTTGAGGGGTGGGGCTTAAATGTGTTTATGCATTCACAGTCATAAAATGACTTGGTTTTCATAAGTTTTTCCTTACTGAAAGTGTTGTGGTTCCACAACACACACCCCATTTTGGCCACTTGGCCAAATGGGGACCCCCCTTTTTTCGCTTTTAGTTTCTTTGAGGGGCCCTTATGGTCAATTTGATTAGACATCTAGTGCGTCAGATTGTGAACTTGTGTTCTCCTGATAGCTAGATGTCAGTTGAATCAACTTGTGATGTTTTATTTTTCCTTTTGTGGCCTCTTTTCTATTTGTGTGTTGTTTAGAGTTAGGTTTTTCTTTCTTCTCTTGTGTGTAGACTTAGTTGATCTAATTTAATTTTCATTTTTTTAATAAATATTTTTGACGAGACATCCTTTGTGGTTACAAAACTGAGAATATCAATGTGGCATGTTATGAACCGATGATTCAAGAGAAATTCTTCGATAGGATTGAATTGCAGTTGTATGAAGATGTTTAGAAATGACAACAAAAATAGTTGGATGCTATGAAGTTGCCCAATTTTCAAAGTTCAAAGTTTAGGGTTCAAAAGTCCAAAATTCAGAGGTTCAAAGTTCGGAGTTCAAAAGTTCAAAGTTTGAGGGTTCAAAGTGCGAAGGTTCAAAGTTCAAAAATTGGAGTTTCAGAGTCTGAAATGCCTAAATTTCTCACAACCCCGAAAGGCCGAAACAGGTTGTGGACTTAGCCATATTTCTGAAAAATCCAAAAAAACTTGTGGACTTCAAAAAAATTTCGAGAAAAATTAGTGGAGTTTGAAATTTTTGCACTCAAGTTTTTCTGATTTTTAGAGTCCAAAAATGCCAAAATGTCAAAATTCCACAAAACCTCGAAAGCCCAAAAAATGTTGTGGACCTAGCCATTTTTCCTAAAAATCCAAAAACTTTTGTGGACTTGGAAATTTTTTGAAGAAAATTTTTGGAGTTAGAAATTTTTTCCCTCAAGTTTTTTGGATTTTCGGAGTCCAAAAATGCCAAAATGTTGAAATTCCACAAATCTCCAAAAAGCCGAAAATGTTGTGGACTAAGCCATTTCTCCAAAAAAATCCAAAAAAAATTATTGAGTTAGAAATTTTTGCCCTCAAGTTTTTCAGAGTTTCAGAGTCTGAAATGCTGAAATTTCACAAAGCCCCGAAAGGCTGATGAATGTTGTGGACTTAGCCATTTTTCAAAAAAAATTCCAAAAAAAAATTGTGGACTTACAAATTTTTCGGAGAAAATTTGTGAAGTTAGAAATTTTTTCCCTCAAGTTTTTCGGAGTTTCAAAGTCCAAAAATGTCGAAATGCTGAAATTCCACAAAACCCCAAAAGGAAGAAAATGTTGTGGACTTCGCCATTTTTCTGAAAAAATCCAAAAAAAATTGTGGGCTTAGAAATTTTTCAAAGAAAAATTTGTGGAGTTAGAAATTTTTGCCCCCAAGTTTTTTGAAGTTTTACAGTCCAAAAATGCTGAAGTGCCAAAATTCCACAAAACCCCAAAAGGCCAAAAAATGTTGTGGACTTGTCCATTTTTCCAAAAAATCCAAAAAAATTTGTGGACTTAGAAATTTTGTGCCCTCAAGTTTTTTAGAGTTTTGGCCTCCAAAAGTTTGAAATTTTGCCCGGCATGGTGTTTTGAACTTGGTCATTTTTCAAGAGTCATTTTTCAGAGTAGGGGTCGGGGTTCAAAATTTGTGGGTCGTCACCGTCAAGAACTTCCAATCTTCTACAGTGGATTTTCGGTCTGATTGACCACATGTCTTGGGTTGTTTTTGCATGCTTTGGAGATATCTTTCAGTTAGAACCATGAAGGGGAACCATGATAAGGAATAATGTGAAGAAATCCAACTTTTGAAAGAAGAACGTGCAAGGAAATGGTGAAATTCCAGAGAAAATTTTGATTTTTTTAATGCATCTTAGGCTTCAAAATTATAATGCACGTGGATCAAATATGTGCTAGATAGTTTAGGGTTTGTTTAAGAGTAGTTTTATTTTAGTTAAGCTTTAGTTTACTTATTTCTCAAAGTTGCATGCGCGACTGAAACCCTAGATACGAAATTTCTTTCCCTAAAGGGTGAAGCCCTATAAATTGTAAAAAAAATAGTGTAATGAGGGTTGATTACTTTGCAATACAATATACACAATTGATGCTTCAATCATAGTGTGATTTTTCTGCTATCTTTGCGAAGTTTATGAATGTGTGTTTGCTCATTCAATTATTTCAAAGAGCTAATTGATTGTATGGTGATTTTGATCTGTGATTACATTAGTCTGGTGTTTATCATTGTTGCATTTCTTTTTTGTGACGAATTATTGGGAAGATTATTCTTTGGTGCTTCAAGATAAATTTGTCTCATGTGTGCACACGTTCGTGGTGGCTTCATGATTTGATGAATTTTGATATATCCTACATCTTCATTTATTTCCATTGATGATTGCATCTGCAAAATCATGATTGTGATTCATTCAGATCTACGTTTTGTGGGTTTTCTCCATCTTCTTGGTACTTTAATTCACGAGGCAACGCAACACTGGTTTATGTCCATTAGTTTACTTTCTGCAATTTCATTTCAAATTCTTGTTACCTTCCTCTTTGTTTACAAATCAGTCATTGTAGATTAAATCAAATTTACATTACTTTCATTTAAATATTTAAAAAAACCAAAAAAAGAGAGAAAGATCATTTGTTCTAAGATTGTTTTTACAGCCCCTCCAAGATCGAACCAGCAAAGGCCTCTTCATGAATAGTTTCACATTTATCTTCAATTAAGCTATCTAAGTGGTTGAGACCCAGCCTAAAAGGAACCTTGAGATTGATTTTATCATTCTTCCAAGAGGGGAATTTGTTCATCCAAATTCCTAGTCATTGTCTCATGTAAAAATGATGCTCAACAGAAAGTCTAAAGTACAGTAAGGACCAGTGCCACATATCCATGGTAACAAAGTCAAATATCAAATTAATCCAACATTAATTGTGCATACTCTTCTAAATGTTAATGCCTTACACAAATACATGCATTGCATCTAACCATGCAGCATTCTTATAGAATCACTTCTATTTCTTTGAACTATTGCAACATATAAACATGAATTTGATATTTTCCCTAATTTATTAAATTGTACTAATCAACTGTAACAATGAAATAATATGCTCAATCTAAAACAATCATACATAATTTACCAGATTCATATAAGTGATTCAAAAAAAATTTAAATATCTATTTTTCCAGAGATAACTAGGATCTCACTGCATCCAGGCATGAATGCACGTCCCCAATAAGAGCCACTGTTGACACTGAAAATTTCAGGTCCTAAAGGAACAAAACGTCAGTGAAGTATAATATATATTTTTCATATTTTATAACTTTCCTATGATAAAAACTAAAATGGATAAAAGGCATGTACGTTTGTTAGTTTCTATTTTCATGTATTAGGTTGTAAATTGCTTTATTCTAATGCATATTTTTTTTGAATAAATAATAATTCTAAAAATAAAAAATAAAATAGGTTGAGTAAAAAAAGGCAGTGAGAGGGAGTTGAACACTCGACCTCTCAAGCCGACCTTTTTTCCTACCTATCTACCCTACTATCCCCTAACTAGTTAGTCTATTCATTTTCTTCGAGAGGATTAGGAGAAGATATTTATTTATTTTCATTTTCATGTGCAGGTGAGAAGTTAAGACAACCTTTTACATAGGGAGTTATCTCTTCCTTAATTAATTTTTAAATTAAATAATGTGATTATTACTTTGTCTATGTATTTATTTATTTTTCCGATTTTAGCAAAAAAAATGGGGAGAGGGAGTTGAACACTCGACCTCTTGACCCATTCCTTTTCCTACCTAACTACCCGACTCTACCCCCTCAGTTACTCTATATTAATCCTTGAGAGTATGTGTGTAAATAAATGTATAAATTAAAGATAATCTTATCTCCTTTAAAATAAATTATTAAAATTAATATTGTTTATGAGATAGAAATTTTAAATTTTATGATCATTAATAATGGTTTCATTTTAATTTGTTATTTACCCCCCCAAAACCCTAAAAGTTAAAAATATGATAAAAAAAGGATATCATTTGATGAATATAAGTATGTTAGGGTTTTTTATATTAGTTTTTATGCATCCCTACATTCAATTAGATATTTTCACCTTGATTATTTTTTAGCATTATTATGTTTAGGGTGAAAAGACATGTAAGTTGATTATTTATCTTTTAGGGTTTGAATAGTAATTGATTGATTTTATTCTTTAGTTTCAAATCCCTAAAAGAAGTTTTTCACTTTATGCTTTTATCTTAATTTTAGGGCAAAGTGGGTGTAAATAATTTTACCCCATTTTATTTGATTTTTTCATTCATGAATTAGTTAATTAACATATGTATTACGTGTGGTTGTAATATTATTTTGTATTAAAATTGTTTTTTGGCTTTGGGGTAAATGCATTTCTCCTTTTATTAGGGTGGAGTAACAAACCTTTTTTACCCTAAATACTTTTTAATATTTCTATGTAGCATTATTATGTTATGTTTGTAAATGAATTTGTTATGTCTTATTTTGAAAATAAAAATAAAGTGCTAAAATATAATGTTATCTTATTTATTAATTTTAGAAACTATTTCATTATTAAAATCCTTTATAATTTAATAATTGATATGATTGCTATTATTTTAGATTATTAATGTGGATAATATATTATGAATTTTTAAGTTTCATTTTTCACTTTATGATAAAGTATGACACATATTCATTTTCAATTAATTATTAATTAATAAATGAATAATAAATAATTTTGTATAGGTCTAATATATTATGTATGAAATGATTTCAATTTTAAATTTTAATATTAACTGATATCAGGTGTTTTGTGTAGGAACTTAAATGTGGATTATTATGCACGGAAATACCTAAAGTGAGATAATCAAGTTGAATTTACGGGAAACATTTCCCTAAAAAAAAATCATTATTATGGTTTATTTAGTGTACTTTGGGGGTAATTGTATAATTAGGTCCTGTGAAAGGGCATGTCCTTTCACAGGGAACCATTGGGATTTATATATATAATCATTCAATTGTAAACAAAAGACATTACAATCAATCACGGCAAAAATTGGAAAGTCTCCCAACTCACGAATTTGAATTTAATGCTCAAAATCTCATGTACGAATATCAGATAAGTGTTTATACCTTAATGTTAATATAGTTTTTTATGTTCAATTAGCTTCTCAGATTACTCTATGAACCAGGTTATCCTACTGTGTTTTTCTATTTGATGCATTCATTTATGACTAATTTGTACAATTTGAATAATGGTAGCATGGTCTGAGAACCTGTTACTGTTTGCTTTCGGGCTCTTAAGTTGGGCTAAAAACCATAGGTCCTATTACATAAGTTGTTTTAAATTTTGTTTCAATAGAAGCTTGTAGGGCGATGGTCTCGCTTTACAGGAGCGAGTTATCTTAAAACCATCTCCATTTATACGTAGGGTTGAATGTATCTAACTCTATTCCTAATTTGGCATCAGGCACTGGTCTATTCGTTCATTTGAAATTGTCATTTTATTCTTTCTATGATTTATATATCCTATCTGTTATCTTCTTTACAAAGCATTCAATTAGGTATAGCATTTCTTTCTAACCTTAGTTTAGATTTCAAGCTATCTGACAATTAGGATATTAGGTTGTTTTTCCTCTAAGGACTATTAACCCCTTTGGAAGGAATTTCTATTATTTATGCACATGTTTGTGCAGTTAGAAAGCATATTTGATTCAGGCCTACCAACCTTGGCTAAATCGAGCCAAAATTGCAGACGCACTTGTTGTGCCTGTCAGTTGGCCTCAAAACAGTATAGTATTTTTGAGCACCAACAATTACCAAGCAGTAGTTATTGTTGAGCAAGTCAGAGGTCACTTAGTACTTCAGTAGTTACCACGCAGGGTATATGTCGAGTTGTATATAAGAGTCAGTGTTGAGCACCAATATATGAAGAATAGTTTTGACCGGGCATCAAAGACTTTATATGCCAAGCAAGCCAATTTTGACATATGTGTTTGCAATGGCACAAACACCAAGGTAAACCATTTTGGTGAACTTCTATGTGAGATTTAATGATTGTTCATGGAATCAAGGAGTTGATTATGCTTTGCATTTCTAATCATTAATCTCTATGTAAGTGGTGCAAGGCACCTCCCACCTTGATGAGTTAATGAGTGATTTAGAGGTCTTAGGATTTTGTGGTAGCTTGTTATGAGTTTGGAATAAGATCCATTGGATTGGATCCCTTCATATGTTTGTAAGAGCCAAATGAGCTCAGGTGATCCATTTGGTCTAAATGACCTCAATAGTCTCTAGGTGATGGATTTGGTTAGGAATGGCCTAAATAAGGTCTTAATACCTTAAATGTTCTATTTGGGACTTTGGATTCCTTCCTAAGTCATTGAGTAGATCTAATAGGCCAAATGGGACTTTGGCAAAAAGTTGCTAAACAACTTTGCAAAGTTGCTCGAGCAACTTTTGCAACTTTTTGAAAAGTTACTCAAATGGAGGTTTAGGTAGTTGTAACCACCCATGCTCAGTATATGAGCATGGGGATGATGGATTTCGAAGGTTAATGAAGCTTTGGTTTGAATTTCATGATTTAAAACTTCATGTACGGATGCCATGTGTTAATTGTTCACTGTTTGCAAGTTTTCTCTGTGAGTTGTACGGCCTGTACGGATTGACTAGAGTGATCCATATCCATGGAAGTTTAGTTTAGTGTTTTATCTTTATACTACATTGATTCTTCTGGTAATAGGTTAGTGGAGTGAATTTTGGTAAGCATTACAAGCTACTGGTCTGTGAAAGCCATTTGCAAAGCCACCAAGCTTGAAATGGCTCTAACCTAAACATCCACCGGTGGAAATGCCTGAAACCATAGGGGATGTTAGGTTAGATTATGTACATATAGTTTTTTTTTTCATTTGTGTTGTGGTACCAAGGCTTCAAGGCCAGATTGGAAGCCCTATGGCTGACTGTTGAAGACAAGTGAGCTTGGATAGGGTATAAAAGGAGTGAACACACACACCCATGACTTTGGGAAAAGAACTTAGATGCATTTATGGAAAGATTTAATAGTATAATAAATGATTCACAAGGTTTGGGAAATTTTTTGGAAGTTTGGAGATCAAATTGATGGTCTTTTGTGTAGACAGATCCAGAGGCCTAATTAATAGGCTTAAAACTAGAGCCTGCTAGTAAGTAGGGTTGTGGGTGTATCTAGAGGCTAAAAATTTGGATTTGGAAGGGTTTGATAGACACCTTAAATATTTTCAAAGTTTTCTATGTGGTTGTTTGGATATTTTGGGAGCTTGAAGCCAAAATCAGTAAAAATAGACCTAATAGGAATTAAGCCAATTAGGCCTCTTACTAAGTTTGACGCATATTAACTTGGTAATGTATCCAGAAGTGTATGGGTTGGTTCCAAATGATGTTGTAGTTTCAAGAACCTAGTTGGAAGCAAGAATGAAGTGTGGTAAGATCCTAAGAAGGGGTTTGGTGTTCTAGAGGGGAAGTAGAGTAGAAGCCTAGGAAATTGAAGGCCTAATTGGTCTAGGAAGTAGTGTATTTTCTAGATACCAACTATACCTTGGAGGAGAAGTTGGTGAAAAGGATCTTGGAGATCCAAATTTGTGAAGATAGAACTAAGCTTAACCATTGGATTCTTAGAGAAGGTTAGAAACCTTGGAGGAAACACTAGGACCCAAACCCTCTCCATCAGTAAGTCATGCAACCTATCATAAAAATGGAATGCTTAAGCGGCATAAGTAATAAATATAGATAGTTGATATTGATCTAGAATCTTGATCAAACGTTGATATAAGGTGAGATCTAAACCCTAAAATGATGTATGTAAGAAATTAGAAAGGAGGAGATCTCATGTATGCAGAATAGAGAAGTTTTTTTAATATTAGATGCAGAGATCAGGCAGAGTGACCGAGCAGAGAAATGAAGGATAGAAAAGAGCTACATTTTATTTTGAGATTAGATAAGTATTGGAAAGAGGAGATCTGTAATTAGAATCTATAGTGAAAATTGAAGTATCAGGTACTAATACATTTTAGGAAGTGAATCAAGGTAAATCTCTTTACAGAGTAGTCCTAACAGGCTTTCATAAATTTCTCAACTGAGTCCTTAGTTGTAAGTTTCAAATCCTTTAATCAAGGTAGATTTTATAAGTCTACATGCTCTTAACAAGGTAGACCCCTCATAGGGTAGATCATCTAAAGTTATCAAACATTATATCCCTAACAGGAACACTTTAATACTACAGTAGTGAAGATTTGTGGGTGTCAACCCCACCCCAGTTTTACCTTTCAAGGGTTTTTGGGTATCCAAAATCTTTGTGTTATGTGTTTCATATGATGGATGAAGTTAGAATGTTAGATCTATTGTAGTATTCAAATTCATGTTTATGGTATGTATGTGGAATTAGTTTTAAAGTATCAAATATTGGAGATATATGATTCACCCCCCCTCCCCCCCCCCCCTCTTAGTATCTCACTTTCCCATATTAGATTTCCAACAATTGGTAGTAGAACTTGTGTCTTCTAAAAGAAGTCTAATCACTTGAAAATTAAGGTCTTGGAGATGGAGGTTTATAATTTGGGAAAGATCATAAAGAATCATAAGATTGACATCCATCTTGCATTGCACCATCTTGAAGCAACCAGAGGAGAATTGAAGAAATATTTGAGCAAAAGGAAAGAGTTGGCAATCCAACTGAATGACACACAATATCAAAAAGAGGATACTAAAGGTCTATTTAATAATGGTCATTGCACTAAAAGTGATGTAGCAATAGCAGATCTATTAGAAAGAAACAACACATTGAATGAAGATCTCAGAAGTATAAAGAAAGAACATGAAATCCAATCAGTAAGACTATGTGAAGTGATTGAACAAAAAAAGAAAGTTGAAGAAGACAAGACAATGGATGAAGAATATAAGAGACTAATGGCTACAAGAATTGATAAAAAGACATGTGATATGTAGAAACTAACAAACAATCAATTGGACATGGTCAATCAACTGTTACTTTCTAATCAAGATTTGAACAGGAAGGACATGGAAATTAAAACTCTGAGATCAGAGAACAATCAACTAAAGAATGAGTTAAGATCTGAAAAGGAACTTAATGAGAGGATGAAAAATCCAAATGAAGCTATGAAGTATTTTGAGGAACTGTTGAGGTCACTAAAAAGACCCAATGACACCTCTAGATTAGGACATGATGAGCACCTTGTTAAATACATAAGATGATCTATCAACATAGGACACCAGCTACCCTGGGAAAAACCCTCTTAACATGGAGGGAAACAACCCAAAAAAATAGATACTTCAAATTATCTAAAGAAATACAATACATATAAGAATAAGAGCTCAGCTGAGAGAAGCTCACTACACAGGTCAAACAGTTGAGACTCTATCACTCTCTCTGATATGAAAAACAAATGATTGCTGATCATCCACAACTTAACAAGAAGAATAGAAATATTTTGAGAACACACAATAATCTCAGACCACACAACTCAACAACAGAAGACACATGGAAAACAAAAGGTGTGATCCCAATAACAGCCCGCGAGAGAGAAAAGACAAAACCATTTTCCAAAAATGCTCTACGTGAGAGAAGATGGTAATTCATCTCTTTTGGAAGAGCAAATGGCACCCCCAAATAAAGATAGTAACCAAAGCGGTGATGAATGCCAGCGCAAGAGTGTGGGTGAGAAGAGCAAACTAAAAACCATTGGCCAACCATCTATGTGGGCCCGTTAGTGATGAGGTGTGCTTTCAGTGTGCTTCCATCATGGATGAGGATCCAGATATTCTGAAAGTGTCATTTGTCATGCTTAGGCCCTGCAGAGAATAATAAACTATGCAAGACAAAAATACTACATTCTACGACACATAAGAATGAGACAATTTATAACTCTTAAATCTTCAATAATATATAAGAGATAAAAAAATATTTTAATCATATAAAGCTATAATTTTAACACACCTATCATCCACTGAAGAAGGAGAATCATCAAAGAATGGAGAACAGAGAAATGCTAAGCCAAGGAAAAACAAACCTACATGTCATCATTGTGGAAATCTTGGACACACAACAAATATCTATAAAAGCAAGAGTGGTAAGTCAAATTCCAAACCAAAATTCAATGAAAATTATATTAAATGTAAGAAGCATGGACATCAGGTACATGAATGCAAGTCAAAGGTTAGTAATCCACCTACTATACCTATATTTCAAGGACATTGTTACAACTGTCAGAAATATGGTCATAGGGCACAAGAATGTAGATCCAATGCAAAACCTAAGTGGACATATAATAAGAAGAGTAACGCACAAAGGAAAGATAACACATTCAATTGGGATTACAATACATGCTATAGTTGTCATTATTGTGGAGAATATGGTCATATTGGAGAAAACTGTATGAAGACACATTTTAGAGGTAAATCCAAGAGTTGTATGAGTGGAAGTTTGGTCTATTACAAATGTTACAAGATTGGTCACATAAAAAGAGACTACAGAGCACAAGCACCAAGTAATGAAAAATTAAAAATCAATGATATTGTTGAACAAATAATGGATTAGATGAACAAGACATGGAGAAAGAAAGAGCAAGCAAGCAGTAGTGGATCCAATGAACCTGAGGTCACCCAATCTAATGGATCAAATGATCACACTACTTCTAACTAAGTGAAGAAGGTATGTGAGGAACTGAATTTTCTAATGTCATATTTACACCAGTTCCTGACATTTGATATATTAAAGTCCATATCTGCATCAATTAAGATGCATTAGGAAAGATTTGATAAAATAGTTATATTGTATATTTGATGTTGAGCATCAGTATTAATGTCTATAGTCACTGAGTCACTCAGTATGTGTCAAGCTCCTATAAGCCAAGATGTGATATCTATCAAATAGAAATGAAATGTTAGTATTGACCGAGTCATGGTTTCAACCAAGTATGGAAATTTGATAGTCGATTTGACATGTGAAGGCCAAGACAACTGTGTTTTACCTACAAATGTATGGAACATTTAATGAAGCCCTAAAAGTGACTGTTTGAGTCTATAAAGTGAAATATTACCTTTCATTCTCATTTCACCTAGTGATTTGAGAATTTGCAGAATGATTCAAGGTGATTGAAAAGATCTATTTGTGCTAAGTCAGGTTTTTGAGGATTCCTATAGTGTGTCATCGGCAAACAGTGTGAAGAACCATTGAAACAATGTATTACCAAGCTACTTGAATCTATCTTTCAAACCCTAGATTAGATATATGGCATCTACGTCATCTGCAGGAATAAGGAAACAAGGGAAAGAAGTTCTAAACATCCAACTAGTTAGGATTGATGTGTCTAAGCCACCAAAATTCTAAGTTGTACCAGAAAGCACAGTGAAGGGAGATCTCTCAGGAGCCCTATCATTGATTCCACCAAATGTCTTGATGATACATGATGTGCGCACATGCTACATGTGAAAGATTAGAGAGATTGGAGATTATCAACTAAGGGAGGCTTACAATAGGTTGTGTATCAATAGAGTGTTGAAGGTAGAGCATCAACAAGTTGTCGAGAAAGGGTTAGTGTGTGCTCTAGATTTCCCTCAGAACTTCAAAATTGAATCGATCAAGATTTTTTTGATAAGAGTACACAACATGCAATTATGGTTGGATAATGGACCAGTGAAGATCACCAAGGAAATGATTCACCAAGTCACCGGTTATCCCATTCTTACAGGAAGAAAATTATGAGATGCCAAAGCAAAGAGGTCATTCAAGATAACACATAGGTAGTATGGAATAAGAGAGGAATGACAATCTCTACAATCATAGATCCTGAGATAGATTTTGCGGTAAGGGTGATTTCTCACAATTTTTATCGGACAAGTAGGTTGGATAGTGTTCCCTGCATTACAATTGATCAAGCATGGAAGATGGTCAAGAAAGATCATACTTATGATCTTGTCGAGCTATAGTTGACTCAACTTTCTGAGAACCTTACATCAATCAGGAAGGCCAAAAACTCAATGTGTAATTTCAGTTCGTTGATAGTTTGTTTATTCTTCTATGTACAAAATGGTTTTCCTACTATAGGAAATGTAGTATGGAGTCAGGACTAGCCTGTTACTCAATAGGTTAATGAGTTTATTGAGAAATTAGGTGACAATTTTGATAGTGTGATGGATAGTTATTTTGTTGAATTCAAGAAGAAGATGAGAAATAGAAGTATAATGTATCCCTAGTAGAGAAATACTACAATGATATATATTTTCTAGTGGATACTAACCACACTATGTTCAAGTTGTTGTACCTAGGAAAGCATGGCTAAGGCCATTACCTATGAGGTTAATGTAGATGAGACATCAAAATAAATAACTACCCTACTTGCTAAAGACATTGATAAGAAAGAAAAACCTTTTGGAAATTATGAAGAGGCTACGTCCAAAATTACTATGGAATTAAAGTTTGCAACCCTAGAAAGGAAAAGAAAGAAAATAGTTAATAATCTAGAGAAGATTCTAGGTGAATGAGAAGAGGAGAATGCACCTCTTGTGATTACACAAGTTCGGGGTGAGGATAATTCTAGTGAATCTGAAGACAATGAAGAGGGGGATGCAAGAATGCAAAAGAAAGGCAAGGAGGCAATGGTTTTTTAGCCTAGTAAAAGGAAAAGTTAGAAACTAATGCCTACCCCTCTTTTTACATTAAGACCAAGAACTAGGTCAGACTCAACTTCCATAGCTACCGAACCCCAAAAGAAAATAGCAACAGAAATCACTAAAGGGGAAAGTTTAAGAAAAAGAAAACCAGTCCAAACTAGAGTTGTTCTGAGTCATCCTAAGAAGAAGTCAGGAAGGAAGTTAGTATTGCAAAAGGAGGAGGATGATGAAGAAAAGATAGACATAGATGATAATAAAAAGTTGAAAGTGGCATCACATAGACATCTAACTAGTGTGGATGGAATATGCCAAATATCAAAAGCATTGTAGGACTAGAGGGTTTTAAGTTTATCAAATTTGAAAAATTAAGTAAAGATGACAAAGAAAAATTTCAAGATGCTATATTATAAATGCTATGCACATTTAAGATGACACCTCTGGAGATTGGGAATCTCATCCTTGAAGAAATTTTTACCAGAATTGATCAGAAATGGCAGTATGCCATCATGACCGAAAGACAGATAAGGGAAGGCACTTTATCTCAGATCATGCCTAAATTATCACCAAAGAAAATTAAGGCATAAATGGAGCAATATAGAAATAGGTTTGTACCTAAGCTCAGGGCTTACTCCATTTTGAAACATAATGTTGATGAAGTTGTCACCTAGAGTAAAAGGTTGTGGAAAATCATTTTTGGGTTATTAGTTGATAAGAGTGCACAACAAGGTGAAGGGACATCCACCCAAGTGGAACTAGATGACAAAGAAGATATTGATGAGCCTCAGAGCCTTGAGGAAGATGAAAGAAAGATGGTAGAAGTGAGTGGATCACAAGATGTGATCACTATTGAGGACATAACTGAAGACACACAAGTTAATTAAAATGCCTTGACCGAGGAAGAAATAAAGAAACATATTCTTATTGAGGTAGCCTCAGATCACTCTCTACCAAGTACCAATCTAGTTCTCATACAGGTACATGACTATACAAGGATTATGGGTACATAAACTACAAACACTAAACCTACAATCTCCTGCATGGTCATAGTTGAACAGAAGATCACACGGGGTTCCAAAACTGAGGAACAGGACAAGCCAATAATAACAACAGGCACCTATCGAGGAAGATAATAAAGGTAAAGGAGATGAGAGCTTAAAAGAACAAGAAGATAAGTTTGCAATAGAAATTTCAAGACCTCATATTGAGGAAGAATATAAGACTAAGGAGAAAATCACTAAGGAGAAAGAGGCTATCCAAGATTTAGTACAGTTATCGAATGGCAACACACCAAAGAAGAAATCACACAAGACAAAGGAAAAGTCTCCCAGCACATAGGTTACATTAGACGAAGTTATAGTGATTCTGAAGTGGGACACTGATAACTTGACCTATGAGAAGATGCAAATATTGCAAGATCTCTTGAAGAAGAAGAGAAATCAAGAGGAACTAAGGAGAGAACATCAGCAAAAGAAGGTACTACATGAAATAAAAGGTATATTTGTAGAGGCTTTTGACTTAGATAATGTGAATGAGACTTCACCTATATTTGAACAATTGGTTCATATTGTTACAAAGGTGAATAGTGATGAAATTGAAGCTAATGAAAAGCTAATGCAGTGGTCAGAAAGGAAGTTTGAGACAAAGGGACTTGATAGGGTCTCAACTGAGATAGCAGTCAAACAAGTAGAACTATCTGGTTTAGTGAAAAACTTAGAAGACGTTGTACAAAATGTTCATTCTTTGTACAAGAAATTATGCAATATAGAAACATTCACTAAGGACAATCAGGAATTAATTGACAAGATGAAACTAGATTTAAAGTCTACTGGTCAATCACTGAGCATGGATGCAGGTTCTAGCTCCACTCATTTTACACGACTACTACATGCACAAGGGAGATTAGATGAGTTGATGCAGGAGCATCCTGGGTGTAAGAGAAATCTTGCATCACCCAAAAATATTTCTAGTTTTTTTTTCAATAAGGGCTATCTTGTGCAGAGCTGCTATTTATGAAAACTTACTATTTTTAGTAAGTTGGTCATATGATCTCGGAATGTTCTGATTTCACAGTTGGAGGTTCATCTTAGTCATTTCAGCCTATCAGTTGAGTTTCATTGCCACATCATCTGTATTGGTGAAGTTATTGAGGTTTTTGGGTATGAAATCTTTCAGGTCAATTTTGAAGGCCTTAGAGGCTCCGGATTGCGATCGACCCCCAGCTGACTAGTGCTAGCACGTGTCAGACACTGTAGATCTCGTCATGGCATTTTTGAAAAGTGGTTACAATAGAAAAATGGAGCTACGATTCAAAATTTATGGCCTCCGAAAGTTGAGCTGCCTAAAAGCATATTTTGTATTTCTTTTGAGCCGACCCTATTGTAAAAATTGTGAAAATAAAATAATTCTATGTATAGTCGGCCTTAAGGGCTAAATTTCTGGAACCTTCTCAGGTGGTGGAAATTGCCTATATAAAGAAAGCTCGTAGTGTTGTCTAGGGCAGTTCTGGGTAGTAGATCTGGGTATTGATTTGAGGCTTTGTCCTACAGAATATTGTAAGGGAATGCCCATGTGGCATTGCATATTGTAATTCTAAAAGTTTGTAATTCCACATTTGTGGAGATAATAAGAAGCCCATTTTCTATTCTTGCCTATTGTTGTTGTTTCTCTGTTTCTGTTGTGTTTGTGGTATTAAGGGGAGCACCCTTCATCAAGTGGTATCAAAGCAGGAGTTCCTAAGTGTGTAAACAGATCGCCGACTATGAGGTATTTTGCACCAGGACCATGGTTAGGGTTTCACCGCGCATTGTGAAAATGCCTCCACGAAGGGAACGTGGTAGAAGAGCTGGTGTTGTAACACCTGAGATTAGAGCACTCCAGAGACAAGTGCGAGCATTGCAAGAAGAGATTCACAGAGGAATGAATCTTAATGTCAGAGATGAAAGCGAGGATGAAGCTGAAGAAGAAGATCAAGAAGGAGAAGTCCAAATTATGAACCAGGAGGAAGAAAGACCATTTTAGGCCATTTCCAAGATCGAAAAAAGACCTAAGATTGAGGTTCCTGCATTTTCAGGAAATCTTAACCCAGAGGAGTTGATCGACTAGATCAATGAATGTGAAGAATATTTTGAGTATGAAATATTGAGGATCCTGATAAGGTCAAATTTGTGAAGGCCATACTGAAAGGTCATGTGAAGATCTGGTGGCAAGAGATTCAATTGGAGTGAAATCGAAGAGGAAAGGATAAAATCACAAGATAGGAGTGGATGGTGGATAAATTGAAGCAACAGTTCATCCCTGTTGATTATGACCTTGACCTACTCAAGAAAATGTAAAGTTTGAAGCAAGTGGGACGATCTGTTCAAGAGTATATAGAGGATTTCTATCAAATCCTCATTAGAACAAGCCATGTGGAAGCTAATAAGAAGAAAGTTTCCCATTACCTTAATGGGTTGAGGCCAAGCATTCAAGAGGAGCTGAATCTGGTTCGAATGAATAGTATTGAAGAGGCATACCAGTTTGCCCTAAAAGTAGAGGAAAAGCTAAACAAGAAGTTTGAGAGCAAACAAAATGGAAGAGATCGCGATGGACAATCTGGTGGATGGTCATATGGAGGCCGAAATGAAGATCTGAAAAAGAAGGATAAGGCTAGTAGCAGTCAAAATCAGAGAGGAAACAATTCCAATTGTTTCTAAGATCAGAACAATAGAGATCAGAGAGGAAGAGGAAGAGGACAAGGTTTTGGAAGAGGAGGCTTCCATGGAACATGTTTTCACTATGGAGAAGAAGGTCATAGGGCATTTGAATGTCCTTAATGTCAAGGAAGGTGGATAGGAGGAATGAAGGCCAAGCCAGAGAGGTGCATGTAGATGAAGATGTCAGATCCTCAAATTTTGAAGATGCTAAAAGAGGAGAAATATTGATTAACAGAAGAGTCACGTTGAGTGGTGAGAATGAACCTGAGAAAAGGAAGAGCCTGTTTCACACTAGATGCAAGTGTGAGGGTAAATGTTGTGATGTGATTATTGATAGTGGAAGCACTAACAATTTGGTGTCAGAAGAGATGGTGACAAAGTTGAAGTTCAAGAGACAGAAACACCCACATCTATATCAGATTGCCTAGGTGTAGAATGACCACAAGGTCATGGTCAGTGAACAGTGCCTAGTAAAGTTCAAGATTGGTGGGTACCATGATGAGGTACTATGTGATATCATACCTATGGATGCATGTCACATGTTGTTGGGTAGGCCATTGTAGTTTGACAGATGTGTTGTACATGATGGTTGTGTGAATACCTATTTCCTGACAAAGGATGGAGTGCAATATAAGCTAAACCAATTGAAGGAGAATGAAAAAAAGGTATATGGTAATGCAAGAATAAATTTTGTTGATGGAAGAAAATTTTTAGATGGTATGAGGCATGAGCATGTGTGTTTTTCTTTAATTCCAAAAGCTAGTAAAGAGGAAGTAGAGGATGTACCTATAGAGGTTGTAGATTTGTTGAATGAGTTTCAGGATATTGTATCTGATAATGTACCTGATGGATTACCACCGGTAAGGAAGATCAGTCATCAAATGTATTTGATTCCAGGAGCCAGTTTTCCAAACAAAGTAGCACACAGAATAACACCAGCAGAAAGTGAAGAGTTGAATAGACAAGTACATGAATTGTTACAGAAGGGATTGATTCGGGAGAGCCTGAGTCCACATGTTGTACCAGCAGTATTAGCACCAAAGAAGAATGGAGAATGGAGGACGTGTATAGACTCAAGTGCAATAAACAAGATCATAATCAAGTACAGGTTTCCATTGCCACAAATAGATGATATTATGGACTGTTTGAGTGGGGTTGTGTATTTCTCAAAGATAGATCTGAAGAGTGGATATCATCAGATTCGGATCAGAGAAGGAGATGAATGGAAGACTGCCTTCAAGACAAATGAAGGTATGTATGAGTGGTTAGTCATGCCTTTTGGGCTAACCAATGCACCGAGCACTTTCATGCAGCTCATGAATGAGGTTTTGAAAGAGTTTCTGGGTAAGTTTGTCATTGTGTACCTAGATGATATTTTGATCTTTAGGTAGACATTGGAAGAGCATATGATGCATATTCATATGGTGTTTGAGAAGCTGAGAGAAGAGAAATTGTTGATAAATTTGAAGAAGTGAAGCTTTGTGACGAAAGAGTTAGTGTATTTGGGATTTGTAGTTTTAGCAGAAGGTCTAAAAATGGACCCAGAGAAAGTACAGGCTATCCTTGAATGGCCTACTCCAAGGAGTGCTACTGAGGTAAGATCTTTTCATGGTTTGGCTAGCTTTTATAGAAAGTTTATCAAAAAATTTAGCAGTATTTGTGGACCCTTGACTGAAACAATGAGAGGGGATAGAAAAGAGTTCAAGTGGACTAATGGGGCAAATAAAAGTTTTAAACTGTTGAAACAGAAAGTTACAGAACAACCTGTTTTAGCACTTCTAGATTTTAATAAGTTGTTTTAAGTAGACTATGATGCTAGTGGTACTGCAATAGGAGCTGTTATGTGCCAAGAAGGTAAACCTATTGCTTATTTCAGTGAGAAGTTGAATGATGCCAAGAGAAAATATTATGTTTATGATTAAGAATTTTATCCTATAGTTCAAGCATTGAAGAAGTGGAGGCACTATCTACTTCCTAAGGAGGCTGTTTTGTATACTGATCATCAAGCTTTGCAATATTTGAATAGTCAAAGAAAGTTGAATCAAAGGCATTTGAAATGGGTTGAGTTTTTGCAGAGTTATACATTTATTTTGAAACACGGAAGTGGAAAGTCTAATAGGGTTGCAGATGCGCTTAGCAGAAGGCAACTATTGCTGATAGAGATGCAGATTGAGGTGGTTGGGTTCAAAGAACTCAAGAATTTGTATCCAGAGGATCCTAATTTTGGTGAAGCTTGAAAAGCTTGTAAAGAACCTGTTACTCTAGACAGAATGAAGTGGCTGGATTTCATCATTCAGGATGATATGCTATTCAGAGGGAGTTAGTTGTGCATTCCAAGAAATGAGGGAGAATCTCATCAAGGAGAAGCATAGTGGAGGATTGGCTGGACATTTTGGTTGAGATAAAACCCTTGCTTTGGTTAGTGAGAATTATTATTGGCCACAGTTGCAGCAAGATGTGAAGAAGTTTGTACAAAGTTGCAAAGTATGTCAGATGGCAAAAGGAGTGAAGCAGAATATAGGGTTGTATCAGCTATTACCTGTACCAGAGAAGCCTTGGGAGGATATCAATATGGACTTTGTTCTTGGTTTACCAAGGACATAGCGGGGACATGATTCAATTTTTGTGGTGGTTGACAGATTTTTAAAGATGGCACATTTTATTCCCTGCAAGAAGACTAATGATGTTGTTCATGTAGCTAAATTATTTTTCAGAGAAGTGGTGAGACTACATGGTTTTCCAAAAAGTATAGTTTCAGATAGGGACACTAAGTTTGTTGGATATTTCTAGCATACATTGTGGAAGAAGTTGAAAATAGATTTGAAGTTCAATTCATCACATCATCCACAGACTGATGGACAGACAGAGGTGGTGAATAGGAGTTTGGAAAATTTGCTGAGATGTTTGGTTGAAGATAAGCCAACAGGATGAGATTTGATTTTACCACAGGTAGAATTTACATATAATAATTATGTCAATAGGAGCACTGGTAAATCACCATTCCAGATTGTATATGGAAGTAGTCCAAGAAATGCATCTGAGTTGAGGAAGATAAATAAAGGAGAAATAAGTAGTGCTGAAGTAAGGATTTTGCAGAACACTTGAAGAACATCCATGAGGAGGTGAGGAAGCATATTACCAAGATGAATGTGCAGTATAAGGCTAAGGTAGATGAGAAAAGGAGGCAAAAAGAATTCCAGGTTGGAGATGAAGTCATGGTTCATTTGCGGAAGGAGCGATTTCTAGTTGGTACATATAACAAGCTGAAAATGAAAAAGTTTGGGCCATGTAAGATACTGAAGAAGCATGATTCAAGAAATGCATATGAGGTTGAGTTTCCTATTAAGCTGAATATTTCACCAGTATTTAATGTTTCAGATCTGACAAAGTATCATGAAGGAGGTGTTGAAGATGAGGTTACAGTAGCACAATGGAGTATTCCAGCAACCAATTCAGATATCAAGCAGATTGAAGACATACTGGATAGTTATGTTGGCAGAAGCACAAGGAACCGGACATATGAAGAGTATTTGGTCAAATGGAAAGGATGACCTGTTGAAGATTCATCATGGATAATGAAGGAGGAGGTTAACCATCTTGGTTTTCCTCTGCACACCTGAGTCGTGACAGGGTCACTTCTCAAATTAACCCGGGTGTCTGATGCAGGAGCATCCTAGGTGTAAGAGAAATCTTGCATCACCAATAAAAATTTCTAGTTTTGTTTTCAATAAGGGTTATCTTGTGCAGAGCTGCTATTTATGGAAACTTACTATTTTTAGTAAGTTGGTCATATGATCTCAGAAGGTTCTGATTTCACAGTTGGAGGTTCATCTTAGTCATTTTAGCCTATCAGTTGAGTTTCATTGCCACATCATCTGTATTGGTGAAGTTATTGCGATTTTTGGGTACAAAATATTTCAGGTCAATTTTGAAGGCCTTAGAGGCTCCGGATCATGATCAACCCCTGGTTGACTAGCGCTAGCGCATGTCAGGCACTGTAGATCTCGTCATGGAATTTCTGAAAAGTGGTTACAATAGAAAAATAGAGCTACGGTTAAAAAGTTATGGCCTCCAAAATTTGGGGTGCCTAAAAGCATATTTTGTATTTCTTTTGAGCCGACCCTATTGTAAAAATTGTGAAAATAAAATAATTCTATGTATAGTCGGCCTTAAGGGCTAAATTTTTGGAACCTTCTCAGGCAGTGGAAATTGCCTATATAAAGAAGGCCCATAGTGTTGTCTAGGGCAGTTCTAGGTAGTAGATCTGGGTATTGATTCGAGGCTTTGTCCTACAGAATATTGTAAGGGAATGCCCATGTGGCTTTGCATATTGTAATTCTGAAAGTTTGTAATTCCACATTTGTGGAGATAATAAGAAGCCCATTTTCTATTCTTGCATATTGTTGTTGTTTCTCTGTTTCTATTATGTGTTTGTGGTATTAAGGGGAGCACCCTTCATCAAGTGGTATCAAAGCAGGAGTTCCTGAGTGTGTAAACAAATCACCGACTGTGAAGCAGTTTGCACCAGGACCGTGGTTAGGGTTTCATTGTGCATCGCAAAAATGCCTCCATGAAGGGAACATGGCGGAAGAGCTGGTGTTGTAACACCTAAGGTTAGAGCGCTCTAGAGACAAGTGTGAGCATTGCAAGAAGAGATTCACAAAAAAAAGAATCTTAATGTCAGAGATGAAAGCGAGGATGAAGCCGAAGAAGAAGATCAAGAAGGAGAAGTCAAAATTGTGAACTAGGAGGAAGAAAGACTTTTTTGGTCCATTTCCAAGATCAGAAAAAGACCTAAAATTGAGGTTCCTGCATTTTCAGGAAATCTTAACCCAAAGGAGTTGATCGACTGGATCAATGAATGTGAAGAATATTTTGAGTATGAAGATATTGAGGATCTTGATAGGGTCAAATTTGCAAAGGCCAAACTGAAAGGTCATGCGAGGCTTTGTCCTACAGAATATTGTAAGGGAATGCCCATGTGGCTTTGCATATTGTAATTTTGAAAGTTTGTAATTCCACATTTGTGGAGATAATAAGAAGCCCATTTTATGTTCTTGCATATTGTTGTTGTTTCTTTGTTTCCGTTATGTGTTTGTGGTATTAAGGGGAGCACCCTTCATCATGAGTTGATGGCTAATGATGGAAGGATAAGACCCAAAATAAATTTCTATTCAAACCATGTTGATACCTCATATGGAGTTTATGAAAAGAGAATTGGCATTAGCACAAGATCTAATGTAGAGAGATCCTCATCTCTCTATTGCCGAGAATTTGGTTGATCTAGCTGCCCAGCTAGAAATCAAGATATAAGTTTTGGAGTCTGTAAGATCCATATGGGATAATGCCTTAGCAATGATTATATAGCTCCATAAACCATTTTTGGCCAAATATTTTCAAACCCCTACACCCGAGTAGCTCCCAGTGACAAAAATAAGGGGGAAATGACATGACATGAGTACAATAAAGGGGGAAACAATGAGGAAGATATGAGTCAGTATATACGGTGATCATCACAACAAAAATATAGATTAGAAAGGTATGACATACTATTTTGTAATGTAAATGTACTCATTGTATGTCAAGAGTCATATATATATAGAATAGTATTTTTGAAGACCGAGTCAAAGTCTTAGGGGGAGTACTCAAAGTACTAAGTACTATTTTGGTTACACAATGTAATTCTCATGACAAAGTATTTTTCCCACTAATGTCAAAGGGGGAGATTGTTGATCCATATGTTATGTTGTATGTTAGTGTCTAACACCTAGTCATTTTCAAGGCAATGTTGGTCGGTCATCACTACGACCGAGCCATCTTGTAAAGGTCAACTTATGTTTAGACTTGTATTCTTTATAGTTATCGAGCAGTAGTTACTACCAAGAAATTCAAAGTTCATTGAGTACTTCAGTAGTTACCGAGCAGGGTATATGTCGAGGTGTATAGAAGAGTCAGAGTCGAGCACCAATATATGAAGAATATTTTTGACCGAGCACAAAAGACTTCATATGTCAAGCAAGCCAATTTTGACATATGCATTTGTAATGGCACAAACACCAATGTAAACCATTTTGGCCAACTTCTATGCAATATTTAATGATTGTTCAGGGAATCAAGGAGTTGATTATGCTTTGTATTTCTAATCATTAATCCCTATGTAATCCATGCAACCTATCAGAAAAAGGGAATGCTTAAGCAACATAAGTAATGAATCTAGATCATTTATCTTGATCTAGAAGCTTGATTATACATTTATATAAGGTGAGATCTAAACCCTAAAATGATGTATGTAAGAAAGTAGAAAGGAGGAGATCTCATGTACATGGAATAGAGAAGTGTTTTGAATATCGGATGCAGAAATCAAGAAGAGTGATCGAGCAAAGCAGTGAAGGACATAATAGAGCTACATTTGATTTTGAGATCAGATAAGTTTTGGAAAGAGGATATTTGTAATCAGCATCAATAGTGCAAACTGAAGGATCAAGTACTAATACATTTTAGCAAGTGAATTAGGGTAAATCTCTTTATAGAGTAGTCCTAACAGGATTTGATAAAATCTCTTAACCGAGTGCTTACTTAGTTGTAAGTTTCAAATCATTTAATCAAGGTAGATTGTATGTCTGTAAGCTCTTAACAGGGTAGAGCCCTCATAGGGTAGATCATCCGAAGTGATAAAATATTGTATCCCTAACAGGCACACTTTAATATTGCAGTAGTGAAGATTTGTGGGTGTCATCCCCACCCCAGTTTTACCTTTCAAGTGTTTCTGGGTAGCCAAAATATTTCTGGTATGTGTTTCATTTGATGGATGAAGTTAGAATGTTAGATCTATTTCAGCATTGAAATTCATGTTTATGGTATGTATAAGGAATTAGTTTTAAAGTATCAAATATTAGAGGTATCTAATTCACCCCCCCCCCCCCCCCCTCTCAGTATCTCACTTTCCCATATTAGATTTCCAACATTGTCAACCTTTTATCTTTAAATAAAAACATGTGATCAAGTCGCTTGTCTGTAACCAGGCCAAAGAATGGATTTTTTTGTTTAGATGTTGTCAATGTAAAAGGAGTCACCATCTATGATACACTAAAAGACTTCTTTCATCCTTCACTGATAGCTATGCACATAAATTGCTTATTTAATAAAATGGCGATAAATGGGCTTGTGTGGGAGACTTATAAATCTTTTGGCACAGTCCAACCATTAATGTGATGTCTAGAATTATAATTGTTTTGGAATAAAATGGTGATAAATGGGCTTGTGGGGGAGACTTATAAATTTTTTGGTACACTCCAACCATTAATGTGATGTCTAGACTTATAATTTTTTAGGAATAAAATAGCAATAAATGGGCTTGTGTGGGAGACTTATAAATTTTTTTGCACACTCCAACCATTAATGCAATGTCTAGACTTATAAAAAATTTGGCACGGTCCAACCATTAATGTGATGTATCATCATCATTACTAACTGTCCTTTTAGTAGGTTTTGGTTCTTGTGCCACGTCATTCCAACATCCTCCGCCTTAATAAATGGTGCTTTTCAAAAGATTAAAAATATAAATCTTTGTGTGTTTATATATCATTTGAAAATCCTCAAATTAAAATTTTAGAATTTATTCTATTAAATCTGAAATCATTTTACTTTGTGTTGCTCATTTCATGGTAAATTACTTGCATTCTTAGTAACAAACTGGAAGCTATGGTGAGAACTTTTTTCTGTTACTATTCCATATTTGTTCTTTGATTGTTCCTATAGCCATTGGAACTCTGTCATGTGACTGTTCCTACAGCCATTAGAACTTTGTTCTTTGACTATTCCTGCAGCCATTGGAACTTTGTTATGTGATTGTTCCTACCGCCATTAGAAATTTGTTCTTTGACTATTCTTGTGGCCAAGATAGAACAGACTAACTTTCTATTTGTTTTCTAAGAAGTATGTTTATGTTATCTGCTTCATGTCTATTTAGTTGTTTATTCATATTTAGTACTCAAGCTATTTTTTTGAAGCATTTTCCTTCAGCTCTATTTCCTTGAAGAAAACTAGTAAACACATTATACATTCATGAAATTATCATGAAGACAAATTTGGTTATTTTAAACAAAAAAACTTATGTAACGGACAAAAAATGGAGTAGGAAATAATATTCAAATGATATTTTTAATTAATTTCTTCAAAAGTATTCATACATTTCATTTAATACAAGACTTTGTTATTCCTATTTCTGCAAAAAGACCTATTACATAAACTATTCTATTTGTCCCAATACAAAGAATTTTTAGAACCCGTAAGGTAGGCCTTGAATATATTCCTTTTATAGACACAATGAATGCAACTAACTATAGGCCAAAGTATCACTTTTATATTATGTTACCAACTACCAATAGTAGATGATAGAAGATATTCTCCAAATGAAAGTCATTATCTCTATTTGTGTCCTCAAGTGAACCTAGAGGAGGCCATGGAGTACTCATTATTGTGAGGCATGTGATCCAACCAAGATTCTAACCCATGTCATTGTCACACTTGGGTGGTGTTTTAGGCATAAAATGTCAGGAGTCAAAATTCTCACCATCTTCCCTCACGGTAGATGGCTTTCAAAATACAACACAAGGAGAAAGAAATGACCTCAAACTCCCATCTTTTGTGTCTACAGAGAGATTGGAGGAATTTTCAAGTTTTAGATAGAGTATTCATCAAAGTCCAAAATGTTCAGTATCTCTTCGGTTACCAAAGGCAAGTTCAGTATCTCTTCGATTACAAATTTTACTATTAGCTGGTTCACCACCACTATCCTTGTATATCTCCTACAACATGGCTTGGTCTAACCACTTCTTGTTATAGTAAAATCCCTTTGTAGCCTAAGAAAGCCCCATCCTTAGCACTCAAATAAAGAAACACTCCCTTCCAATTGTGAAAAACCCAAATTAATTCGACAACCCACATAACTCATTCTACATTTTTCCCTTCTTGTATTTAAGTTATGGCTCACTCTTTCAAACTACAAAAAAAAGAAGCAACAGCTATCCCAATATTTTAACCTATCCCAATAGCTACAAGACTTGTCATTGTAGTCTTTTCCCTTGGTTATAGAAAGTTAAATGTCACACTCAAAGGGTTGAGTCGTAAGGGAATAATTTTCTAGAAAGGGAGTGATTTTTAGATCAAAAATTACAACATTCCATTAGTCATGATGTCACTTCTTAGATTCTTCCTACCACCACTTCTTTCTTTAATATATTGTCAAATAGTTTTGACCCACATAAAATGTCACAAGGTTGCGACTTACCAAAATTGGGTTATCAATTTATTTCATCACAAGATCACAACCATTTTCCTTAACTGTAATTTAGGCTTGTGAGGACATGACAACTTAACCCATCTATAAATGCACATGCATAATTCATTGGTTAAGAGGTTGTGGGTCTTGCATGGTGGCACAGTGTAATGTTTATCTTGTCTCCCCACGTTATCGAGTTGTGTTATTCGTTAATTAATTAATATGGGTTATCAATTCATTTCATCACAAGATTGCAACCATTTTCCTTACCTATAATTTAGGCCTGCAAGGATGCAACAATAATTTTATCACCACCCACAGACCACCACGTAGCCTCACAACTATTAGTTGTCATCTATCTTAACCTCCATGAGGGTGTGATAAACACTTTAAGCACAACTTAAAGCACGTGCAAAATAAACAATAAAGTGTTAGGACATAAGAAAAAGAAAGAAAGAAATTAGTTTTAATGTCTGCAAGGTTAAAGATGGCCCATGGGACGTCTACACAGAACCCAAGATGTACCATTTATTATATTTATTAATTAATAAAAATTAAAATTAATTATTTTAAAACTAATAAACAATGATTATAACATTTTTAATTAATTAATAACTATAGTTTAAGATACAATCCAAGACCATTGTCTATGCAGTACCCAAAATGGCTAATTCACTGTAATTATTAATTAATTTAAAAATATCATATTCATTTATTTTATTTTTTATTTTTAATTAATTAATAATTAAAATAAATTGGGGTTTTGGGTGCTACATAGATGTTGCCATCAAATATGACGAGCTGACTAATAGATACTTTAACATAACGCCTAATTTTGTGCCTACTCATCCAAGTGGCATTCATTTGGGTCCCAACACATGCACCACTATTGGAAAAAATATAGGTGATACATTGTGTCCACCCTTGCGCAAGTATCTCTAGCTTGCAACCATTTTCCTTAACTACAATTCAGGTCTGTGAGGATGTGACAACTTAACCCATTTATAAATGCACATGCATAACTCATTGGTTAATAGGTTGCGGTTCCCATGCGCTGGCATGGTGTAATGTTTCTCTTGTCTCCCCATGTTACCAAGCTACATTATTTGTTGATTAATTAATATGGGTTATCAATTCATTTCATTACAATATCGCAACCATTTTCCTTAACAATAATTTAGGCATGTGAGGATGCAACAACTGAACCCATTTATAAATGCATGTGCATAATTCATTGGTTAAGAGGTTGTGGGTCTCACACGGTAACGTACTGTAATGTTTCTCTTGTCTCCCCGCGTTATCGAGTTGTGTTATTCGTTGATTAATTAATATGGGTTATCAATTCATTTCATCACAAGATCGCAACCATTTTCCTTAACTACAATTTAGGCCTGCGAGGATGCGACAATACTTTAATCACCACCCACAAACCACCACATAGCCTCGCAACCACTAGTTGTCATCTATCTTAATCTCCATGAGGGTGTGATAAACACTTTAAGCACAACTTAAAGCATGTGCAAAATAAACAATAAAGTGTTAGGCTAAAACATAAGAGAAAGAAATAAAGAAATTAGTTGTAATGTTTGTGAGGCTAAAGATAGCCTATGGGACATCTACGCTGCACCCAAAATGTACCATTTATTGTATTTATTAATTAATTTAAAATTAAAAAATAGTAATTATAACATTTTTAATTAATTAATAATTACAGTTTAAGACACAATCGGAGACCATTGTTTATGTAGCACCCAAAATGGCTAATTTATTGTAATTATTAATTAATTAAAAAAGTCATATTCATTGTATTTTAATTTTAATTAATTAATTTTAATTTTTAATTGATTAATAATTACAATAAATAGGTGTTTTGGGTGCTACATAGATGTTGTCAGCAAATATGATAGGCCGAAGAATGGATACTTGAACATAGCGCCTAATTATGTGCCTACTCGTCCAAGTGGCATTCATTTGGGTGCCAACGCAGGTGCCACTATTGGCACAAATACAAGTGTTGCATTGTGCCCACCCTCATGCCATTATCTCCATCTCAGTGCAAAGGACGTCATGACTCGCGCCGACTCTATGAATAGTGTCATATTTCAATAAAAATGGGGGAGGAAATACATTAAAAGAGTGTATGGAAGTAAAATGTGGAGCCAAAAATAGAGCTAATGACAGGGAATTGTTGTAGTGTATGTGATACAAAATCTAGTACATGTGATGCAAAATAAGGTGTATGTGATGATAAATAAAATGTGACACAATACTTATCAAATGCACTGCAAAACAATTTAAATGTGATATGAAAAAGTGTGAATGTGATGAAACGTATGAAAATAAGTAATTTTAATGAAAATGTGCTAAAAACATTCAAAATCAATGAAACAAAGATGGATTCAAGGTACTCACCGGTAGTCCATACTATGCAGGTCTCTGGTATCATTGAATGCACTCAAAACAGTGTTTTTCCATTGGAATCACCATGTTTCCAAGTTCTTCCTCTCAAAGGGTGAATAGTAAAATGGTAAAAAAAAGGGGGCTTTTATCCTTATCTATCCTCTTTTTGATCCAATGGGTACTTGGAAACCTTTCTACACATAATTTTTTGAGGACTAAACCATAATTCTCTGGCATATTTTCAATGAATTTTATCGGGAGTTAAATTGAAATTAGTAAGAAAATTAAAAAATTAAAAAACTCAAAAAAAAAAATCATAAATCATAAAACCTTTAAAACTACCTAAAAAAGCACAAAGTTATTTCGATTTACCTCCCGAGGGAGCATACACACATCAAAATGCAAAAATTTCATAGTTGGGTTAAATTTTCAAATTTGGGACATCTAATGTCAAATTTTAGATCTTCAAATCTAGGGCATCAGACAAATCAAATCTCGAATTGGGAACATACATCAAATCAAATCATCATCATCATATCAGTGGAACATCTATTGAATTAGGTCAACATCAAAACATCAGTCAGGAGCAAAATCATAATATTCTTTGTATCAATGCACTACTTGCACATTGATTCAAAGACGGGCAAAATGTATACACCTAAAAATGGTCAACATCAAACATTAATTAAATTCAATAAATTTAATTAATAAAATTATATTTCATCTTATATGTAATTGAATTAATCATTTAATTATATAGTTTGTCTCAATTAATAAATTCTCCAAATTAAATCAATTCCAACCCATTTACACCTCATCACGTCTTAACCAACTCACATGCCACCTCATCTATGGCTAAAGTAATTAATTATTTTGAATTAATTAAATCTTATTTTCTCTCAACAACCAAGAAAATATTCCAAAAGATATTGCACAAGCAACCAATGAGAGGAAAGCCACATGGATCACCAAAAATATTTGTTATCCTAGTCATTCATTTTTAACAATCAATCCTAACCATTCATGGAGAACACATCATCCCCTTTACTCAAACTGCAACTTGACCATGGTTAGACATGACTCACCCCCCAAAGCCTTGGAAAATCCTATAAATATGGAGCATTCTTAGTTTATTTACATCCACTTTCATTTTAGAAATTTCATAATGCTAAATTGAGCATTCATCACCATTTGAGCATCCTCATAATGGCCATTTTTCATTGAAATGCATTTAGCTTAGCTTCATTTCTAGATTATCAATGCATTTAGCTTAATCATTCATCATTTTAGCATAGATCTTGCATCATTTAGCTTAATTTTTTATCTTGATCTTACATTTAGCATAATTGATCATCAAAATCATGGAAAATCCTCAATATCATGTCATTTAGCTTGCATCTTCATATCAATTCTCATTTCCTAAGTTTTTATCTATGAGATCTTTTTGCAGCTGAGAGAAAATTAAATAGTCCATAGAACTAGAGAGAAATGAGATGCTCTTGAGTATTTATTTCATGTTTTTATTAATTATTTATCATGAGATGATCTAACTATTTAAACTAATGTTTCATTGTTGTGTGTGATAGGAAAACTGCATACAGTATCATTACAAAATATAATCACATATGAAGATTATCAAGTATCTAGGTTACAAGAGCTTGAACTCCTTGATGAGAAACATCATAATACTCTTAATCATTTACAATCCTATCAAAATTGTCTTTGTTAAATCTACAACAAGAAGGTTCATGTCATAATCCTTGAGATCGGATACCCAGTCTTAATGGAAAATCAGAGGCACTTGGTTGACATGATGAAACCAAAAAAAATCAAATGAAATTATAGCTTGGGCCATACATTATTACATTGGAATTTGGTTCTAGTGCTTATCAATTATCTACACTTGAGGGAGATCCATCACCAAATCATATCAATAGCTTACATCTACACAAGTTCTATAAATAATTCTTAGAGAATCCTCTTCAAAATGTCCTAAAAATTTGTAAAAATTATAAAAAGTCCTTAAAAAAATCAAATAGCTAGTGCATGAAGAAATAAAAAATCAGTCCTAATTCAATCTCTATCAGTCCTCACAATTCTTTTAGTCGGTCCCTACAGTCTTTATGGTCTTGTATTCTGGCATATCTATAATAATGCATCCTACATACATGCCATGTTAGTGTATACATCATACATCATAAGCATAATAGTGTCAGCATCACATGATACCATAAATGCATATAAAATACAAAAAATAGATCATTCATTTCATTAAATGAATTGTATATAACATAAAGCATTGGCATCCACAATATAAAATTAAAATAGAAGTGCATACATGTAGCAACATCATCCATAGAGAATAAGCAATACCATAGACATCATCATAGCAAGAGCACGATCATATAGAAACCATCATCCATAGAGAATAAGCAACATCATAGACATCATGATACCATAATCATAATAAACATCATCATAAATGTGCATCACATGTAACAAAAAATCATCATAGACATCATCATGATAGAAATAGATAGCATAAGCATCATAAAAGCATCACATCATGATAGAAATAGACCATAAGTATGCATGAAAGGAAATAGAATGCATAGTCCTACCAAAACTACATCACTTGAGTATATAGATCAAAATATATGTCAGAATAAAATTTCATAAATGTCTATCTAACAAAGAGCTCCCAATATCGTGAATTATATTAAACGGCTATCTATAAAACTATCAACTAGTTCTACAACTACCCTCTAAACCAATGGGTCTTGATAGTGGGTTAGTAGAGGAACCTACCTCAGGATATGCAGTAGATGTTCCTACATCTATTTGTGGTATCTTCATAGGTGGTTGCATCATTTCCCTACTACTCTAGGATCTCTAATATCTTTGTGTCCTATGCAAGGTTGTATAGCTAGGTACTCTCTAATTTGGACGGACCACACTCATAATTCCCTCACCAATACTACATCTCCTTGCTTGCCTCATGTATTTGATCAATGGAATGCTAGATGGTCAAGTCTTGAACACTCTTGATAAATGACCTCACATCCATCTCTTCCTATCTACCTATAGCCTCTATTGTCTGCATTTGTATCCTTGGGCTATCTCTCTCCCTCTCCAGTTAGGCTATTTTCCCCTCCAACATAGTGACCCTCTCAGTTGACTAATGCACCTTCAAATCAGAGGCATAAATTCTACCCTCTATCACCACTACTCTACCCCTAGCCTCTAAAGCCCTAGTCTCTTAAATATCCAATTATTGTTACAATATTCTGACATACTCTCAAAGATCAGATATCTCTATTGTCAGAGCTCTAGTATTCATTATACATCTTGGCCAATAGGTACATCTTTTAGTATATCTCCCTCCCCCTCAAATACCCCCATGGTTACATCCATCAAATCTATGTCATCACCCTCTACCATCTCCTCATCACTCTCCTCAAATGAGCTAGTCTCCTCAAAGCTCTCATTTTCACTATCATTTTCAGAGCTAGACCCTATCACATCCCTCCTCCTCCTCCATTGGATCCACTCCTCCCACAACCTCCACCAATTTCCTCACCACCCTCATCTTTTCCATCCATTGGGGAAACCACTCGCACACTCACTGCAACTAATCCTCCTCCCCTATCATCTCCTCCATCATCTCCATCTCCTTCGTCTCTATCACCCTGGCCTCTACCTCTATCTCCTTGTTCCTATCCTCCCTAGCCTCTACCTCCATATTTGTCTCTCCCTCCTCTTCTATCATCCCTCCCACCTTTTTTTCCTCTATGTCCTTGTCTCTTCTCTCTCCTATGAGGTTGTATGATCCTCCTCTGCGTATCCACGGGCATGGGAACACTAGGATCTATGTAAGGTACAGGTTAGTTGTGTACCCACCATGCATCAAACTCAGGATTGGTCCCTACTTTTTATGTGTGAGAGCACCAATCCCATTGTAATGGTGTCAATATTTTGAACTATGCTAGAGTTTTCACTATGGGGATCATTAGCCCCCATTCTCTGGTATCCCAGATATAGCTGGCAAACTATGTTAAACCAAGAGGAACTCCATGTCTCTCACCAAACTATTAGAGTACATTTTCTGATAATTATATCTCAATAATCCTTTGACTCTAGGTAGTTCATCCAATGAGGTATCATTCCTATCTGCATAGTCGAAGGTGATCTTCCTCTTGATGCCATACTACACATCCTAAGTAAGGTCTCCATATGAAGTCTATTAGTATGTCTATTTGATGTCTCTAGTAGCGAGTATGTCCCACCTGTTATTGTGACACTACCTCATAGTAATATATGTACAACTGGCCCACCTATGGAGCTTGTCTATCAAAAAATGGGCAAAATACTTTTATATGCTCCCATACCCAAATTTGGTGCAATGTCACCTCGTATCCCAAAGATTGTGCACCATGGTAAGCAATATTGTGTATCTAAAAATATAACATCACTAGTACATAAGGACCCCAAGAAAAAACTATGCACTTTGTCCACATGCTCGAAACCACCTCCTCCCACCCTACTAGGAATCCATGACCCCTCATGTCTAAAACAAAAACCCTAGCAACTAGTCTACACAACAAGCCAAAATAATTGCCATAGTTTGCTATCATATCTCTTCACCTAATCTCATAATGGTTTATCCCTAGCTTATCCTCCTCCAAGTTGAATAACTCACACAATTCCCTAACTCCCACCCATGGTTCATATATCACCATGTCCCCTCTAATAGGTAGTCTTTGTATCTTGTATACATCCTCAAATGTCATTGTGCACTCTCATGTTGGCAAGTGAAATGAATAAGTCTCTAAGTGCCACTGCTCACAAAGTGTTGTCACTAATCCTTTATTTTCCTCAATCTAAGGTATCAAAGTGACATGTAGTAGTCTTATCCCATCTAACTAGTTTCATTCCTCATCATCCATGTGATGTTTGTACCCCAATATCTCGGGATGATACTCTTGATAAATCAACACATAGTCTAATCTAAAAATACAAGTGCTAAATGCTCAATTAGACCAAAATGAACTACTAAATGTCCATCCATGTCATTCTAATCATTCACATGCCTAAATGCATTATCTAATTTTATATTTATGCCAAATCAAGAAGTTGCATCGAATTAAAGTGCTACATGCAACTCGATTAGCATATGTCAATGTCCTATTTTGTCAAGCACTTGCAGTTTTTGTGCATAGAATATTTGTCACATGATTCTAACACTTGTGTTGAATCAATCTGACACTTGCATATCTTACTATACATTTGTTACCCAGTTATAAAAGAACTTGTATTTTTCACTTGTGGCAAATGTGGCCTAGGGTTGTGGTGTTTGCACAAATTTTCCCTAAAACTTAGTTTCAAACATGCATGTAAATTAAGAAATTAAATGCATAAAATAACTCATGCGTACTGGTGCTAGGGGCCCCATTGGATATTAGTAGGTCCTGACTCTCCCTCTCTCTCATGTGTACATTTCCCCCATAGCCACCATTGCTCTGCAAACTCACTCGAGGACTAATCCTCTAGATCTCCATAGCTCAATAGTGCAAATGAGCTTACCAAATGACCCCTAGGACCTATTTATACCCCCTATCCCTCCTAGATGATTGTGCACACCTTCTATTTGAAGTGGTCATGTTGTCTTTTTCCTTTCAAAGTCCATAGTTTTTGTCATACACCTCTATTTTTTGAATCGTCAATTGTGTTGCGATTCTAGTCACTTTGTTAACAAATTGAGCCATCCACCATATTTTTTTCTCAATTTCTTGAGGGGGCACCATATTACCTAGTCATTACCATGATCTCGTTGGGCCAAACCGGGGCATAATTTTGTTAGATAAATAAGAGGGGGGGTGAATCAATTAATTCTAGTTATCCTACAATCACAAATGCTCCTAGATGTATAAAAAAAATCATTCAATTAATCTAAACAACTCAGTAAAACTTTGTATGTGCCTTTCTATTCATTAACCGAATACCAGTAAAATTAACTAGTGTATATACTGATCAAACCATTAATAGTAATGTGTAAAGTAAAATAATAAATCATCACATCTATACACATATAACACTTGATTTTTAACATGGAAATCCTGTTAGGGGAAAAACCACCTAGGACCAGTACCTGAAATAATTTCACTCTTCTGAAGTGAGCTTGGTTAAGATCCAGCCCTGTTAAAGGTTAAAAAACACACAATAAGGTGTGACCTTGTTAGAGGATTTATTACTAATAGTTCTCTGTGACCAAACATTCACTTGGGGTCAACAAGAAAAAAAAATCAACATTCATTGAATATCATAATGAAATGAATAAAGATTGTTAAGTCCCACTTATTAAGAGATTTATCTGTAGAAATGGTTAGAATGCAACAGTAAATGATCTAATTCAAATACAACTTCCTTTGCATATTTTCAGATCTATGCTAAGCTCAAAATACCTCTAGCCATCATAATCACTTCAATTTCCTTCTATCCTCCAACTCTGTTCTGCTTGGATAATTCATTTCTCTGACGCTCGGTGTAGTCTATAGAATTGCTTAGTTCTCACTTCAACCTTTCTGACCAGCTTCACATGAATGCAATCTTCTCCTCATGTGCATTCTCATCATTATGAATATCTTGTCTCCTTTTATAGACATGACAAACCGTTTTCTTCTTATCGATAGATTTTGCCTCTTAATCTCCATCGTTGATTTTGTCACTTCAACCTTCCTCAAAAATTGTTCCTTAAACATGTTTCATTCTTCATCATCTGATCTTCCTTGAATTTTTTCAGTCGTAGATATTCATAACAAACTTTATTTTAACCTCAGAATCATCCATATTGATCCATCTCATCATCTTTAGTCGGCAATCACATGTTCCATTTATTTCTTCAACTCGGTCAATACTGTGATGTGTCAGTGACTTCTAACTTGGTTAATATTGTACTCCAATATACACTACACTTTCTCGGTCTACATTGTTTCTACTCGATGTATACTAAGTTCTTCATTTACCGAACACATAAACTTGTACATTCTTGATCTTCAATTCTTAACAGAATTATGTAATACAATCAAATCACTAACATAATGTCATAGACTCATCAATAAGTTACCCAATGAATACCATACTCATTTCTTTCTCATACATTTCATCTTCATGTTAATGTCTCATTCCTTCACCATTATAACCTTCTTCAGATGTTTGCAACTATCATGATAAGTACAGTCAAAACTAGTTGACATCAATGACAATATAGTAATTAATTTAATGTCTCACATATACCTTTGTAGTATAACAATCTATCCCTTTCAAGAATTCAATCATTTGTAGTCTATCAATCTCTCCCTTTGGCATTAATGGCAACACAACATGAAATATGTCATAGAATACCAAACATCTTGTGTCTACAACTCTATCTATATATGACGTGACTCAGTAAGATCTCCCTAGCTTATGCATTTAATATGTTTAATCACTACACAGCATCAATGTCTCTCCCTTTTGGTTAGCTTCATTTCTAATTGATATTCATGTATCTCTCTGCAATGTTTCTAGATCATCTCTCTCCCTGCATGTAATCTCTCTCCCTATAGATTTTTCTTGAATATTTCATGCAATTTATCTCTTACTTCATTTATGTATATTTCATTGATTCTCTCTCCCTTTGACAGAAATACCAAAGAGAAACTAGCTCTTCACTAGCCAAATCAATATCTTTGTTGTTCAGTGCATATTCTTGTACCTTGCATGTACAAATATGCAATTATAGTTTGTCTTCCATCTTCACAACCTTTAGGAGTCCCAAAGTGTGAACATCATGCATCAACATCATATTATCTTATAATAAGGTATAGGTTGATGCAACCTCATATCACCTTAGTGACTATTAGACAGGATATGGACCCCTAGTCTACTTCTCAAGTATTCAAAAGTATCCTTTGGTAAGGGTTTTGTGAATATATCAGCAAGTTGCTTTTGTGACTTCACATATTCCAATTTGACTTTTTTTTCTTGAAATTGCTCCCTCAAATAGTGATACTTAATAGATATGTGCTTTGTCTTTGCATGCATCACTGGATTCTTTAAAATATTAATAGCATTTATGTTATCACAATAGATTATCATTGGATCAGTGATCTCCAAATTAATAACTTCCAATAATTATTTTATCCATACAATATTTGAATAATTAGCAGTAGCAGCAACATATTCTGCTTCTGCAGTGGACTAAGAAATGCATCCTTATTTCTTACTTATCCAAGTTACCAATCTTTATCCTAAAAAGAATGTTCCACCTATAGTGTTTTTTCTATCATCAATATTTCCATTCCAATCAGCATCAGTGTAAACTTTCAGTTCAAATTTGTCTTTTTTCTTACACCATAATCTATAATTTTTAGTGTTCTTCGAGTATCTCAAAATTCTTTTCATAATAGTCATGTGTGATTCTTTAGGATTAGCAGATAATCTAGCTACAATTCCAACCGCATGTGCAATATCTAGTCTACTATGCACAACATACATTAACTTACCAATCATTGATCTATATAAGGTTTTATTTACCTCAATTGATTTGTCATACTTTTTCAGCTTGCATCTAGTTACCATAGGTGTACCAACTGGTTTTGAATCTTCCATATTAAATGTCTTCAACAATTCTTTGATGTACTTAGATTATGTGATGTATATGCCTTCCTCTTATTGTATTATTTGCAATCCAAGAAAAAAATTGATCTCACCAAACATTGACATTTCAAACTCTTTCCTCATTTCATCAGCAAAAGACTTACATAGGTTATCATGACCTCTAAATATTATATCATCAACAAAAAATTTTCCAATAAGAATCTTATCATCAGTTTCACATTTCAAATACAAATTTTTGTTGTCACTTGTTCTAACAAGTCCAATTCTTATAAGATAAGAATGTAGTCTTTCATACCATGCTCTCGGTGCTTATTTTAGTCCATATAATGTCTTGTACAGCTTACATACCATATTCCTCTTATTAGGATCAACAAAACCTTCATGTTGTTCAATGTATACCTTTTCTTCAAGTATCTCATTCAAAAATACAGATTTCACATCCCTTTGATATACCTTAAATCCTTTGTAAGCAGCATATGCAAGTAGTATTCTTACTCCTTCAAGTCTAGCAACAAGTGCAAAAGTTTCTCCATAGTCAATTCCTTCGTCTTGTGCATAACCTTTGCAAACTAGTCTTTCTTTGTTCCTTGTTACATCTTCATTCTCATTCAATTTTTTTCTGAATATCCATTTAGTTCCTATTACATTTTTTTCTTTTGGTCTCAGTACCAATGCTCATGTCTTGTTTTTTTGTATTTTTTCAATCTCTTCATTCATTGCCTTAATCCATTCATCATTTTCCAATGCATCTCTAACAGTTTTAGGCTCAAATTCACAAACTAAACATGTGTTATTTCTTAACTTCAAGTCATCATTCATGCTCTTTTGTCTCCAATTATCTGATCTTGTGGATGGTCTCTTCTCACATACTTTTCAAGTACATGTTCATATCTTCATCATTCTTTTATGCAAACTCATTAACTCTCACATTTGCACTTTCAATCATTTGGTTAGTAGCCTTGTTCAAACATTTATAAGCCTTTCTTTTGGTAAAATAGCCTAGAAATATCCCTTCATCACCTTTTGAATCAAATTTTCCATTTCTATCATCTTTCAAAATGTAACATCTACTTCCAAATATTTTGAAATAACTCACATTACGTGTGTAACCATACCATAATTCATAAGGTGTCTCGTTTGATTCTTTCTTTAGTTGAACTCGATTCAGTGTGTAAACAGCAGTACTAAAGCTTCTTTCCAATACATTTGTGCAACATCTTTTTCAATCATCAGTGTTCTAGCACAAGAAACAATTGATCTATTCCTCCTTTCAGCAATCTCATTATGTTGGGGTGTCCTTGGTGTAGATACATGTCTCTTTATTTCGTTCTCATTACAAAATTAAGTAAACTCATCAGAAATAAATTCACCACCTCTATCTGACCTTAAGCATTTTAGTTCCTTACCACTTTCTCTTTCCACTTTTTCTTTGTACCATTTAAACATTTTGAAAACTTCTAATTTTTATTTTAAGAACATGATAGTCATCATCCTAGAGAAATCATCAACAAATAAGATAAAATATATGTCTCCATAATAACTCCAAGTCCTCATTGGACCACATAAGTTAGTATGAACTGACTCCAAAATAGCATTAGATGAGTAATGTTTTCTCTTGAAACTAGACTTTGACATCTTACCCATTTGACATTATTTGTACATTACATGGTCAGGTTTAGATATACTCGGTAAACCTCTAACTTTCCTTATCTTACTAATCTTAATCATATTGTCAAAGTTTGCATGACATAACCTCTTATGCCATAACCAGACATCTTCATTTTTAGCCAACAAACAAGAAGTTTCCGCATTGTCCAAATAGAATAAGTTACCTTTTGATTTTTCACTAGTACCAATCAATTTTCCAACCTCATCATATATTTTTACCTTTCTATTCTCAAATGAAACTCGATGACCAATGTTATTCAATCATGCTACACTCAACAGATTATAGTTAAGTCATTTCACCCAATATGCATTTTCACATCTGATCTTATTATTCAACAATATAGATCATTTACCTTTCACTAGACAAGGTGTATCATTTCTTATTTTCATAGATCCACCATTATAATGTTCAAGATATTCAAATTTTTCTTCATCACCAATCATATGATGTGTGCATCCACTATCAATAATCCAATTATCATTCTTGCTAACCTTATAAATAATTTCTTTTTCAACATACCTTTCTTCTTCTTTAGAATCTTCCTTCAATGCAACAAATACCACTTCTATGTCTTCATCAGTTTCGGTCTCGGTGTCATCATCTTCATCTTCAACTAGGTAGCATGCCTTCTTGCCTTTATCTCTATAGTCTCGGTTATCTTTGTTGCCATACTATCGGTTACCTCTATGATCTCGATAATTTTTTCTGTCATTCTTCCTTTCATTTGTTTTCTCATCATCTTTCCTATCAGGACATCTTGCAACAATATGGCCAATCTCTTTGCATTTAAAATATACCAATGGTAGTTTACCTCTATATCTTCCTTTGCCTTTTTGTAGTCTTATATTCATTAATGCTTCAAGTTCATCAAGTTCATCTTCTTCACCTTCACTCTCACTTTCATCTCTTATCTTATGTCTGTTGCTTGATCTTCCAATTTTCAGAGATGACATAAATGTAAATTCTACCTTAGGTAACATATTGTTGTCATAGTTATTAAGCTCAAATGCATTCAATCTTCCAATCAGAATATCAAGTGAAATATTATTACCAGGAGCTTCTCTCATTTCATGAATTGTTGAGACTCTAATAGCATAGGAAGGTAACAATGTTATGAGAATTTTACTTACCACAGTGTCTTCATCAATAGTTCCACCTACTCCTTGGATAGCATTCACCACTTCCTTGATTTAGTTGTTGTACTGAGTGATGTTTTCACCTTCTTTCATCTTCGTATCATCAAAATTACCTCTTAGACTTTCAGCTTTTTCCCTAAGCACATTCACATCTCCTCCATGAACTAGTGTAAGCTTGTCCCACATCTACTTTGCAGTTGTACAGTTCTTAATGTCTTCAAATTCAGCATTTGATAGAGAAGAATCAATCTCAATCATCATAGCATTATGTTCTTGTCTTTATTTCATTTGTGTGACACTCAAAGGACCAGTAGGGTTTATGAATTCATTTTCCAAGTAGTGCATTGCAGAATCTCCAATGCCTGATAGATATAAATTCATCCTTTTTTTCCATGTTGAGAAATTATCTTTGTTCAGCTTTGGAACCTCTTTCTTATACATCTTGTGATCTTTAACTTAAGTCCTTCAAAATTCTTCCTTCAAGTACTCTTTCTCTGATACCAATTGTTAGATGATTGAGGGGGGCGGTGAATCAGTTAAGTCTAGTTATCCTACAATCCCAAATACTCTTAGATGTATAAAACAAATCCTTCAATTAATCTAAACAACTCAGTAAAACTTTGTTTGTGCATTTTTGTTCATTAACCGAATACTAGTAAAATTAACTAGTGTATATAGTGATCAAACCAGTAATTGTAATGTATAAAGTAAAATAACAAATCATCACATCCATACACATATAACACTTGATTTTTAATGTAGAAACCCTGTCAGGGGAAAAACCACCTGGGACCGGTACTCGAAATAATTTCACTCTTCTAAAGTGAGCTCAGTTAAGAGCCAACCCTATTAAAGGTTACAAAACACACTATAAGGTGTGACCTCGTTAGAGGATTTATCACTAACAGTTCTCTGTGACCAAACATTCACTTGGGGTCAACAAGAAAACAATCAACATTCATTGAATGTCATAATGAAATAAATAAAGATTGTTAAGTCCCACTCGGTTAAGAGATTTATTTGTAGCAATGGTTAGAATGCAACAGTAAATGATCTGATTCAAATACAACTTCCTTTGCATATTTTTAGATTTATGCTAAGCTCAGAATACCTCTGGTCATCATAATCACTTCAATTTCCTTATATCCTCCAACTCTATCCTGCTCAGTTAATTTCTTTCTCTGACACTAGGTGTAGTCTGCAGAATTACTTAGTTCTCACTTCAACCTGTCTAACCAGCTTCACATGAATGCAATTTTCTCCTCACGCCCATTCTCATCATTATGAATCTCTTGTCTCATTTTATATACATGATAAACTAATTTCTTCTTATCCATAGATGTTGCCTCTTAATCTCCATCATTGATTTTGTCGCTTCAACCTTCCTCAAAACTTGCACCTTAAACACATTTCATTCTTCATCATTCGATCTTCCTTGAATTTTGTCACTCATAGATCTTCATAACAAACTTTATATTTAACCTCATAATCATCCACATTCATCCAGCTCATCATCTTTAGTCAGCAATCGCATGTTCCATTTATTTCTTTAACTCGGTCAATATCGTGATGTGACAGTGACTTCTAACTTGGTTAATAATGTACTCAGTATACACTACACTTGTTCATTGTACATTGTTTCTACTCGGTCTACATTGTCTCTACTTGATGTATACTAAGTTCTTCATTTGCCAACCACATAAACTTGTACATTCTTGATCTTCAATTCTTAACAGAATTATGTAAAACAATCAAATCACTAACATAATGTCATAGACTAATCAATAAGTTACCCAATGAATACCATACTCATATCTTGCTGATACATCTCATCTTCATTTTAATATATCATTCCTTCACCATTATAACCTTCTTCAGATGTTTGCAACTATCATGATAAGTACAGTCAAAACTAGTTGACATCAATGACAGTATAATAATTGATTTAATGTCTCACATATACCTTTGTAGTATAACAATCTCTTCCTTTTAGGTATTCAATCAGTTGTAGCCTGTCAAATTTCACTAAGTATTTTTTGAAACGTCTAAAAATGCATTGTCTCAAAGAGGGACAAAATGTAGACACCTAAAATTGTCACATTGCTTGTGCACAATAAAAATACTAATTTTCATATTAATTAAGTAAATAATTTTAATTGTTTAATTGATTTGTGTCATTCTTCCAATTAAATGTTGCATTTGTCAATTCCCCGTAAAATCAATAATTGAATAATTTTAATTAATTATTTAACATCCACTTCATTAATTTCTTAAATTAGTTTAATTATTCCTCTTAATATTAATCAAATGATTTTATTATTTAATTAATGTATTTTCATCAATAATTAAACTAATTCTTCTTAATCTTGTCGTCACAATTAAATAATTAAATCAATTATTTAATTTACTAACTCTTCTAAAATTGAATAAAATAATTATTTTATTTTATTTCCTTTCCACAAAGTCAACTGAAGTCTTCTTAAAATTGATAAATTATTCGATTTATTTATTCTCAATCATGCACAATAAAATAAAATTTTAAGTTATTTAATATTAATTATTCTTATTCTTCTACTTCAACTACCACTTACTAACCATTCAATTGTCCAATCACCTTTCTTAACTAGTCAATCTAATTAGTCATGTGTCCTTTCTATTTTTATCAATTATGGCATGCCATGGTTAACTATCAATTATTATGAGTTATCAATTCAATTATGTCAATTCTAAATCAGTCTTAATTATTATCAATCAAGTTAAGTCTAAAATTATGAATTAGCAACCAATCAGAACTATCTATCAAAATTCTAGAAATCTCTATATAATGAAGATGATTCTTCATTATTCATAACCACGATTTTTAAATTCTCATGTTATCATAATTGGAGCAAATTAGAAATGATTTCAAAGAGAAGGAGAAAAGACAATGAAGGCTTTATTGGTTTGATGCTTGTTTGTAATTGATTTATTTATTGTGTGCGTTGAATTATGTTTATTTTCTTGAATAGGAGTATTTTGTTTTGCAATCTAGGTCGTGTGGTTGGATCTAACATTAGTTGTTGTAGGTATACATATTATTCAATATTTTACTCCTATTACAATATCTCTATAATTTTATACTTTTGTCTATTTTTATTTTAAAATTCCAATCGAGTTTAGCAACAATAAAATTTGAATAAATTTGGCAAGGGAAAAAATCAGCACTAAATCCATCTTACATAAGTTTACTTTTAAAAAATATTATAATTTTTATTTTATTAAATGTTAATATTAATGAAATAAAAAAAATATGAACATATAGTAAATCGTATTAAGTTTATAAAAAAACTCAATAATGATAATTTTAAATTTTGATTCAAATTATAGATTTGTTAATTTTAAAATAGAATAATATTATGTTAAATATAATATTTTTGTTAAATTTAATTTAAATACCTTAAATTATATGTTTATGCATATGCATATGTGTTTGTGTTTGAATCTATGTGTGTCTGTATCTATGTTTGTGTCTATATATGTATGTATGTATAGATACGTGTGTGTGTGTGTGTGTGTATAATTTAAAATCTAAATCAAATATTTTAAAATATAACAATTAAAATTATAAAGTATTAATATTAAAAATAGAAATAAAATAAAATAATATTAAATTTAATTATAATAATTTTTAAAAATATATAGCATTGTAATGAGAAAAAAATATTTTACCTTTGTAATGTTATAAACTAATATAATTGAAAACATCAATAAATTATTATAGATGAAAATTAACCAAAATAACAAATAAATGTTAATTTTTTTAATAACAAATTGTAATAGATTATGTAATGCCCCGCCAGGGAACCCAATGAGATATTAACCTAAAATATGTTACTAAGTTTGCAGAATATTTTTTTTTTCTTAAATGTTTACAAACAATGATGAATAAACAAGCGGAAGTAAAACATAAAGTCCATAAATATATAATCATAAACATAATCGCCATAGTAGATTACACATCTCAAGGGTTCCTTGATGTAGAAACTACGAAATACAATTACAACCATAAATTACATATTACATCATAATTATATCTGAATGATAAAATACACATAATCATCAACATCCACTGCACATGTCACAGGGTATGTAATTACAATAAAATACAAAGTACAAATAGAGAAGGTACAAGATCAAGAATAAGTCTCTAAGAAGATAGGAAAGGAAGTAATTGCAATCAGGATTATCCAGCACTGGAACAAGGACATCGGAGTCTCAAATGGTAAAAGAATCACTACCTCCCGACCTTGTGAAAACCTGTGGTTCCACTCCCACCGTGCTGAGGAAATAACATCAAATCTCACTCGGATAACAATACCAATCAATCAAGTAAACTAAGAAAGGATCCTAGAAGTTCCTATCTCAAGGGTACAACTCATAAGTCAAAGGTACACAATAATAACCCAGAGGCAACCGACATATGTAAGAAACCTAGAATGGAATCAGGAAGTGTCATCACATATGTCAACACTTTGGAACGATCTCATTGGACTCTGACTTCCAAGTGTGATCATATGCGGAACCTGAAATCCTCTCATGAAAACAATGATAACTGATCATGCCAGACTCACCATCACTACTAGACGAGCAAGAATTTTCTCTCACTCACATCCTTAGCCTATACTAGCACTCAAGGCATGGGTGAGGAACCATTATCTTATTAATTCATTTTAACCTCATTTAGTTTAATATTATCACTTGATTAAGTAACCTACTAAGGATGCCCAGGTAGCCACTCTCGGGCTCTGGCGCCTCCAAAATAAGTCACTTCCCCTTTAACACCTAGATAACCTACCCTAGGTTTATAATCTAAAATCATGACTCAAGGTCAACATAGTCTCATATTTTCTAAAACTAGTTCCAAGAAGTAACAAGAACACACAATGCAAATTTCATCATAAAATTATCTACATAAGGTTGGGTCACATTTTGATCAAATACCATTCAAGTATGCAAGGTAAACAAATTTTTTATAAACAAAAAATTCTAACCCCGCCTCTAGTAACAACCTTATTAGGCTGACGTATTGTTTCCCCTCTAATCCCAAATGCAGAAGGCAAAGAAATAGACAAACAATAGAATTTAATACAATAAACTAATTTGTAAAATTCCATCATGAAATTAATTTACTTAATAATTACTAATGGGCTATAATTACATTCAATCAATTAAATTCTAACCCTAACGAATCAATTTATTACATTAACAGAATAAATTGAGTTTAGGAATTAAAATTACTAACACATTACAATTTTATAGTCTAAAAATAGAAATCAATTAAATTACCCCAAATAATCAAATATGCCTTAAATTAACATGTCATAAAAGACTTACAAAATAAATTACTTCAATTAATCAGCCCAAAATAGACATAATTAATATCAAAGAAAATAATGTCCAATCACATTGTGCATATATAAAATAAGTAAATATAAAATTCATTATCTAATAAACAATCATTATTTCATATTTACTGTAACATTTTATACAATTTAATAATGTATTATTTAATTTATATATATTATTATTATTTAATAAATATTATTATTTTATTTTATCTTTTTAATATATTTTAAAAGCTTAATTTTTTTAAATTTTAATTAAATTAAAAATTAATAAAAGCAAACCAAAAAGCAAAAGTGTGGGGGCCCACTGTCCCTACCCATGGTTGTCAGCACAGTAGCCCAGGTCTGTCATGCAGCAGCTTGGACTGTCGTGCAGCAGTGCCTTAAGGACTACCGACGACAGCCCCCGTGGCTACCATGTGGTAATCTCTAGGGACTGTCAACGGTAGTCTTAGAGTTGTCAGGTAGTGAGGGGGGAGGGGTTGGGGAAAGGCCTTGCCTCCCCAATAAAATATATTTAAAAAATTTATATTATATTTAAAATAAAAAAATAGGGTCAGTAATTTTATTGTGCCAAAACAAAGAGCTAATTTTTTAAGGGATTTGCAAATACAAGGGAGAATGTGTGTGTGTGTGTGTGTCCATTTTCATTACAGAATACAAATTTTGATCAAATAAGAAATGAATTAAATATTTTTCCTTTTTTTAAATAAAAATAGCCAAATTGAAAACCTAAGATACACAAATCTTTCTAGGTATTTTTCCAAATTGTTCGCTAAGGTTTCTAATTGAACTTTCTTTCAAACCCTCTGCCTGATCTAAATTTTCCTAAAAGATTATCTGTAACAAAATTAAACCTAGAGTTTTCAGGTAAGTTTTCTTTTACAAATAATTCAATAATCAATATTCTAATTTCTAATAGTATCATAATTTCAAAAGCCTACTTGAATTCGAACAAAATTAAAACAAGAATTGCATGAACACACCCATTTTCTACAACCATTTTTCCAAAATTTAAACATGGAAGAGAATCATAAACATCTAAAATTACTCAGATCTGACAAACACGAAGAATACACTCATTCCATAAATACAGAAAGTACAATCACAAGGATTACTAAACCCTACCTCAAACACCAAATAGATAAATTCAACGATGACCAGAAATGAAGACAATTTAAGCTCTCACAGAAATTTCCTCCAAATTGAAATCTTTCACCCAAAAAATTTTCAAACCTGTGTGTTGAGAATAATGACCAAACTTTCACAATATAAGAAATTGAATTCTACATGCAAAGTTTGGAAGTCAACTCCACTCACAGCCTTGTTTCCATCAATTCCTTAATTCCTCTAATTACAGTTCTAAGCTCAAGTCTATTTTTCTAATTTGTTTTTGTTAATCCACTTAACTCAAAATTGACTAATTCTTTTTTTTTTCAATTTGATTGTGCAACTTAATTGCATTTGAATTAAGTTAAATAATAACATTTAGTCTAATGTTATTTCCACATGTTATTTAATTTTTCAATTAATAAATACCTTTTATTTGAAAAGTTGAATTTATAAATAATTAAATCTAAAGTGAATGTATTTAATTAATTTTCATTAATTAAATATCTTTATTTTCCACAATAAATCCTTTAATTAAAATCATTAAATTTAATAAATTCATCTAATTAATTTTCATTAATTAAATACTCCCACATTTAATTAGCTAAAAATAGAAAGATCTAATTTATTTAAATTACACAATTAATCTAAATAAATTATCTAATTATAGCAATCATATCTATCAACCAAAAATTGACTGAACTTAAGAACCATAACCATGCTCGAAGAAGGGACTATAAACTCACATCACTTGGATGAGTTTGGGAAGGGTAAAATATCATAATCTTGTCCACTATTTCAAGACAATAGAATGGCTTAGGTTGAGATTTGGATTTAAATATTATCTCCCCTCTTTTACCATTGAGACTTGCAATAGGGCACGCACACGTCAAATAGGAAAGTAAAAGCATACATGATAACCATACACATGCAAGGATGGGGTAAGTATAACTATAATCATAAGCATCATTTAAAACATGTAAATCATCATCAATAAAATAACTAACATCATCTAACTGCATAAATATAACATCCATAATTATTCATTTATCAAAATCACGGTGTAGTGTCATACATCCAAAACCACATAATAATTGAATATCAACACACACATAAAAGTGGCCTAAAAGAGTTTGGCAATATAAAACTAAAAATTAAAAATACTTAATAAAACTTTATAAAAAAATTAAAAAATTAAAAAAATAGAAACTAAATAATAAAAGCAAAAGGCTCTAAAATAAAATTTTGCAAATCATTAACAAGGTCGAGATGGCTCAAGATTCAAACAATGGAAATAGGATTCATGCAACAAATGTAGTTTGATGGTACTATACAAGTATTTTTCACAATCACCTTTCTATATGTTAGGAGATAGATATATGCTTAGATTAACAATTAACAATATTTTATAAAAAAATAGCTCAAAATTTTTTTTAAAAATACATTTCAAAAATCCTAAAAAATGACTTCTAAAAATATATTTTAATAAAAACCATGTCCCATGTATTTCATATGAATCTCAAGCCAATTTTAACAAATTTTATATGAAAGTTTAATGTTCACAGAAATTCAAAGTTCATGCTAGAAATTTGACAAATTGTGTGACATAGTTTGCAATAATCATTAGTATTTTCTCACTATCAACATACTTATGAACTTTAAACCATTTGTTTTCAATTAAGTTTAGCAGCCTATCAAAGGGGTTGACCCTTACATAACTGTTGGAAATTGCAATTGAAACAATTGTTGTATTGTCATTGATGTCAAACCTTAACTGGTAAGACTGTTGCTACTTAGGAAAGTATTATATCTATGGTGAGAAGGGAAAGAAAGATTGGTAACAATAGCACCTAAGGAAAGGTTGAGTTATCTTGATACTACAAAGTGTACTTGATTATGTTGCACAATGATGAGACAATGTATTGTTTATCTTAGTAAAGATTGAAGACTAAACTGGTAGGCTTAACCGAGCAAAAATGAAGAAATCATGTTTAAGCCAAGTTATGACAGAGTCGACCGAGTTAGTGGATGCCGAGCAAAAATCTAGTGTCGACCGAGTATCAATAAATTGCCGAGGAAGACAGTATTTGCCGAAGAAATAGTTTTAGTAGTGACCGAGCGTTTTACATGGAGACCAAGTGGATGATCACAGTATTGACCAAGTATCAACAATTTTATATTTGAAGAGAATTCAGATTTGGAGCCGACATTGTTGAATTCTTGGATTATGTAAAATGTGTTGACTTTATTTATTGATTGTATAGAAGCATTTAATGCTTTGTAAAATGTTTTATGGTAAATCTTTATGAGATTTGAGATGATTCTAGAAGAGGAGACGAAGAACATGAAGCGGGTAGATTCAATGTACTTGACCTAACCCTAAGATCTACGAAGGAGATTAAGCGGCAAAAGATAAGTTAACCTAACAGAGGAAAGTATTAAGGGAACCGAAGCATTAGGTATGTGAATGCATGGGTGAAGTAGATGCTGGAAGAACAGTAAAGTTTTATTGACTGTATAAACAAAAAGGCTGAAGGAAAAGTGTGGTGATTGCTTGAAGGAAAGTTCCGAGCAGATCAAAAATGGAGATGGCAAAGTTTCAAAGTCAGTAAACCAACATTTGTGTACGGAATTGGATCTGATATTTGCAAAGTGAGTTGTATGTTTTCAGATCAATATTATTGCTACTTTCTAACCATTGTAATAGTCAAAATCCTTTTAACAGAGGTTGACCTAACAGTCATATGTTAAATCCTTTGAACAAGGTTGCATTCTAATGGAATGTATGTAAGCCCTTTGACCAGGCTCACTTTTAACAGGGTGATTGAAATCTTTTAACCGGGTCGCACTTGACAGTGTGTATTGTAACTTTTGACAGGGTTGGCTTTTAACCGAGCTCACTTCAGAAGAGTGAAAATAATAGTAGCATGTTACAAAGTGGTTTTTCCCATATTGGATTTCCACTATAAATCCTAGTGTCAATACTTGTGTAAATGTTTTGGTTTGAACATTTCTGTGTTTTACAAGTTAGTTACAGCAAGGTAAGTGGACTGCTAAGTTATATGTTTCTATTATTGAATCAATGATGACTGAGTTTGTTTTGGTTGCTTGATCTGATTTAAAGAAAAGTTTTTAAAGTTATTTTATACATCAGGACCTGAGAACAATTGATTCACCCCACCTCTCTGTGGTTCTAAATCATATTAACAATAACCACATCCAAAAGGTGTTCAAAAATCAACAACACATTAACAGAGGTGTTGGCTATAACAAGTGAAAGATTTACAACATGGTCAATAACAGACTATTGTTAACACACAAGCAACACAACTAGTAACCCACATCAAGAGTGGGGAGCCAACTCACTCAACGAGGGGAGGAGGAGAGATTGAAGAGTGATTCTTCCTTCGTCGATGGACAATTGTTCAAGGGATACTGTCTGTAGGGTCCCTACCACACGGTAGTGGAACCCTAGTTGTGGGACAGTCGGCATCACGAGCAGAGTGTTGGCAACGCTACACTTCAACTGCTGAAGGTTGGAGCAAATCAAGAGTTGTCAGACAAGGGTAGGCGCGACTAGAGGGGACCACACTAGAAGCAAGAGGTGGATTCAAGTCCACTGGATCAAACCATATCGTTGGTCGTAGCATTACTTCTCCAATTCTATTGTACTATCAATCTACTTATTTTTCCCTCATAGGGTTGCATTATTTTTTCCTTCAATCACACGGGCCTTATATAAAAATTTAAATGACATTGCAAACTTGTGGTTCTAACTTATATTTATATATGTTTGTGTTTTTAGATATAAATTGGAATAGATCAACTTTGTTACTCTTATAGCCCCGGTTAAAGGTGGTATAAAATCTCGAAACTTTTTACTCACTGGGAAAAAAAGAATTCTCTTTTCGTCAACTCTTTCACTTTTGTCTTGCATCACCTTATTTCATCATTAAAATAGGGGGAGCTGACTTAAATCCACAGTTTGTTTTGAGGGGAAATTGTGAGATCTTTCTATTTTTGTTTGAAGGGGAAACTACTTCATCAATGGTACTAGTCGATGAACATTGACAAGCACGGGTAGGGATTCAGTCAGGGAATGAAGTACTTTACAATTTATTACGCCAAAGGCGTTTCATCTATGTAATGGCCTACCTGACTTTTGAGATCAACGGTTCAAATTTATGGAAACATGTGCAAGACGATTCAAGTGTTTGAAAATGTTTTTGCGTTCTCGTTTTTCACCCGTCACTTTCTTGTCACGGCATAATTAACACGGAAGAAACTGTGCAATGGAGTTAAAGCACAGGCCAATTCGAATCAAACAGCTCACAGCGAAAGCGACAAGTTTATATCTGTATGACTAAAGCATTGCAAGGATGCGTATCACTTCATTCATCTCTTCTTAGTCATAACCATGGAGGAGGTACTCTGACATTTTATCTTCAGTGCATTTTCATTTTAGTTGGGTGGATTCTTATGCTCTACAGATGGTTCAGAACAGCGCTTGATTGTCAAAGTTTAAACACCATTGTAAATTTCAGCGACTTCGTAAGGGTCTTCCTTGTGCCATCTGCCATTGTCGTACGTCAATTAAATCGTAGGCTGGCATATTTTCTCTTACATCCGGGAGCTTTTTCAATTCTGGAATCTAAACTGAGGAACATTTTAATTTCCCTTTCCTGTGTTGTACCACTCCTTACATTGGGTGTTTTGGTTTTAGCAATCAGTTTACTGCTGTTTTTCTGCTTCATCTCTTGGTATTTGTCGGATCTGGTATTTGGCAGCCAGTTTGTTAAGAAACTCTTCAAACATGATAAGAATGTCACTTCAGTAAAGGAAGAAGATTGTTCAATACTGTACGAAGATGCTCAACGCGCCTTTTGGATGATGAATGCAAAATCATTTGTTAGAATTGAGGAAAGGATGATAGTAGCCAATGAAAAGGCACAAAGTTGCGAAAAGCTTTGTTCAATACTGGGAAACAGTAAACTGGATCAAAATCAGCATCTTCGTAAAGTAGATAGGAAGCAGAGTTGGATGCGAGCAATATCAAGCATATTCACTCATATCGCTCAACTGAAGATTGGTGTGGATATGTAGGACGCATACTGGGAGACAAATGATGTGTTAAAGTTTGTGGACTGTCCAGACAATATAGTTTTTGACTTCTTCAACATCTTTGGCACATTGAATGTCACGGGCTTCATGAACAGTATAAATTGTGAAGGAGGAAAGCTTATTGTGGAGAGATTTGAAGGAGGGTTTGGGCACATCTCCTGAAGAAAAGCGATAGAGAATGTGAGCTTAAGCCGGAAGAGCGGCCCAAAGTAAATGCTATGCTTGAAGAGATTAGGGAGAAATTGGAACCGTATGATGAATCAGTGTCCAATGATCTGTCTATCAAACTCGATAATTGCTCTTATAACAACGTACAAGGGTTGGGTGAAATGCTATGCACTTTGGTGGGCCAAGTCATTGTTTCTGGCCTGTTAGAAGCTTCAGATGTGATAGTAAAATACACAAGGTGGTGGGCAAAAAATCTATATGAAGGAAAAATTGAAAGAGCAGTTGAACTTGCAGGAAAGGTGAGCGGGCTCTTAGAAAAGTTGGTCAAAGAGGATGAAGATATAGAGGTTGGCGCTTGACAACAGTATTCATTTCAAATTTAGTTTTCTTTTTCCAAGCGGGGATAGAGATTTTAGGTTTTATCAAATGTCCATTCAAGTGTGGGTTTTTTTAGTGTTTATTGTTACTTCCTTCTGAAGCAAGTTTATTGTCACTTCCTTCCAAAGCAATTTTATTGGGATATAATTATATGTGATATTTAAATTTTAATTATTGTCGAGTGATTATATTTATAATATTTTAATTTATATTATAAAAAAATTCTAAATTTATTTTATTTTCCCTCTCTCTACCTCATTTTATCTCTTCATCTATATCTTCCCATCTTCTCTTTATTTTTTTCACTCCCTCTACCTCTCTCTATCTCTTTTTCTCCCTCTTCCTTCCTTGTTCTATGGTATCTTTATATTTCCATCTAGATCTCCCTCTCTCATTTCCTCCCACATTTATATTTATATCTTTCTTTCTTCCAATTGCAAACATGACATTAATTTTTTTGATAATGGGCCCTTATTATTTTCCCAATTTATAGTTTTTTTGTTTATGTTTGGAACCTTGCAATAAAATACATAGTTGACTTGAAGATATCACTAATTGATACTTCTATAGTGCAAACTAAATTTCTTGAATGTCTTATCGATTGACATTATGTTCTACACAAATGTATACAAATAATAGACTATAATTTTCTCTAACTGCCATACAAACCTCTTCGACATACCCATTGCACACCAAGGTGCAAATGCTAGTTATATTATAGGTGATAATGGAAAATGAGCTATTTTTAATGCAAGAAATGATATCTTATCAGAAGTCACAATTTTACATCAATAGACTTAATGACCAAATAAAGGACTATTTTCTTTTGTTGGAACCTTGTATAGTGTAATAAGCTTTGCATATTGACCAAGGCAATTTTGTCACTAGATCAATGCAAGGTCAAAACTTAGAATGAAGAGACAAAAATGTAGCTAATTGCATTGACAAAAATATGGCATGCCTCTTTTAACCCAAGACAAATTATTAAGCTCCCTCCTTATTAGGGGGGGATAAAAGAACTATTGGTATAGTGATAACAAATGATTTAAAGTCTCTGCCAAATCTTGGACAGTCTCCTTCAAGTTTCTTACAAAACTGCTAAATGTGCGCTTAGTGTGGATTTGTCTTCCCAATCTTCCACTCCATTTTTGGGAGATTTTTTGTTTTGAGGCCATTGGAAACTCTATTGGTCGTTTCTTGAAAGTGGATGAAACGACGACTTCATTGGGCCATCCATTTTACTTTCGCTCACATTTTGGTTGACATGGATATTCCCACACCACTTTTGGGGGATGTGATGCTCATTGTTAAGGAGCGGCCTTGGACACAATTGTTGGATTATGAGGGCCTCCCTTTTCGTTGTTGGTGATACTTCTCTACTGGTCTTATGGCTACAGATTGTTCTCTTTTGTGTGCCCACAAGCATGTTCAAGTCCATTGTTAGTGAGTAGATTTGAGCACTTACACATTCAACATAAAAAATCAAATAGAATAGCACCCATGAGTATATCCACAATGACGTGAATAAAAATATTCCAACATCACCGTCCAAACACAGTGAAACTTTAAATTTCAAGATTTTTTCCATGTTATTGTGCACAAAATTCAAATCCTCAATGCAGAACATGTGTTGTAGGACATCCTTTCACTGAACACTATCAAGAAAACTATTATCACTAACTGAAATGCCCAACTACGAAATACAGCAACGCAGATTGCTGCTGTTAAGGAATGTAGCTTTGATACCATGTTAAGGAATGTAGCTTCGTTCAGATAAAATCATTATTATTGAATTATCAAGTAAATATCAATATATATGTAATAATAATAATATGTATTATAATTACTATATATATATATATATATATATATATATATATATATATATATATATATATATATATATATATATATATATATATATATATATATATATATATATATCCATATATAATTTATATAAGTGGATTATTATCATATATATATATATATATATATATATATATATATATATATATATATATATATATATATATATAATTGATATTATTTATATATTAATATACGTGTATAGTTAAATAATTAATAAAGATTAATGAATAGACATGTCCCTTTAAAAGACATGTCTCTTCTTATCATTGTCTTGTATAAGTACAAAGAGATCAATGCATTTGGAAAACATAGACAATATAACAATGCCATTACATTTGCAATCGATCATAAAAATATAACATGGTATCAGAGCCAGGTTTGCAAATGTATGGAAGAATTTGATAATCTATGCAAGTATAGTTGGAAGTATTGGCTCAAGCCTATTGCTTAGAGATTTGAAAAGAAACACATATAGATTTAAAATAGCTATTTGCATGCATATCTAATCAAGCAATGATATTGACTTACTCCATTATAGAATATGCAACTTAAGAATTACCAATGAAATGACGAACTTTGAAAGCTCCATTATGGTTTGTCTCGACACTGTGAACACAGTCGATGCGAAGGAATACGTGGATTTGATTTTGTTTATTGAGTGTTATCTCCCAACATTACATGCCCTCTCATCACTTGACAACCGCTGTAAACTCAAATGCAGGGAGACACGGATGACTACAGCTCTTATTTTTGCAGCGGTGAAGCAATAAAAAGACAACTGACTGCAATAATTTATTTTAAATATCCTCTGTTAAACATCCGCACATACATTGGAAGGAGCCGACCTTCAAGCCGACATTATGGATCTCTTTGACATCAAATTTGAAGAGTTTTTGTGAAACAGCGGCGTTCCCTAATCCAGGGACAAGACAACAATCAACAGTTATTAAATTTTATCTTGAAGGGTGTATATGTATACAATAATTAGCAGGAGGATTTAGATAAGCTATGGCGATATTCAGAAGTCAATACCCTTATTACTTGAAATGAGATTTATCATTGAATACCTCGGTTCTATAAATACTTCTTTATTTTTCAATGTTGGCATAGTTGTAGACTCCATCGCACATCTACTCCCAAATAGAAGAACCATCATATTTAATATAGTATTAACGTCTACATGATAGCAAGGGGTAGCGGTTTCAATGTTGTATTTGCTATGGCTTCGTTGGATCAAGGGAGTGGTGATAAAATAGTATTAAGGATTTACATATCATGTGTAAGGAAGGAAAGCACTGTGGAGAATCTTATTTGCATTCCAAAATATTTGAAGATGAATTGGGCTTACCTTAGGGAAAGGAAATAATTGAAACTAAACGGCCTTCAAGAGGAAAGCATAAAGACATTTTCATTCAGAGGGAGTCTGAGAATTTAAAAGGAGGTCAAGAGGTTGATGAACTTGAGCTTCAGAGGGAGAAGATAAATGATATGGTTCAGTCAACTTTTGATAATCTCGGTCATTTTGTGATTGAGAGGGAGTTCACTAATGAAGGTGAAACACCTTTGAGGTAAACTTGATATAATTGTTTATTATACTAATGGAATTATTTAATGCTATATGGGCCCTGTGTATATCATCTGGAGGTGACAACTTCCAATGATCATCACTTGTATTCTTTGATGTTATTGAAAGGTGACGATCTTACAATAACTATCTTTTATCATGATAGACCTCATGTGATGGCTGAAACAGATCATGATAAATGAATTATTACATGGTGGACTGAGTTCCTTAAAATGACCATGATCTCGTAGTGTGATAGTCATCATGTAATGCTGAAACAAATCACAATACTGAAGGTGATAGTCGTCATGTGACGCTGAAACAGATCACAAATATTGAAGGTGATAGTCGTCGTGTGACGCTGAAACAGATCATCGGTACTTATATTGTGATAGTCGTCATGTGACGCTAAAACATATCACAATTATTGATCATGATAGACCATGCGATGGTTGAAACAAATCATGATAAAAAATTCTTGCGTGGTGGATTAATTTCATACTGTGATAGTCATCATGAGGATGCTGAAACAGATCACAGTTATTAAAAGTGATAGGCAACATGTGAGGTTGAAATCACGGTCACTGAAGGTGATATACAACATATGATGTTGAAACAGATCACCATTTTCTCATATTGTGATAGACATCATGTGATGTTGAATCAAATCACAATTATTGATATTATTGAGTTAATGTAAAACATATACTGATTTTATCTTCTCTAACTAAGAGGGAGTGTTAAGGAATGTAGCTTCGTTCAGATAAAATCATTATTATTGAATTATCAAGTAAATATCAATATATATGTAATAATAATAATATGTATTATAAGTACTATATATATATCCATATATAATTTATATAAGTGAATTATTATCATATTGTGATATATATATATATATATATATATATATATATATATATATATATATATATATATATATATATATATAATTGATATTATTTATATATTAATATACATATATAGTTAAATAATTAATAAAGATTAATGAATAGACATGTCCCTTTAAAAGACATGTCTCTTCTTATCATTGTCTTGTATAAGTACAAAGAGATCAATGCATTTGGAAAACATAGACAATATAACAATGCCATTACATTTGCAATCGATCATAAAAATATAACAGCTGCAACCAGTGCAATAGTAGGTTTATCATATTGAAGAGCAAATTCCGCTAAAAATAATATATATACATATAGCATCGATGTTCCATCACCATCCAGCCAAGCATATAATACAGAAGGGAAGAAGACAATTCCAGGGTTAATAAACAAAGCTAAGATGCATTTACAGGTTTGGGAGCATAAAAATGCTTCTATGCTCACTGCCTCACTTTTCACTTCTGCAGTGAAAATATAGTCTACCTGTATTGAATTGATATTATTGTCTCATTTCACATGGCATGTTCAGATTCAATCCCATGGTATACTAATTTGCAATTATCACCAAAATGAATGCCTGCCCTGTTGACATCCTCTTCAGTAATCTGAGGACAAGATCGAACATCCAAATACTTCAGTGAATGGCAGAATTCAGCAATCAAAGCAATCCCTGTAGTTGATATGCCAGTGCAGTTGTTAATGTTTAAAACCTTCAAACATGATCCAGATCCATCATTCCCTAAACAAGTGAAAGCATGGTCTGTTATTTTATCACAGCAAGCCATGTTAAAATTTTCAAGCTGTATGCAGCATGAAAGAACTGAGCGAATTGCCTCATCAGTAATACCCTGGCACCATTCAACTTGTAAACTTATTAGATTAGAACTACAAGTAGAAGCAATTGCTTGAATGGATTCATCAGACACGAGCCTGCATCCTCCAATCATCAGAACCTCAAGCTTTTTGCAGCCTTCTGCTATAGATGTAACTGCATTATTTCCAATTTTCAAACAATCTGATAGCTTCAAGGTCTTCAAAAGAGAGCAAGCCTGAGCAAGTCTTGAAACTCCAACATCCCCTACTTTACCACATTTGCTGATGTCTAGCATCTGGATTGAACAACATCCTCGAGCTAAACTTGAAAGACCACCATCAGTAATATTGGTGCACCCCTGTAACTCGAGCTCCTCCAATTTTCCACAGCACCTGGATAGTGTTTGAAGAGATCGATCTGTTATAAGTTTGCAACCGTTAAAACGTAAGGTTACCAAATGTGGGCACCCTTCAGCAAGCGCCTGTATTCCCTTATCTGTTATTTTTTTACATTGTGAAAAATCTAACGAATGCAAATTAGTTAGACCTTTCCCAAGTGCTTGAAGACCAGTATCAGTAATACCTGCAAAAGAAGAATGGGACACACTTTCAAGGCTAGGCATATCTTCCAAATTAATAGATAGCACATCAAAAAGAAAAGTCAAACAAAAAAATGAATTCTATCCTCACTTTATTAGGCAAAAAGAACAGTGCATACGAACATTTACCATGTTGGCATTTATATCTAAAGGTCTTAAAAATATTAATGGATGTAGCCTGTACGTGATACCTGCAGCCTTCCTACTACAAGGAATGAGACAACAATCACAGAGCATATGCATATGAAGTGCTGCCCTTCATACACCATGGAAAATTTAGATTTTTATTCAGAAATTTTACCATTTCCTACAGCCCAAGAAACTTGATAACATAAGATGAACTACTCACAAGTCTATTGGAATCTAGATGAGTTTCCTACATTATCTACCAGACTCAATCTAACAAGAAATTCATTGTAGTCCATTAATAGATTCAGTAAATTCAAGGGATTCATTAATATCCCCAACGTCAAATCCCTATATGACAGGTTCGGGTGTAAAATTGAGTATACTTGTTGAGGTGAGAAGTGCATTCCTTCAACATTCTCTTTTCTTCTATGCTACTTTATTGGATCCCATAAATGCATGGTCTAATATGGTATACTCAATGACTCCAGACTCTGATTATTACTCAAAATATCATTTTACTCCTGCTCATATAAGTCCTACCCCCAGATCAGACCATTTTCTGACAACATCAAGCCACACATGGGGCCTCGGCCCAAATCAAGGCTGCACTCGTGGCCATGATCCTTCAGTCCCATATTCAAATTTATGGCCGCCCCAAGCCAACTCAGCCTAATGTTACCATTATCCACTGACTCGCACACCAAAAAGTTCAAATTGTGCACCTTGGGCTTGTTTATTAGGACATTGCCACTAGAACATGCCAATCGTCAACTATTCATCAAGGTCCATTGCCAATCATTGTAACTTCTGTCTTAGTTATCTTTTGCAATAGTCATAAGAATTATATCAGCTCTTTGCATGAACAATATTAAGAACCTAATTCTTGCTCAGTCTACAACTCAAGCATTCACTGCACTTCGTCCACTGCAACGAGTGTCAAGCATTTATTACATCATTGTCAATGTCAACTAATTATGCATAGACAGCTTACCGTGTCTTCCAATTTATCACCATCTGAGCTTGGCTGTGATTTCAAGTTTCAAGGGACCCTATTTCCTATAGCAAATTTGAATGGTGTTTCTCAACACCAAGTTTTCTCCTGCACAACCTGTAGGCACATCCTTGACCTTGCATAAATGATGCAAATAAACCAGTTCAAATTCCATTGTTCTACTTCTAATGCATCCTACTTTAAGCAATTCTGAGCTGAGTTTATAAGTTATGACCAAAACACTGGACAGCTAAGATTCAAAGGTTAGGATTGCCCAAAAGGTCAAGGTTGCCATTAGAAGGCTCGGGCCACCCCTGCAACCTTGATCTGGGTCTCTACACAGTACCAGATTTCTCAGAGCGAACATCTTAGCCTATTCATCCCAAATCCAATCTCAGACTTCATGTATCAAATCTTTGTCATAGTCAAATCAGTCTCCTCTTTGGATTTGATGTATGCATTTATTTCAATCATTTAGCAAAGATTGTTTCTAATGAAATTTCAGCTTTTTAAGTTGCCAAGACGAGTTCTTTGGGTCTGGCGAGCTTTTGCGGAATTCGAGTTTTTCAACTATGCTTAAAAGTTAAAACTAATAATTAAGCTCACCAAAACATTTTCACCCAACCTCAATTGAACCTTAAGCAAAGGCAATGAATGGAGTTGTAAAAAATGAATGATTTTGATGTCATGTACTATTTAGCAAAGACAATTTAGTTGTTTATGCCTTAAGTAGCGGTCATTTTTCTGCTAATGCAATGGCCCTTGAATGCAGCAGTTTGAACAAGCTATTAACACCAAATTACCTACTATTCATAGCCTTAAAGGAAGATTTACCAAAGAATTCTGTTAATGCACGTTTGAATGATCATCTAGACTCTTATTTACTGAGAAGAATTGGGCTCATGTATTACAAGGGACAACCATGTATCCCTAACCAACTCGTATTAAGAGGTTTCATAATATTTCTACCTCTGTTCATCCTGGTTTTCAAAAGACTTAATAAGAAAGAACTACTTCTTCCATACGTCAAATAAAATTCTGATGGTGCATGCCGAGGTAATCCAGGAAAATCTGGTGCTGGATGTGTTCTGAGAGACTCAAATGATATTGTTCTAGCTGCTTTAGCAAATAAATTTCCATATGAAACCAATGATGCAGCGGAAGTACAGGCTTTGTTAGTAGGTTTAAACTTGGCAAAAAGAATGATATCTTTTATCTCTCAATCGAAGGTGAGTCAACGAACATTATAAATGCTTGCAAAAACAAGAGCTCACTCCATGAATACTTTGAAGTTTAATTTCTAAGGTAGCTAGAACAATACCATTTGGGTCTCTGCAAACACATCCTACACCAGGATAACCTTGCATGCACCATCAAAATTTAATTATGACATAAAAAAGAGGGAGGAGACCATGCAATGGTATGCCTGTTGATTTTAACTGTGGAAAGAACACATTTGAAAGAGGTTTAGAAATAGAGAGAAATTGTCAAGAAAATAAAAGTTCGAAATCCCAAGCTGTAAAGGTTTGACCTGGAGATTGCTTTCTATATATATTTGCCATTACAACCTCTAATATAGAAGTCTTAATTTTATCTAATATTTCTGAAATAATCAAATATTCTTTATAGAAAATCCTTTCAATTCTCTATCACCAAAGATTCCAAATTATTATAGCCTATAGGAAAAACAACCAGATAGAAGAGAAAATTGAATCTCTATGAAGAAGCGGCCAGCTAGAGAATACATGGAGAAGACTATCAGCAAGTGGGGCATACCAACTTAATTTATTCTGCAACCATTTCCAGCAATGTTGAGCACAATCACATTTTAAGAGAAAATGATCAGTGGTTTCTTCTGATTGACCACACAACACACGATTAATAGGTTTTGAAATTCCAAGCTTTGGCAATCCACTGCTTGCTAAAATTCTGTTATTTAAACTTAAAGTCAACCAAGAGAAAGCTCCAGCCTTTGGGAGGATAGCATTATTCCAACAAGACTTAGAAGACTATATCCCCTGATTAGAGGATCCAACTTGCAACAAAGATTTATATCCAATCTTAACAGTGTAAATACCAAGATTCCATGGAGCCGACATCAGAATGTTTGAAAAGATAACTTTTCTATTCTACAGAAAGGAAAAAAGCAACAATTTTTTATCCTCTAGGAAAATGCAGTTTTCAAAATTCTTCTATCTAACATTTGTGAACATTCAATCAAGGGATACTTCAAAATAGTCTTTCACTTTGTCTCCCCATGCTTGGGGAAATGTTTTACCTCTTGCCAGGAGTCAATTTTTTCTAGCAGTGGATATCCATTCCAAGAAACCTCCCAAAACAGTGCTTTTTTACCATTATTTATCATGCATGATAGATGACAGGTAATAACCTCTCTACATTTGCCTAGTGGATTTGCAATTATGAAGACTCTCTCAAGTTCATGTGTGTCTAAATACCTAGCCTGCATCATTTTACTCCATTTAGCATTTTGATTTCGCTTAGCAAAACTGTTCCAAGCCAATTTAGCTCCTAATGCCATGTTTCTTGCTCCAAGGTTTTGTAGCCCTACTCCATAACTTTTCCCCAAGATACAAGAGGATTTTTTCTATTATCCTTCTTGTCCAAGTTTCCTTTCCATAAAAAGGATCTAATGGCTTTTTCAGTATTAATAATTGTATTATACATTCTTAGGCATTTTTAACACTGACTTGATATAATTTGGAATTGTAGACAAGACAGTTTAATCATTAATAATCTCTCTGATAGAGATAACCATCTACCTATCCAAGAGAAAACTCTATTTTGCATTGCTAAAGAAATTTTTGACCAAAAAAAGAAGATTTGTGAGTGTCAACAAAGAAAGGAATTTCAAGATACTGACATGGGAGGAAATCTTGTTTGAAATCCAGGATTGTCAAAATTCTCTTTAACACTCTTGGAGAAGCATTAAGAAAGAAGATTTTAGACTTACTAGAATTGATAACTTGTCCAGAGATCTTGAAGTAGTCATCCAAAGCTTTTTTAATGCATTTTGCCTCCATCACTGATGGCTGTCTGAAAAGAAGAGTATCATCAACAAATAATGAATGTGTGATTGAGATAGAGGTGTTGGGGATATCAATTCCCTTCCAAATGTTCACATTATGAGTAGCAATTATAACTCTACTAAATGATTCAGCCATTAGAATAAAAAGAAATGGGGATAGAGGATCCCCTTGTTTAACACCTTGAGAAGCACTGAAAAGCCAGCAAGGCTACCATTACCCCAGATTGAAAATTTTGCTCCATATAAAAATGAATATATCCATTTGCACCATTTGTTTGCAAATCCAAATTGTTCAAGAACTTTGAGAAGAAATTGTCAGTTAAGCTTGTCATGCACTTTCATCATGTCAAGTTTGATGACCATTGTGGGAGCCTTCCTCTTACGATGGAATGTAGAACCTCATGAGCTTTAATCGCACCCTCTATAAAGGTTCCGTTCTAGGAACAAACTACCCTTGCTCTTCAAATATAATTCTAGGAATAAGCTTAGCTAATCTCATGGAAACTGCTTTTTAAAAAGTTCTGTAAATTATATTAGAAAGAGAAATGGGCAGAAAATCTGCAAATGGTACTAGATTATTTTTGTTTGGGAAAGCTCTATAAGTTGTATTCATTTCCTTAAGAAATGTCCCATTTCTCCTTGATTCTGGTAGTGTCAACCAAATTTCCCTACCAATAAATGGTCCACATTTTTGAAAAAAGATTGCAAAGAATCCATCAAGCCTTGGAGATTGAAAAGATTGTGTTGCCATATCTCCTCATTTCAGTAAATGCATGAAAGAACTTTGTGTTTCTATCACCATCTTTAAGCCATAGTTCTTTAGATTTTTGTCTCCAATAGATTTCTTATCTGGTTAAATTCTCTTCAAGCCACTATAGGGTTATTCATGCCATTTTTAATATTGAATCCATTGTTGCTAGAAGGGCTATGTGTATAAGAACCCGGTACGTGGGTATGGAAAAAAATTTGCCCTTGGGTACATGGGTTTGGATACATTTGTACATGTATGTATGTTATTATATACAAAAAAAATTAAAGAAATATACAAAATTGTAAAACTAAATACATTTGATAGTATGATACTTCATCTTTGATCAATGCCAAATGATTCAGACCAACACAAAGTACTCTTAGCAACATAAAGAAATTCCTATGTTCTACTAAAAGTCTAAATCCCATTTGTTTTGGTCAGGTAGAGGTTGAGTTATAGGAAAAGCCAAAAAGGGACGCTTAGAAGATTACCCAAAATCATAGGAACAACATATATAGTAGGCCAGTCAATGAAACACAGCAGAGACCTCATTTATACACAAGTCAAAAAAAAATGTTTTAACTCTACCATCCATCCTTCCTTTACCATGACGACTCAACTCTTTTTGTATTTCAGACAACCGCATACTTTGATTGTTTACTTCTGAGCATTAAATCATAGTTGTGGCCAAAGGGTTACTGTATTGGTGAATGACCAACATAATTTGAGGAAACTGTCCTGTAACAAAGACTACTTACATAAATCAATCCATGAATACTCTGGTGATATGAACAATACTTAAATACATAAAATAGATTTAATATAATTTGCTAAATAAAGGGTTAAAAAAGTGCTTTTTTAAGTGATTGGGCACTTTTTAAGTGACTGGGTTTGGGTACCCTGTGGCTTTTCCCCGAGTACGCCCAAGGATGCCCAAGGTACACCCCAGGTACCCCAAGTATGTTGTGGGTACATGGGCACACACCCACAGCATATTTGGTGTGCCTGGGGAGTACCTTGGGCGCACCCAAGGGTACCCCTGGGAGTACCTGTCCCTGGGCGAACCCGATGCAGGTGTGTGGGGTCAAGGGTGTGAACCCTGCAACTTAGATTGAACTATTAGAATTTATTATGAATGTCAACTTTCTAAGCAAAAATGTTCTTGAAGTCACAATGATTCCAAATTTTAATTTGTTTTTTTTACAAAAGCTAACTTCTCGGAGATTTGAAACATTCTGGAACCAATAGTAAAAGGAGTTTTTTCCCACCAAAGCTTCAATATTTTAATGAATTGATTGTCTCTGAACCACATTTCTTCAAATTTAAATAAACATTTATGCCACTTAAGCCTGTTAAGGAAATCCAGCTGTATCAGAAAGTGAACTGATCCAGAATAGGACAGAATAAAAGAATTATAAAGAAAATTCTCTTCTATCCAAATAGGTGAAATCGGAAATCTGTCAAGCCTTTCAGCAATCAAATAGAAATCTTTTCTGTGTTTTGTCCATGTGAAGGAGCAGTTTCTAGGCGAACAGTTGAATAATGCATTATCATTAATGAAACATTTGAAATCTTCAAATGTCTTTGTAGGAGGAATAATTCCTCTATATTTTTCCTCAAGACTCACTATACCATTTAAACCTCCAGCTAAAAGTACTTTATCTTCTTTAAGAAGATTCAAAGCATGAGATAAGGATTCAGGAATCCCATAAAAATTTCTCATACATTAAAAATCCAGAAGGTGATATCAAAATGGGTCACACAAGCATTCAATGCTGCATTGAGGCAATAAGTTCCATTTTAAAAAAGGCATTCTTCCATAGAATAGCTAGACCTCCAAAGGTACAAATGGCAGGTAAAAAGAAAAGACTCCATCTAACCCATTTTTAAACAACCAAACCTTGATCCTTTGAAAGTTTAGTTACTTGCAATACAACAATATTAGTGTCACTTGTATTTAGCACATTTTTTGGACACCGTGCACCGGACACTCCCTCAACTTGGTGATGCAAGCTATTAACACCCAAATAGAGTGGGTGAAAGAAATATACCAAGAGGTCGAGGAGATCCAGATGTTTGTAACAAACCACCATATATCACAAGCAATTTTCAAAACTTTCTCGAGATTGGAATTGAAGGTAAATTTAATTTATTTTGTTTTTATTTCATTTATATAATGTTTTACATAATTGAATAAAAAAAATTGTGTTATTTACATATTTTTAATGTGTTATTAACGTACTATTAAAATGTTCTTAGGTTGTTGAGACCCGGTTTGCATCTCATACAATTTTTATGAGACGACTTTTAAAGGTGCGAGAGGCATTGGGTCAAATGGTTATATTAGCAACCAATGGGGCATGTGGAAGCAGTCAAATACAAAGAGGGCCCAAAAGGTCAACTCATTGATCTTGCATGACGATTGGCGGGTTCCAATGGAATATGTATTGGAATTCACCGAACCTATCATGTCTATGTTTCGGTTTGCTAATACAGATGCACCATGATTGGGGGATGTCTATGATGGCATGGACACAATGTTGTAGAAAATAGAAGTGGTAATACAAATGAGAGAGAATGATCCTAAAGCAACCCTTTTCAAAAGGGTGGAAACAAGATGACCACACCATTGCACCTCCTTGCATATGCCCTATCTTTGACGTACTATAGCAATGTTGTACTTTCTATCTCAGGGAGAGTACAACCATATAGAGATTCTGAAATTGCTAATGGGTACAAGCGAGCATTTAATAGACCTTTCAAAGATCCAAAAGTGGAGACAAGTGTTAGGAAAGAATTTGGCTTATTTGTCTCAAGAAGAAATCATACAAGTTGTGTTGTTAAAGACCAATCCAAAATGGATGCTACTACATGGTGGTACCTCCATGGTCAAGATTATATGTACCTCCAACCTCTTGCAATCAAGATCCCCTCACAAGTTTTTTTTGCCACTTGTATTGTAGAACTTAGCACTTAACATTCTTGAATTTAACTTACATTTTTTATTTTTTATTTTTTATTTTGTGAGTTTTCTCTCCAAGTTGCAAGTTCTTCTGCCACTCAACGAAATTGGAGTACATACTCCTTTATCCACTCAGTGAAGCATAATCGATTGGCTGCAAAAAGAGCAGAAGACTTTGTGTAAATTCATTCCAATTTGCATCTTCTTTCACATAAGGTTCCCCAATACAAGCAGGGGCAGCAAAGCTTTGGGATGTAGCACTTGAGTCTACCGACTTGGATGCAACCATTGAGGATCTTGCTATAGCCACTATGGATGATGTGAATGATGTGGATGACATACCTACACATGGTGCATCTAGTGCGAGTGGAACCGCTTTGGGTTCAAATGGTAATAATGATCTTGAACTTGCAACAGCTGAAAATCCAATAGATGATGACTTTTTTGATAATCCTTTTGATGATTCATGAACTACATTTTTTAATTCAATAATTGCAATTATTTTCATTGGAATCATGAACAAAGACATATATGATATCATTTCTATGGCTTATTTGAATATTTTTGAGCCATCAATTGGCATTTAATATTTATCTTTGGCATTGATCAATGATGAAGTATCATACTATCAAATGATTTAGTTTTTCAGATGATTTAGTTTTACAATTCTGTATATTTCTTTAATTTTTTTGTACACACACACACACACACACATATATATATATACCCAAACGCATCTGAACCCCCAAAAAAAATTTCATGCATCAACGTACTAGGTTCACATACCCACATCTATCCCCGCATGCGAACTGGTAACTTTGTAGAAAATATATGGCTATCCCTATTCAATAGATGCAAATGGTAGGTCTATATCAAAATCAAAGCTCAAGTTTGAGTCACTCCTAGTATAAGGGGCTTTCTTAGGCAAAGGAACCCCAAGTCCCAAAAACATTTCGGGGACAAGGGTACCAAGGCAAGGGATGTGTTTCTATGGAGCACAAGTTAATAGGTTTCTCTATCCCATGTGAGCTAATAATACTGGTAGACCTAGGGGTAAGAGCCTTCAAAGTGTACTTCTACCTAGTATCAAGGAATTAAACCCAAAATTTAGAGAAATTCCACAAGATCAAGCCATGGATATGCAATCATTGAGCTCCAAGAATCACATCATAGTTGTTGTCTCACCATCTTTGTGTTTGTAAGTCTTTTCAATTAGTCCTTGGACTCCTAATTTGATTATCGCACCTCACAACACAAATATGGCAACCCTTGAGTAGCTTCCAAAGACAATATGCTCCTATCTATCTTACCTCATATTCCTTTTTGAAATGGGAACATATCATACACAAACCTTTATGTTTGTTTCTTCCTATGGAAAGAAATATTGTTCGACATTCATCTTCTACATTCATAAATGAGCATTCTTGTCTCTCTATTTCAAGGGGCTTCTCTCTTTTCATTGGGGGCATGTTGAGTGCTTCTTTCTAATGGGGATTTTACCCTCATACAAGGTTTTATTCCTAGTTCCTTGAAGGTAGTGTTACAAAACCCACAAAAACTCACCAAGTCTTAGTGAGTTCCAAGGTGTGAAGTTCAAAACAAGGCATGGGGATTTGTAATTTGGGTATACAATAAGTTCAATCAAACTCTTTGAATCTAACAAACTTGCTAGACTCAATCTTGATGCGTAGACTCAATTGATGGACGTTAAAAAATAAAATAAAAAGTAAAAGAAATGAAATAAAAAAACTTAAAACCTAACCACTTAAAATAAACTCCAGCACTCTCTGTTTCATTTGCAAGCACTAGGAGAAAACAAAATTAATGTTGAGACAAAAATAACATGCCATAGAAGGAAAAACCTAACACACAAATTGAGTAATAAACATTGATTGAATACTAGCATTTGGGCTGGTTTCTATTAGCCTTTGGTGCATCTAAAGCAGCCTAAAGAGCATTTGGGAGAGCCCACCATTGCACCATTGACTTGAAACAAGTTTGAACAAATAATTATATATTTTGAATCGTTTTTTTATCTTTAAATATCATTGTCCTCTACATTTACTTGTTTTTCACTGTTCATGGAACAAAGAATAGACCCTAAATGTTTTTATGATTTTTCTCTATCTTATAACAGCAAACCCTAACTACTTTTTCCTGATTGCATTTATCTTAATTTAAATAAAAACCATGAATACAGCATGTTTTTCATATTTATAAATTGTTCCAATGTCGGCCCCAATTATTAAGCTCCCTTGTTTGAAACATGCTATCTTTGACTCAAAAAAATGTGAGATACCTTGTCTAGATTGCATAACAAAAATGCTTAGGGGAGACATTAACCAATTGAAATATCAACTTGCACAAATACCATTCCAAAATTCTAGAGTGTGCCCCCCAAAAGAAACTCCTAAATAATACATGAGGTAAGAAGACAATCAGAGACTTTTGAGCAACAAAAGGAGCTAGAAAAGAGGCAAAGATGGTAGGCATTCAGACTTTTTTTTATTCTTATATATTTTGGATATTTGAGTGATAGCAATAGTGTTAGTGTTGGGCATAGAGTTCATCGATCTAAATTAGATTCATATGTTATACCACACATTATTCCAAATTCCCAACCATAACTTGAGAACATGGGTTGAAATAAAAACAAAAATGATGCAGCAAGTCCTGCAATCAAAGACTTGATTTTATCATACCAACTTATTCCAGGTATCCTAGTAATTAATTATTATTTAAGTATGTTCTTTGATTTCATTACCTCTTAATTTTTTGAATTATAGGTTTGTAAATTTAAACTCTAAATTTTAAATTAACTTTTTTTAAGGCAAAGAGCACGAGGCCCATATATTAATATATCTAATAAAGAGCTACAAAATATATATGTATCTGTTTTGAGGGCTCTTTTCTAGCCAGATAACAGACATTTCAATTACAATTTAAAGAATGTGACATGATCAGCCAACTTATAGAGATATGACTACATAATAGGCTCATTGACAACCAGATTTAATATTTTAATAATTATATAATGTGTAGTCATGAACAAAACAGTCATAGAACTCGAAGCCCAGATTTGCAGTATGTAAACATGAATTTCTCAAAGTCAACCTGCAAAATCATTCTAAACTCCGCCCTGAACAAGGGAATATAAGAGAAGCCAGAAACTTGGCTAAGTGTAGAAAGATTTCAACCTGCTAAAGCACCTTCCAAGCCCGCCTTGCGACGCAGGACAGGTAAGGAGGATCCAATTAAGGACAGTCCAAACAAGCAGCCAAACACGACAATACAGAATAACACAACAAGACAATGTTTTCAACTGAATTTTCATTAACATGCCCGGCTGTAAGGCCCTCCCGGTTAGGGCCAAATACAATCAGAAGTATTTCTGCAAACTCTCAGCTAGTCCAGCTCTGAAACAATCAGCAACTGATGGAAAAACACTAAGGCAGATCTGAACTTGAGCTCGCAAGCCACCAAGCAATCTCCTTGTCTCCAAGCATGCAAACCACTAGCTCTGCTATTACAAACTATCAGATAACAATCTGATCTTCAAGATCTCGCAGGATTCAGATCTAATCACTGACTTCTTCCAAATCTACTTCTTATATGCCTTAAACAACTACCCCAAACACTCCTTAAATACTAATCTTCAGCCACAAGTCGGCTGGAAGAAACAATAACTCCTAAGCCAAGTAGGCTCCTATTACAAACAAATATTAAATGCAACAACAGTCGGCTCATAAATAGCCTTACAAACATTTAATTCTCCATGTCGGCCTCTAGATCTACATAGGAGAATACAACAAAAGCTACCAACAATAAATGCACCAAGTCGGCCAACCAAATCTCCAAGAACTCCAATCGGTAAACCAAAACTACCGAGCGCTAGAGAAACAACCGAGCACCAGCGAAACAACCGACCACGCCAAGCAACACCGAGCAATACAGGCATCGCCGAGCAAGCACATCGATCGAGCACCACAGGCATCGCCGAGTACAAGTTCCACCGAGCGCAAGAGGTTTCACCGAGTTCCTTCAACGATCGAGCTTCCTTCAATAACCGAGACCATCGGTTAAAGCTGCAACCGAGTAACACAAAACCAAAACAACACACCACCATGCAGATTCACCGAGTACCCTAGAATACCCCTACATCAGACACCCCAGGTTCGAAAAGATGTTCTCATAGGCTGGAAGAACATCTTCCGGGATTCAGCACATAAACCCCAAATTGGTTCTTCACATACAAGCCCTTCAACTCTTCACCTTGCATACTTTTCCACTTCAGTTTCCTTTGTCTCTTCAAATCTTTCCTTGATAACACATAGGTTTGTTCTCCGTACTGATCCATCCTTTCAAAATTACCCAACTCATCTCGACTACCAAAGCTCAAGTTTCTCCTACCGAGTGTTGTATCCAACAAAGGCATCAAGGAAAGCTTCATGTCATTCTTCTCAACGGTAAACACATTCTTGACACAATCATACATAACTCTGCAATCATATTGCCAAGGTCTACCAAGCAATATATGACAACTATTCATCTCCACAATATCACACAACACTAGATCCGTATACTGGCCAATCTGAAAATCAACAAAGCACTGCTCCCTCACTTCTAGAGCATGAACATCTTGTAACCAGCCAATCCTATAAGAATAAGGATGTTTCATTCTCTTCAAACCAAGTTTCTGAACCATGTCCTCAACAACAAGGTTATCAGTACTACCACTATCAACAATTACATCACAAAGTTTACCTACAGACTTGCACCGAGTTCTGAACAAGTCACTCCTCTGACAAGGTTCCTCCTTTGCACCAAGCAATGTTCTCCGAACCAACAAGTTCTTAGATTCAGGTTCATTTTGAATGTTCTCATTTACCACAGCAATCCTTCCGTCACCAAACTTCTTCCGTGTACACTCAAAGGAACGATTTCCTTCTTCACCACAATTATAACAAGTACCCTTAAAGATAACTCTACCTGTCTTCTTTTTCAATTCCGCAAGTTTCAGTTCATCTTCAACAGTTGGTTTATCCTTCGCCGAATGATCAATCTTTTCCTTCCCTCGGGGATTACTATGTTGTCTCCTTTTCAACTTATCTTCTACCTTCAAAGCATATTGATAAGCATCTTCAACCGAATCAATCTTCAGCATACCAAGCTCATCCTGAATATTAAATCTCAAACCATTCACATATCGAGCTACTTTTTCTTTACCAAGTTCTCTAAGTCCAAACTGAATAGTCAACTTATAAAACTCCCAGTATAGTCCTCCACAATCAAATCTTTTTGCTTTAGATTCTGCAACTCTTAAACAAGTCAAGCTCATAGTCGGCAAGTATGAACTTAGCTTTCAATTTAGTCACCATCAACCTCCACCGATTGATCTTCATTTCATCTTCATCTTCTCTCTCTTTGTAATTCTTTCCACCAAAGAGCAACATGTCCTTTCAACTTAGCATGTGCCAATCTTACTCGAAGAGGATCTTCAATTTCTTCTAGCTCAAAGAAGTCTTCTAATTCACCAATCCAATCAATCAAGTCCTCGGGTCTCAAAGTACCAGAGAAAGTAGAAACTTCCATTTGGTAACTAGTACTTAACCGAGCTCCAAATCTATGTAACCGACCAGTTTTGTCTTCACCGGATCTATCTCTCCGGTCATCTCCACTAGATCCAATAGCTTCAAAGTCTTCAACAGCTTCCTCATAACTATCATCAGTACCAATATTCCTCGGCATACCAACAATAGCTCTCATGACCTCAGCGATCATGTCATTCTTCATCAATTCCATCTCAGATCTAAAATCAACTTTAACCTTCTCTGTAATCTTCGATTCCATAGCACCACAGAGATTTGCAATCGCTCTAGGGTCCAATCTTCTCGAAGGCATCCTTCAAGATTTTCAAAAACCCAAAGCAATAAGTCACCAACAAGGTCTTGGTGCAAACAATCTCAACTCGGAGATCGGTTCACACACTCAAGATCTTCAAGCTCTGATACCACCTGACACAGGACAGGTAAGGAGGATCCAATTAAGGACAGTCCAAACAAGCAGCCAAACACGACAATGCGGAATAACACAACAAGACAATGTTTTCAACTGAATTTTCATTAACATGCCCGGCTGTAAGGCCTTCCCGATTAGGGCCAAATACAATCAAAAGTATTTCTGCAAACTCTCAGCTAGTCCAGCTTTGAAACAATCAGCAACTGATGGAAAAACACTAAGGCAGATCTGAACTTGAGCTCGCAAGCCACCAAGCAATCTCCTTGTCTCCAAGCATGCAAACCACTAGCTCTGCTATTACAAACTATCAGATAACAATCTGATCTTCAAGATCTCGCAGGATTCAGATCTAATCACTGACTTCTTCCAAATCTACTTCTTATCTACCTTAAACAACTACCCCAAACACTCCTTAAATACTAATCTTCAGCCACAAGTCGGCTAGAAGAAACAATTAACTCCTAAGCCAAGTCGGCTCCTATTACAAACAAATATTAAATGCAACAACAGTCGGCTCATAAACAGCCTTACAAACATTTAATTCTCCATGTCGGCCTCTAGATCTACATAGGAGAATACAACAAAAGCTACCAACAATAAATGCACCAAGTCGGCCAACCAAATCTCCAAGAACTCCAATCGGTAAACCAGAACTACCGAGCGCCAGAGAAACAACCAAGCACCAGTGAAACAGCCGACCACACCAAGCAACACCGAGCAATACAGGCATTGCCAAGCAAGCACATCGATCGAGCACCACAAGCATTGCCGAGTACAGGTTCCACCGAGCGCAAGAGGTTTCATCGAGTTCCTTCAGCGACCGAGCTTCCTTCAATAACCGAGACCATCAGTTAAAGCTGCAACCGAGTAACACAGAACCAAAACAACACACCACCATGCAGATTCACCAAGTACCCTAGAATGCCCCTGCATCACCTTGGCACACATACAAACTACAGTTTAAACCTCTAACGTCCACTTGGAATAGTATCAATTTGCAAATGGCATCATGAAGTCTGCCATCTAGTTGGTAGCCTGCAGTAAGATGACAAGGGCCGCCGAGGAACATACTTAAACTGCAGATTGTGTCTAAAGTCTACCTTTCAAAAGAAGAGAAGAAAACATGGGAAAATATGCTAAGTATGGAATGTGTAAGGCCTGCAAGGAAACCTCTTCAAGTCCACCTTACATGAAACTCAATCTGCAAAACTCCTTCAAAGCCCGCCTTAGGCAGAAAGAAAGAGGATAAACAACCTGCAGAATCCTCATCAAAGTACTCTTTGGAGGATGGACAAGATGCTAAGTGTTGGAAGACACATAATCTTCAAATGGTAGATCCAATACGACTTGAAGATAGATGCCTACTTAAACCTCACAAAGTCCGATCTGCAATACTCCCTCTAAATGATTAAAGGAAGCCAAGAATTTGGCTAAGTATGAAAAGGAGGCTGCAAGGATGTGTTGAACTCCGCCATAAATGAATCCTCAATTCTGCCTTGGGAGGCCTAAAGCTTGCACCAATACTCCAAAGGCCACCTTCCTAACAACCTCTCAACTCTTGGAAGGCCTAAACCCTGCATCAAAACTCCAGTGGCCGCCTTCCTAGCAACTTCTCAACTCCGCCATGAGAAAGAAGAAGGATTAAAGGTCTTAACCTGCAAATCAAGTCTAAAGTCCCCCTTAGAAATGAGAAGATGAAAGGTGGAAGCCTACTAATGAAGTTTCAAGACCGCCCTAGAAGTTTTGTAGCCTGCAAAAGCCTCTCAAAGTCTGCCAAGGAACATGATGTCATGAATTGACCCCAGGTGGTCAAAAGAAACGACACCTCTATCACAAATCATCAATCATCCAAACCATATATTAATTGCTTTAAACCCCGGTGACAAACAAAACCACTCTATCACCTCCTTTTAAATTTTATAATACATATTTTGATTATTTCATTTGTTTTAAGGCTCCTAAACAAAATATGGCAGAGACCATTACTGTTCGTGGTTGGGTTTCGAGGGCCTTATATGATAAGGTAAAGGGCTCCATTTTAACTCAAAACGTGACTAATATGAAATCCACAATTGCTGAATAATGTAAGATATGGAAGTGGAAGGGTTGCACCAACATGATTGATGGGGCAAATAAAAAAAATCGAACACAATTGACTTTTCTTGTTTCTTTGATTATACTTCCTAAAACCCATTCATTTAGTGACTAATATTTTTAACTTACATTTCACTAATCAACATTAGCATTTCAAATTCAATTGTTTCTGTCTCAAATGGCACCGTTTTCCTAAAATTTATTGATGCCTCAAAAAATGCAAAAAATGTTGAATTCTTTTGTGAGCTTTTGAAGGGATTCTTGGTGAAGGTGGGTGAGTAAAATGTTATGCAAATAATGCAACAACTTATGTTGACACAAATAGACTCCTCATGGATAGGCTCCGATCCTTATTTTGGACTCCTTGTATTGCTCAATGCCTTGACCTATTAGAGAATTTTGGCAAAACCCCATGGCTCAAAACATGTGTGGAACATAGTAGAAATATATATGGGCCAAAAAGCATTGACGTGTCTTGTAATAGCTTGCTTTGCACCAAACTTCATCACATTGTAAACTTTGCTTCAATGAGATGATGCATTTGTTAGTGAGGAGTGGTCTACGACTAATGAAAAGATTGACATAGTTGATTGGATTTTCAATCAGCATAACATCTAGCTTCCAACAAAGGAAATTGTAAAGGTTAGCTCATATTTCCGTTATATTTTTGTTCACTTTTGTTTATATTTCCATTATATTTGTTTATTTTTGTTCACGCTTATTTATGTTGATGTTTGATAGTAATTACAATTCATAGAGCCATTAGTTATTCTCCTTTGAGTTGATGATAGAGAGAAGTCTACAGTGGAGTATATATATGAGTGCATAGATAAGGCCAAAGAGGCTAATAGATCCATTTATGTTGCGGTTGAGGGTAAGTAATGTCCCATATGAGACATTATTAATCAACGATGACACCTTCAACTCCACAATTCCTTACATGCAATTGTATGTTTCTTAAATTTGGTATTCCAATTTAGCCCAGACTTCAAGGTCGATGAGAAGGTTCTAAGTGGGCTCTACACAATCATAGAGCAGATGGTACCTAATCTTCAACTTTAAGTGAATATAATCTTTTAGATTGAGATCTACTGACTTGCACAAGAGAACCTCCTTGTGCGAGACATATGTAATGCAACACGAACAATATTACAGCCAAGTAAGTCCATTAAGGGTGTAATTTAAGTTTAGATTTTTCTAAATGTCTTTTTTTATATTAATGTTGAAACTCAGAGCTAGACAATAAGATTGAGTTTTTTTTCCTCACTTCATATACATGGTGGGAAAGGTTTTGTGCTAAAATTGTCAAATCTTAAGAGGATTGCAATTCATTTCTTGAGTTAACAATGCAACACTTTAGGATGCAAGCATGGTTGAAGGAAGTTTGACCACATAATTCCACGAAGCGCAATAGATTGTCGATGCAAAGGTTGAATGACCTTGTTTATGTTCATTACAACTTTGGCAAACATCACAAAAAATTCTTGGACACAAACTTATCTCCCATCACTATAGAGAAGGCTGATCCAAATCAGATTAGACCACCAAGGTTGAGGATCTTGTCTTTAGTGAGGAGGAACTTGCATGGGTTGATCAGGGAGAGGCAATGGCCAAGACAAAGGAGGATAGAGCACAAGTAGACCCCTTGGATATTGGTGTTGGTAACACATAGGTAGACATCAAGGCCACATCATTATTGAAGACCTATCTTGAACATGCATGATTGAAGGATGTTTGAGCACATATTCCAAGAAGCACAATAGGTTGTCAATGCACAGGTTGAATGACCTTGTTTACGTTCATTACAACTTTCGCCTACCTCACAAACAAATCTTGGGCACAAACTCATCTCCCATCACCCTAGAGAAGACTAATCCATATCAAAATAGACCACCAAGGTTGAGGATCTCATTATTCATGAAGAGGAACTTGCACAGGTCGATCAAGGAGAGACAATATCCAAGACAAAGGAAGAGGATAGAGCACAAGTATATTGGTGTCAACTCACAAGTAGACATCGTGGCCACAACATTATTGAAGACCTATCTTGAACATTAGTGTAGGACTTCCACTACAACTATGAATGTTCAAACGAGTGATGCATGTGTTTCTAGTGATAAACTTATACTTTTAGTTTTAATATTCTAAGTTACCGGTTCAAGTTCAGTTCTAAGTTCGAGTATGAAGAATCGATTCGCGAGTTCGACAAAATTTTGAAAAGGGGTTTGGGTTCGTTTGGGTTCATTAGTACAAAAACGTGTAAAAATTATATATATATGAAGCCTAGAAGCATGAGTTAAAATTACAATGTCATATAGAATCATAAAAACATTTAAACAAAAACACCATAAACTTGTAATCATAGCATCATGAATCGTGATCATACCATCATATACTTCAAGTTCAACATCAAAGATTCAAAAAATTAAAACTAAATCATAACATCAAGTTCAAGTATCATTGTTTCAAGTTCAACTAATGAATTAAAAATGTATTAATATTCTTCTTCATCTTCATCTTCTTCTTCATCTTCATCTCCATCTTCATCTTCTTCAGCATTAGTTGACTCAACAATAGAGCTAAGGCCAATGGGATCAACAGCAGCAACAATAGTATTGGCATCAAAATCTTCAAATTCATCAAGTGCAAGCTGAAAAGTGGAAGCATCCAAAATCGCAAGCTCTGCATTTACATCTCACTTCTTCGTCTCCCCTTCTTTGTATTCTTTAGTCTTGTGTGAGAGAAGATGCAAGTTGTAATGCACAAATACCAAGTTCTCCACTCTTTTTGATAGCAATCTATTGTGCTTCACTGAGTGGACGAAAGAATGTGCTCCAATTTCTTTCTGATGCAGATGAACCAACAACCTATGAAGACAAGACAAGGTAAACAATTAAAATAAAATTATTAATCTTACAAAATAAATTATAAAAATTACTTGCTAGTCATGAAGATTAAGTAAGCTAATTTTTTTTTTTAAAAACTTACTTGTGATATAATTTTTATTGCAAGGGGTTGCAATGTTTGAAATCTTTGGCCATGGAGGTACCACCAACTATGAGCATCCTTCCTAAACCGATGACAAAGAGCATCATTACTTAGACCTCTTGCATTCACAAACTCTATGAACTCATCCGTAATCAAATCTCTCATATCATCATCAGGAAAGACTCTTTCAAATGTTGCCTTGTATCCATTAGACACTTCTAAGTCTCTATAGGGTGGTAGCCTTCCTAGTAGATCAAGAAATTGGTTGCTATAATATTTGGGCGCCAATGCATAGGCAAGCAAATGTAGAGGAGTGGTCATTTTGTTCCATTGTTCTACAATAATTGCTTGCAATTGTTTGAAGAGAGTCTCTTCGGGATCTTGCTCTTTTTCATTTACAATTTGCTTGATCTTCTCAAGCGTTGAGTCTATGTCATCATAGATCTCTCCAAGGCAAGGCCTATCCATGTCAGCGTACCTAAGCATGCTCATAATGGGCTCAGTGAACTTAATGAGATATTCCACATGTTCCCACCATCAGTCATCCAATATCCTTTGTTTTATTTTGGCTGCCCTCTCATTGTTGTTGTGCTTCCATATAGCCCAATTGTTGTTGATTACCATATTGCAAAGTGCCTCTTTCACTTGCACAAATCATCTCAAGACGATTAAATTTGATACAAAACGAGTTTCAACAACCTATAACATAAATTAGAGCAAAAAATTACAACTATTAGATACATACTTTATAAAAGAATACAAATTACACAATAAAAAAAATGAAAATCAGAAATTGTAAGATACTAATTTTTTTTAAATTAAATTACTAACTTTAGTTCAAGTTCACTTACTTTCAGTAACTCCAAACGTGAGAACATTCTGAGTATTCCTTGAGTAATGTGATAGTTTGTGATAAAAATCTGGATGTCCTCAACCTCTGCATACACCTCCTTGATCCACTCAATTGTGTTCCCAATCTTTTGTAGTATAAGATTGAGTGAATGGACTGCACAAGGTGTCCAAAAGATATGTTGATATCGCTCTTCAACCAACAAACCAGCAGCTCTACAATTTTTTGCATTGTCCATTATGACTTGGACAACGTTACTAGCACCCACTTGTTTAATGGCAGAGATGAGAATATTAGCAATAAATGGCCCATCTTTTACTTGCCCCTCACAATCCACTGTTTTCAAAAACATTGCCCCTTTAGGGAACACCGCTAGGACATTGATCAAGGAACGATTTCTAGCATCTTTCCACCCATCTGAAACAATTGATACCCATGTCTCAATCCATGAATCCTTGATGGGCTTCAATTGATCATCAATCAACTTGACCTCTTGATCCAACAAGGTGGTTCGTACTCTATCAAAATCGGGGCCCTTATACCCTCTTGGAGCTTCATTCGCACTTTTCAACATCTGTCTCCAATATGGAGAGCAAACAACATTAAGAGACAACCCATTTGCATACAAGCATCTTGCCACATCAATGTCGGCAATTTCCCGACTTTGATTTTGAAATGCAGTTTCTAGTGGTCCCTTTCTTTTGTGTGTAAGGCCAAGGAGTGCTTTTTCAAGCTCACAGCTAGCTGAGGTAGTAAAAAAGGGGTGGTCTTCTATTCACAACATCTGTGGGGGGTTGTGTTACCTTTGTTTTTTTTTTACTTTTAGTTTTATTGTCAATGCCATCGATTGAATTTTGCCTACGTTCTTCTCTCTCTTCTGTTGCCTCATGCTCTTCAATATATTTTAATACAATTGCATTTGGTATAGGTGCACCTTTTTTTCCAGGGCATTTCATGACTCCTCTACCAAGGTATCCACACAAATGGCCTACCACACAAAAATATGAACTATTTCTTTCTACATCACAACCCCGCCATTTCCAACGGAATGCACCACCTCCTCGAAGGAGTCTTATAATATCAATGTGCTTCCACAAAGGAGAATCAGAGTGGGGTTCTATTCTTTGTTCGGTATTGCCTACTAAGGAAGAGGTAGATGCCATTGTAGTTCCTTTTTCTATGGCAAGAAATTTCAAATTGTATACATATTCAATATAAAACTGAAAAGCAAGAGAATGAAAAATTATAGAAAAAATGGCTAAGATCTTATGGACAATGAAAGAGAAATGAAAAAAATTAAAAAATTAAACAAAAACAAAAAGCAAATGGAACAAAAACTTACCTCTTCCACTCATTGTAAACTTGCAAAGGTGTACAAATGAAGCACAAACACTTAAAGAAAGCTCACAAACCAATCTTCCAACTCGTCCTTGCACAACCAAGAACTTGCTCAACCACCTATTTGCTCTTGCTCAAGTCAAAATAACCTACTTGCACACCACAAATGAGAATGAGAAGCAAACATAAGCCTTTCATATCCACCTTTTAGGGCCTTTTAGGGTTACGAATATCAAAATTTTATAAAATTTGCAAAAAAAAGTCACTTAAGTGACGTCCGCGGGTCCCAATTCGTCGAAGTTCACAAGTAGTTTGTCTTTTTGCATGGTGGTCCACTCGGGTCCAATCGTCTATGGTTGTAGTTCGAACTGGGCCCAAAAAATCAAACCCTACCCGGACCAGCAGTCGGACCGGACCAGGACCAGGTACCAATTTGTACTCAGGTTGGTCCGAAGGGGTCTAGGAGCGAACCAAGGTAACTTAGTTAATATTTAATGCCATGGATTTCAGAATCCATGATTTTTGTATACACTTGACAATATTTACAATACATATATCTAAAAATGTTTCCTTAAGATATATTGATTGAAGTAAAAAAGATATTTTTGGATCTGCTTAGCGAATTAGCGAATTTGGCGAATTTTGCAAAGGCTGCTTTACGGTGGCGATCTCCGGCAGGTTTGAACGGAGCGGCGGGAGACAGTTGGAAGTCCCCGATCACAATGTCAGTCCAGGTGTAGTCCTCTCCAACCTCTGCTTTAATATGGTTGATTTACTTGGTTCTCAATCTCCCTCGCTCTACCGCTCGGCAGAATCTGTACCCCCTAACCCCTCTCCCACTGTGTCGAAGGACGCCGACATTAATGGCGTCCCTGTTAATACCCCTAACCCTACCTGTAAACCAAAAACATTTTCTGAAGCAGTGGCCAATACAACTAGTGTTGTCAATGAGAAAGCCAAGTTTAACCTTGCAGGTGCTAGTGCCCACGATGCCGCCGTTCCCAGTAAGTGCTCTACGGTTCCTTCGGCCCCTTTCTCCATCGCTCCTAATCCTAAAATGCTTGCTGAGTTTATTAAGGAGAAGAATAGGTTAAAGAATACTGCGATTTTCTTTTCTGCTGTTGAACTTGATAAGTGTCCTCGGAAATTTCTTGATGACTGGTTTCACAATTTTTGGAATCTCAAAATGGGCTTTCACATTTCATTTTGCCGACAGATCCAAAAGGGTTTATTTGTGATCTTCTTTGTTAATCATGAATCTCAAGTTGAAGTCCTTAAAAAGCAGTATTGGACCGTAGGATCCACTTCTCCCCGTGCTTTGGCTTGGTCTCCTGAGGCTGTGCACGAAGAAGTTCTTGCCCTTTCGGCCCCTAGATGGATACTGGTTAAAAATGTCCCCCCCTTTTTATGGCGATTCTTGCCTCAATTGCTTGAACCGTTGGGTAAAACCATCCGAATGGATGACACTATTAGGCTAGTGCCGCATATGGACGCTAGAGTCCTAATCTCTTTGCAACCAGGGAAGGAAATCCCTGCTAACATCTCTGTTAACATCATGGAAGAAACTTTTGTGTGCCCTATTGAAATATTGGGAGGTCTAAATGCTTGTTTCTTATGTTGAAAAGAGGGCCACCTTAGAAAGGATTGCCCCATTATTAAAAAGAATCAGAACCCTGCTAAAATCCCTCAACCCGCTAATCCGACCAACCCTAATCTGCCTCCTTCTGTTTACAAAAACACACAAGAGGAAACTGCCTCCAAACCTCCTCCTACTCTTGATTCAGCCTCTCCTGCTCCCCTTACCGCTCAAATCTCTTTCCCTTTTTCAGACATGGCTATTGATGAGGCAAAAACTGACGATGGCTTCCAAACCGTCAACAAAAAAAGAAGGCGAAAGGGTAATAACATTAACCGTCCTAGAACTTCGAATCCTGCTTCCTCGGGAAATCTCCTTCCCTAAAGTCCTCCTGTTATCCCTCCTGTGGTTGAAATTAGCAGTGACAACCCTCCTTGCTCCCCTTTTGTTTGTTCCAACAACTCCAGCCTGAATATCTCTCTAGGAGCATCTCAAAAGCTCTCGCAAAAAGTTTTTAAAGAACTAAGTGATGATTGTTCTTTAGAAATCATCCCTGCTATTAACAACCCCCCCGGTATGCCCTCTATGGAAGTGGACTCCCAATCCGAAAATGAAGGTGATCCTAAAACTAACACCCTTGCTTCGAAACGCAAGGGAAGGCCTCTAGGATCTAAGAATAAAGCCTTTGGTAAGAAAACAAGGGATAGTTCTACTAAGTCTTTACCCTCAGCTGATGAAGCTGGTGTTGCGTGCCCTACTCCCTCTAATGTTTCCTCATGAATTGTATATCTTGGAATGTGAGGGGTCTTGAATCCCCGGATACGAAATTTGTGATTAAGTGTTTTCTTAATTCTTTTAGCTCTATGGATTTCCTCATGTTGCAAGAAGTTAAAGCCATCGGTTTCATGCTTGAAACCAACCTTAACTTTATATGGAATAATGCGATCAAATTTTGCACTAATCATAATAGAGGCAGAGGTGGAATTGCTCTCCTCATCAACCCCAAATGGGGGAATTATCTAACTGCCAATGGCACCTCACCCTGCCAGAGAGCTGTCTGGATTACTATTAATCATAATAATAACATCTTTGGCATTTGCTCTATTTATGCCCCCAATGACTCTAAGGAGAGGGCTAATCTTTGGAAATGGATGACTACCCTCCCTAATATCCCCTGGCTGATTGGAGGAGATTTTAATATGGTTGAGTCCCAGCAAGATAAATCTGGAGGTAATCCTTTCGTTTGGAAAGATAATGAAAAGGTTCACTGGAACAAATTAATTAATACTAAGACTCTGTTTGACCCTTTAGCTGGCAATAAGGCCTCTAACCCCGGGATATGGCACACATGGTGCAACTTCCAACAGGGCCACTCCCGGATCTATTCCAGACTTGACCGTTTTTATGGTAACAAGAATGTCTTCTCCTTCCTCCCTGACAACCAAAATAACATTGTCCTTGTTACGGCCACTACCCTCTCTGATCACCATCCCATTTCTACCCATGTCAACCTCAACCTCGCCCCTGTTCACCCTAGGACGTCTAATCCCAAATTCATTCTGAATACCAGTCTCCTTGATGAAGATGTCCTTGCTGCCATTCAGATTATTCGCAATATCAATAAGGTTAATTTCCCTGACTTCTCCAAGACTGACAGATGGAAGGTCAATCTCCCAGCTTGGCAATGTCTCCTCAAAACCATTGGTCAAAAGAATGCTAAGGATTATAGGTTCATTGAAAAACATCTCTCCTCTGATCTCCAAGAGGCTGAGAGCAATGTTCAGAATGATTCCTCTAATATTGACCTTGTCTCCCAGGTGATCTCTGCTAAGGATGCCCTGAGGAAACATCAACAATTTAGAATCCGTGGTGCTAAAATCAGATCTCGAGCTCATTGGATCCAGAACGGGGACCGTGGTTCCAAATTTTTCTTTAACCTTTTAAAGCAAAAGCAAACCAAGGAGTCTATAGACAGACTCCTAATTGACAACCATGATATCTCGGATCCTGTTATCATTAACCAAGCCTTTGTCGATTACTACAGGAGTCTCTTCACCTCTGAGGACTCTAAGGAGGCTGTTGATCTTAGGAATAAGTGTAAACTTCTTATCCCCAATAAGCTGGATAATGATGATATTACTATCTTATCTAAGGATATCTCTTTGGATGAGGTAGAAAATGCTATCAAATCTCTCAATAATGATAAGGCCCCCGGCCCTAATGGGCTCCCTGTTGAATTTTATAAGGCCAATATCAATTGGATCTGTAAGGATTTACATGACATTTATTTGGAAGCTATGGCTAATGGTTCCCTTGGCCCTGAGATTAACAGTGGCATCATTAAACTTCTTCCCAAGGATGGGGACAAAGCTCTTGTAAAAAATTGGAGGCCTATCACCCTCCTCAATGTTTCCTATAAGATTTTGGCCAAGATCTTGGCCCTCAGACTTTTTCATATCCTTCCTAAGTTTGTTTGTGCTACCCAAACTAGTTTTATCAAAGGTAGATATATTTTGGAAAACTTAATTACTAGCTGGGAAGCCATGGATTGGGCGAAGTGCTCTCATCAGAACTCTGCGATGTTACTCTTGGACTTCGAAAAAGCCTATGATAGGGTTGAGTGGAATTTTATCGTCATGATGCTTGAAGCTTTTGGTTTCCCGGCCTTCTTTTGTAACTCGGTTAGGGTTCTGCTTAATGATGCCTCTGCCCAGGTGGAGGTCAATGGTTCCCTCTCCAATCCCTTTCCCCTTGGTCGATCTTTCAGACAAGGATGTCCCTTAGCCCCTGCTCTATTTGTCATAGCTTCAGAAGCCCTTTACTATATCCTCAGGGACAATACGCTTTCCCCTGTTGTTAGAGGCCTTTATCTTCCTAACAATGATGAGCTTATTAACTGTCAGTTTGCTGATGATACTGCTTTATTTTTTGAGTTTTCCAACAATAACTTTGAAGCCTTGCAAACCAAGCTTAATATGTTCTGTTCTATCTCTGGTGCTCGTATCTCCCAATCCAAATCCATTTGCCTAGGGTGGGAAGAGCAACCTCCTACTTGGTTTTAATCAATATAACTTCCAATGGGGCGGACCTCAGAAAATTGTTAAGTATTTAGGTATCCCCTTCTCTGTTGAGCCTTCCCTCAAAGACATGTGGTCTTGGATTAAGGAAAAAATTAATAAAAAGCTGAATAAGTGGCATAACAGATCTTTATCTCTTGCTGGCAGAATTCAAGTCTATCAAAAGATGTTGTCTTCATATAGCATATACTACTCCTCTGCTTGGATGTTCAGTAACTACCAAATTTTGGAAATTCAAAAGGCCATTAAGAGCTTCCTCTGGTCTGATGGTAAAAGCAATAGAAAAATGCATGCAGTCAAATGGAACTGGTGTCATACTGACAAACTCTTTGGGGGGCTGGGGCTTAAAGACCTTAAAACTCAAGGTATTGCTTTATCCACCAAATGGATCTTTCATTCTATGGATGGAAACGATCCATGGAAAGTGTTGGTCAGGCATAATATTGAAAGAGGCTTTCCTAAAAAAGCTAGAACTTGGAGAAATCTCCCATTTTGTGACTTAATTGTTGGCAACTTCCCGGTCATTGTCCAAGGCTCTGCTGTTTTCAGATCCATCTGGAGAGCCTGGGACCATGTCAGGAATTTTATCACCAATAAGGATTTCCATGATGCTAAGCATCTATATGGTGAAAGATCCATTTGGTGGAACTTGCACCTGGCTGGTAAACCCCTAGCCCTTTCCCAAGGATGTTCTGCTAGGCTGTGGGCTAAACTGGGGATCTCCCAGCTTGTTGATCTTTTTGAAAATGATAAACTCATCAATTGGGATGAGCTTAAGAACAGATTTAATATTCCGGACTCCCAAAAGAAGACTTATAACATGATTGTCAAAGCTACTAAGGACCTGCCTTCTGACTGTCATGTGGACTCTCATAGATACTTAAAGTGCAAATGGTCGGATGGGGTCATTATGGCTAATCTCAAAGCCAAGAATATCTATAGAATCATTGATCATAATGAAAATATTATTAATCATATCAATACTGTTTGGTATTCTTCTCTTGATGATGTGTCTTGGAAGAAGTATTTTGATATTCTCTGGAAAGGTCCTATTGAGCCTAAAATCAGATGTTTTAAGTGGTTGACTCTGCTTGACAGACTCCCTATTAGAAAAGATGGTCACATTACTGATATTTGCAGTCTTTGCAGACTTCCTGAAACTGGTAGACATATCCTCTTTGATTGCATCTTTGCTAAAGAAATCTGGAACATGTTTGGTATTTTTTACCCTTTAAATGTGAATATTCTGGAAATTGTTACTGGGCATATTGATGGGCTTAAAAAGGATGCTAATTTATTTTGGAATATGCTGTCTTCTAACATCCTCTGGCAGATCTAGAAGTGCAGGAACATGGAAAGCTATCAAAGCAACCCTAGAATTCTTATTGAGTTTTATCGAAAACTCACATTTTTAAAATCTTTCTTCAGGTCCACACAACAATGATGATGGAGAAAGACAAGCTGAGGACATTCTTGAAAGATGGGCACGCCACATTCTTCGTCTATGAGTTGAAGCATGGTTACGAGTGGAGGAGGAGTTTCGATGACCTTCAAATGTTTGAATGAACTTGCAAAAGGCTGAATCAAGAGATCAGGAAGAATATTAATTCCAGGAAAGATGAAATATTCATGCTTACGCAAATCCAGGAGCATAAGAACATAGTTTGGATGGAGGGTCCTCTTGGTTGGACTGCTTGGGTTGATACCCATTATGATGTCTTACACTAGTTGTTCTTTAGCTTCTTATTTCTTTTGTTTTGAGTTTGTATACATGATACTCTGAGTTCGTGGTGAGGCTGGGCCTCCTTTTTTGATACTCTCGGTGGATACTTTTTTTGGTATTTGACCTACCTATATTTAATATAAATAAAAAAAATGTTTCCTTCGACCAAATCGGTTTTTATACTCATTCGATCAATATATGCTTGTGTATGTGATCAAAGTAGGTTCTATTTGATTAGTTTTTGTGTCTTTGAAGTTTATTTAATTAAGAGTGCGTAGTACAAATTTTAAATCCTTAAAAGTTGCTACATTTCATGGCTTTTTTTAATTTGGCGAGTTTAGGCCAAGTTTGAGCACCAAGACCAAGTTTGGATCAAAACTCCATTTATCAAATCTAAGTCGAGTCTAGGTCTTGTGACTATGCTTGAGAGACACATCTTGTACATGGGTACCTAACATGGCTATGCATTTTCCAAAACCCATCCATCTTTTTTACCCACCTAAGCTTATGCTTATGCGGGAGTGTTGGTGCATATTTATTTCCCAGCATTTAGTTATTAAATTTATTGTGTATCATGCACCTAAAGATAGGATGAGCTTCATAATGTTCCCAATTCAAAAAACCTCTTACTGTCTGATTTTTTTGTATTTTCCAATTTTATACCCTCCTTTTGGGAATTTTCTTATTAAACAAACTGAAATATTTCATGGATATAGTACACTACAGATAAACAACAATATGGACCAGAATTGTAGATAGTCTGAAAATGAAGAATACTGATGTAATATATCGAATACTTAGATTGACAGGCAAACTGGTCTATAGAACATTAATACAATATGGATGTTCATCCCAGCAGTGCTGAAACCTCAATAATAGATCTTACAATCCTTGATACCCAGACCAATAATGAAGTCACCAGAATAATCAATGTCCTGGTTGTGACAGTGACTTTAAAAGACTACACATCATTACTAGACTCGAATTGTTGGTAAGACAATGGTACAAGAGCTAGATATACCATATGGATCCATAATATATCTGAGTTATGCCCCAACTTGCAGCACCTCTCTAGAAATAAAGACATAATTTATACATGTGGAACCTTGAAATAGATGAACAAAAAAAAATCACTACTGCGCCTATGGTGTAATGTATCAACAATAATAAATCATCATAAGGAAACTATTATCATGCACTAATGCCAGTGATTTATAGGGCAGATACCCAACTCTTAGTGCATTCCTTATATGTGCATGTCACAGACACAAACTGATATGTTTCTGCCCAAAAGAAAATGCAAAATTACTCCAGCAGTAACAGCGCCCCTTCAACACAAGTCTAATATTAATATCAATCTGAAATTTCAACAGTTCAGCACAATGGTGACTCCTATATGACAAAAATCCAGGGAATCGTGGGTTTGCGTCCTCCAATTCCATACCTAAAGGGTTTTCATCCTCATGTTAACTGACCCAAAGTATAAAAATTCCAAGAAGGAGCAGAAATCAGAATATACAATTGCTTGATCAATATATCTCCTTCAGCTTGCTTGGCCTTTCTTAAGTAGAGCTTTCCTCCAAAAGACATCTCTTCCAATTTCTTTCATGACTCTTAATTGATACTTGAGAGAAATTATTAAAATAGCCTTCAATTATGAGACCTTATTTTATTATTTAACTTTTATTTAGGCACTTTTTATTATAATTTTATTTTATAAAATTTATTTACCCCTTTTTGCGACATTATGACCCTCTTAATTTATTATTGTAATCCTACTTCTTAATGCAAAATTCACAAGACCCGCAAGAAAAGAGACCTACAAGCTTGCTTAGCTAGGTATCTACTTAGGCCGGTTGTATTTGCATTATGTGACTTGTAATTTCTTAGTTTGGTAGAGATGTTATGCCCACATGTGATTCCATCTCATTTATCCCAAACTAGTTATACATTCACATGTCTTGGTGGTGTATCCTATGAATACCAACATGTGCCTTTCAAATAAAAATCAATATAAAATCATTGTATATTTGCATCCTTTGATAGAAAAGAAATTCTCTCTCATTTTGGTTCTTTTTGTGCTTGTATCAAAACACCTTGATCTTGGTTGGCTATCTCTGTAGCCAAATCTTACATTTCTTAGGGCAAAACCAAAATGAATTCTTTAAAACTTGGAAAAGTGTATTAAATTAGATCTTCATTATTATGGTCCTTTTTTTTCTTTAAATGACGTTTAATATAAAAACTGGCTGTACTTCTTCAATTGCATTGAGTCCATAATGTTTTCATGTCAATTTGCTTAAGAAGTGTATTCATAATTATAGGCATGTGATTGTTTGGAAAAGTATAATTTTATAACCTATTTGTAAATTAAAAGTTGAAATTAAGAAATTGTTGTTAAATGAACCAAGAAATTAAAAATAGAATAATTGAAGAAGTTAAAGTTAAATGGTCTTTTCATTTTGTGATATTAATAGTGCTACATCGAAAATGTTGCATATATTCTTAAAAATTACTAAGTTTTTGATAGTAAACCATCATGCAAATGAACCCATGCTACTAAGGGCAGCAACAAGTTTACAAAGAGATAAATGTTATGAAACTTTTTACCCAGTTATTAAATAATAAAAACACTTTATAAATGACCTCTATAACAAAGAATTTAAATATTGTTATGAAATTTAACAATGTGATATAACATTGTTATAAAATTGAATAATGTTATATAACATTGCAAAAAAAACAGAACATGTATCGCCATCTGGATTGCAAATAAGACTACGGATGACCAACAATAATTGCATGCATTTGCAACAACACTCCAAAGGGTAGCTATAGATTGGTTTACTAAAGCACCAGCAAAAGCTTAGACCTCTAGGGAAAAAAACACAAGGCATTTAAAAAAGACTTTAGCTCCTCAAAGATGCGAATGAAATAGTCATGGAGATCAACAACACCCAGTAAGGAAAATTGTACAAGCCTATAATAGAATGAATAAATAAATGAATGAAAGATTTTAATAACGTCCATGAGGCCGAAGCAGCCTATGGGACCCCCTAATTAGCACACACTCCAGAATAGGGTGCCAAGAACCTTAAGCAATTTGTAACTTCTTTAAATCTACTCTTCGACAATGAATTTTGATCACTAGGTTTGCTGTTCTGTCTGGCTGTGTTTCTTCAAATATATGACTTAAGTTGTCCACTTCTAAAATATCCAAATAGCTGGAACAGATGTCATTGTATGTTGGGCACTCCATGATAAAATGTCGCTCTATCTCTACCACTCTCATGTTGCAAAATAGGCATATCCTTTTCTCATTCTTCTTTAGGTATCATCCATCTACTTGTTTCGCACCTCAAATGATGAGACCTAGTCCTAAACTGAACTCTAAGCATTTTTGCTCTCCATTTAATATTTGCTCCTATATATGCTTTTTCCTCATGGTCTCCCATAGAATTAAATTCTTTTGATATAGTAGATTTTTTTTTACGCCCATTTTGCTTTGAATCAAAGAATCGCTGAGGAAACATGAAAAAGAACCAACCGCTGGCTTAAAAAGGTGACAGTTTGTTGAGATACTTGTACCCTTCTTGCAAACAAATATAAAGATCTTTCCACGTTCTTTCCATTGGGACAAATACAATCTAGCAATGGATATTAAGAGTCAGAACAAAACATCCACACAATCAGAAAATTGAGCAAAAGTGATGACCGGGGAATCTAGTGAGGGCAGTGAACCCGTGCAGGTGCAAGTTCTTAAAAGGAATATGCTATAGATGACTGGCGAGCTAAAGAAACTATAGGGATGTAGTCTAGTGGTTGACAGAGAAGTTATCACTATGCAAACAACGCAAATTAAAATGTTAGTAAAGTTAGAAGCGCCATGTGTGCAAGCAAGTATGGGTTTCATCCACTCCTAGTTCCCCTCCTCCCAAATGAATATATTAAAAAATCATATTGGGGGAATTCTTTTCTTCTGCAGTGCTCTTCATGTTTAGGAATGGTTTCCACATCTTCTCAAATTAAGTCGTAACCATCATGCCTACTTTGGCTGCAGAACACAGATGGATCTTAAAATACAAACTTTCAAAACACGTTTCGTATTTAGCACCAAACCCTCCCTCAAAATAAAAAAGATAAAAATGTCTGGAAACAGAGGAGCGATTAAAGCTATAATTTATAGATAAGAGCTCGAATTTTGCCTTTCTTCGACAATATGCAATAAAAAAGGGACTAATTGCCAAGTGGTTCTTTGTCTGTGAGTGAAGTTAAATAGCTTGTAGACAGTTCATCGGAAATCAAGACTGGTGAACCAGGTGAATTGACAGAATGAATATCCCAATCGTTCACGCAGCTAAATTAAATGGAATGAATACTCCTTGGGTTTCGACGCTATACCAAAAAAGTCTACAATCCGTAGACGTGATACCCAAATGTTTCCACATACTTAACCCAAAAACTCGGGAATGAATAATTAAACCCCAAAATGAGGCCATGATATCTGAGATCATATTATCAATCAAACATAGAAGAGCTAAAATAGCTCGAAGAAAGATGAGTTCATCTCAAATTTCATAGTCATCAAGACCTCAAAAAAAAAATTTAAACAATGAGAGTCCAATTTGTTTGGGAGAAATAAGGGCAGTTCTTTACCTTTGCATTCTCGGAGATTAAGGATGTGGAGAGAGAGGAAGGAAGTAGCAATGACAGCCAAATCTTGATCAGAGACGCCAGGAAAATACGATCTGGAGACGGATTGAGAGAAATCGAGATCGAACAGACGAGGGAAGCGAACGGCCATGCGGCGCAACATGAGCGGCCCCGCTCGCACGCAAAGCCGCCGCCGCTCCGCGCTCTGCAAATGCAGCCAGCGCTTACACACTAGCCCGTAATTGTCCTTCTCCTTGCCGCCCTCCACCTTGGCCAGAATGGCTCTAAGTCCGTCGTCCGTCAGCACATCGTTAATGCAGATATCAACGCTCTCCATGGCCTGTGCAGTTTGGAGTTTCAGAATGCACATTGCCTATTCAATATCATTGATGAAATGCATGGTTTAAAATAGTGTACCTTGATGAAATGCATGGATTAAAATATTGTCACTCGGACCAAACACCCACTCCCACCTTCATGTAGGCGCCTTGTCATTTTCTATCTTTCGCTTCTACATGAGCTTGAACCTCTCTTTTAGGGGAACAATTTGTGTGACTCGTTTAAAGAAGGAATTAAGAAACCTAGGCGGAACAAGCAAGAAGAATATTTTAAATGGAGCTGAGAAGTGTAGAATTAACAAGTTCGAAATAAAAATCAGAAATATAGAATTAATGAGCAGATTATAAATAAATACATAACATACAATTTATCATGGTTCATCACAATAGTGGCTACGTCTACACTAAAAGCATAAGAATTGTATTAAACTCAAAACAGAATAGTTTACAATGAATTGGAGAGACATCTAAATAAGCTCATAACTAAACAGCTGAAAAGGTAAGGCGGCGACAGACAAAAGTCTATTGGCCTTCCAATCCTAACAAACTCCTACCAGAAGTCAATGGATATTTCAGCTGATCAGGCATTCTCCTACTCTACATGTTAACTTACTTCAGCTTAACAAGTCCAAGAGAAGTTCTTGCACATTCGAACTTCTCTTTGGTTACAACTTTTGTGAATATATCTGTCGGATTGATTTTGGTATCAATCTTTTCAACCTTCAACCTGCCCTCTTCAACCATGTGTCGTACAAAGTGAGCATGGATATCAATGTATTTTGAACGTCACTGAGAGGTATGATTATGAGCCATAAAGATGGCATTGCAACTATCACTGAATAGAACATAATCATTTTGTTAATACTTCATTTCACCAAGTAATCGTTGCAACCAAATCATCTCCTAAGCACCTTTGAAAAGTGTCAAATACTCAACTTCAGCAGAAGAAAGAGCAATAGAATGTTGCAGCCTTGAGGCCCAACTAATAGCAGCTCCAGCGAACATGAATGTGTAACCGGTAGTAGATCTACGCTTATCCAAATCTCCGACAAGATCTAAATTCGTGAATCCCCGTAACTGTTCATTATTGTTACAAAAACATAAGACCAAATTTGAAGTGCCTTTAACATATCTTAATATTCATTTGACAGTCTCCCAATGATTCTTCCCAAGATTGCTCATGAATCTACTCACAACTCCCACCGCATGAGCAATGTCAGGACGTGTCGAAACCATAGCATACATAATGCTACCAACTGCAAATTTGTAAGGAATGTCCTCCATATATTCCTTGTCCTCTTGTGTTTGTGGACACAAATTAGCTGATAACTGAAAATGCAAAGCAAGTGGAGTAGAGACGCTATGTGCATCAGCGATACCAAATCTCTGAATTACTTTATCAATGTATTCTTTTTGTGACAATGTGATTACTTTTTTCTTCCTATCCCAGGTGATAGTCATACCAAGAATCTTCTTGGCTGCCCCTAAATCCTTCATAGCAAATGTGCTTGCCAATTTAGTTTTCAGCTCACTAACAATTTTAGAGCTTGTGCCCGCTACTAACATGTCATCAACATAGAGAAGAAGAATGACAAATTCACCATTCGGGAGTGTCTTGTAATAAATGCACAGATCAAATTCACATCTGATTAAATTATGTTCAAGCATGAAAGAATCAAACTTAACATACCACTGCCTTGAGGCTTGCTTGAGCCCATACAAACTACGCTTCAGCCAGCAATAGAGATGTTCCTATCCCTTTTTCACAAAACCCTCAGGCTAATGCATATACAACTCCTCATTTATGTCTCCATGTAAAAATGTTGTCTTAACATCTAACTGCTCCAATTCGAGATCCCAAATAGCTGCTAATCCCAATACTGTTCGGATGGATGTCATCTTCACAACTGGAGAAAATATTTCAGCGAAATCAATCCCCTATTTCTGAGCATATCATTTTACCACCAACCGAGCTTTGAACTATTTTTGACCTCCTCCTTCGTCTTTCAATTTATAAACCCACTTGTTCTTGAGTGGTTTTCGATTTGGTGGAAGAGCAAATTCCATGTCTGGTTAGCTTCTAAAGAACTCATTTCTTCTCCCATAGCAACGAACCATTTGTTCTTATCACTGCTTGTACATGCCTCTTTATAATTTGTTGGTTCAATTTGCTCAGAAATTAACAGCTCTGGCTCTACCTCTTCAGCAAATAGTAGCTGATAATCAAAGAATTTTGTTGGAAGTCATCTTTCTCTCATAGACCTCCTCAAACCTGGAACAACATCACTGTGTTTTTGTAATTCGGTCTCAATAGTATCAGTATGTTTCTGTATATCAATATGTTGAACATTAGACTGTCCAAGAGCCATCGAATCATTATGCTAGAGATTAGATTTTGTCATAGGAGGAACTCTGGCGGTTTCCCCAAATTTTGTATTTGATGCATACCTCACCGCAGGAGGCGTATTTTCTACAGTGTCAACGCTGGAGGAAATAGATTTCATGCCATGTGGGTATGCAGGGGATGCGTTGAAACGCATTCCACATGAGGCTGCAAAAGAGGACGAGTCAGCAGATGAGGATGGGTTTGCTGAGGGGAAGCGGTCTACAAGGAATGAAGATGTCCCACGCATGAATGCAGAAGACGCCCCCCATTCTTCTGCCTGTGAGCCTCCCTCAATTGATCCTACCTTATCACAGGACATGCCGTGAGGGCTATGGCTATGAATGTGGTGAGGAAATTCACCATGGTGAGTAGAAGTTGTTTATCCATGAATGTCATGTGAGAAGTGGGAAATTCCTTGCGGGTGAGAAGGTTGTTGAATACTTCATGCCTAGTGATCACCACTGTGATGAATATTAGCAGTTTCAAACTGACTTGGAGAGGCAGGGGGTTTTTCAAAGAGAGAGCGACTGTTAATTTCCATACAATCATTTTGGATGGCTTGCTCTATTTCAAATTCAAACATAGAATCTCTGTTGTGATTATCACTTTGACTCCACATGCTGGTAGAGGAAGAAAATACAGGAGCTGGAACTAAAATTGATGTAGGAGAAACAAGATTTTGTGAAAGATTATTCTGCACATCTCTATCAGACATGTTATTGTTATCAAAAATAGAGAAGGGAACAAATTCACTCACTGATTTTTCTTTCATATTAGAAGTTGGAAATGCTTTCTCATTAAATACTACATCTTTGCTCCAAATTATCTTCTTCTCAATTAGATCCCAAATTCTGTAACCAAACTGATCTTCACCATAGCCAACGAATATGCCCTTTTGTGATTTGAAATCCAGCTTTGTCCTTCTTTCTTTTGGGACATGAACATGAGCTTCACACCCAAAAACTTTGATGTGTGAGTACGAAATCCTTTTTCCCAGCCATTCCTCTTCCAGAATGCCAAACTCTAGACAAGATGAAGGGGACCTATTGATTAAATAGACTGTTGTATTGTAGGCTTCCGCCCAAAATTCTTTGCCCAAACCGGCATTGGAAAGCATACACCGTGTTTTCTCAAGAATGGTTCTATTTAACTATTCTGCTGCCCCATTTTCTTGAGGGGAATAAGGAACAACCTTAATTCTTCTTATACCATGATCTGCACAAAAGTTATCAAACTCCAACAAATAAAATTCACCTCCATTATTTATTTTCAGACACTTAATTTTATGACCACTCTGATTTTTCACAAGAGCTTTAAAAACTTTAAATTTAGAGAATACCTCAGATTTTCTAGAAAGCATATAAACCCATACATTTTGGGTGCTATCATCAAGAAAAGTGACAAAATATTGTGTGCCTCCATAAGAGGTTACCTCCATAGGTCTGAAGACATCTGAATGCACTAACTCCAAGGGTGTTGTCCTTTTGTCATGTCCATCCTTCAAGAAACTGACCCGCTTTTGTTTCCCATGAAGACAATGCTCACAAAACCCCAAATTTGCAGATTGGAGACCCGGTAGTTGATCATGATTCAGCATTACCTCAAGGCCTTTCTTGCTCATATGGCCTAGCCTTTGATGCCAAAGCACAACATCATTGTCCACAAGTGTCAAAGCAACTCCCACCTTATCAATAGGTTTCAAATAATAGAGACTACCGGTTTTGTCTCCTTTTGCAATAGTCAATGAACCTTTGACTATTTTCCATGTATCTGTGAATTCAGTTTTAAATCCTTGGGTATATAATTGACTGACTAAAATCAGATTCCTCTTTAATTAAGGAACATGTCTAACATCTTTGAGAAGTAATTTGCTCCACCTTTTAGATGCAAGACAACATCTCTTTTCCCAATAATTTTACATGTTTTGTTGTCACCCAAGTATACCTCTTTGAATTCACCTTCTTGATAATTTGTAAATGCATTTGTGAGAGAGGAAGCATGAAAGGAAGCTCTCGAATCAATTACCCACAAATCAGCTTTTGTATCACTTGTTGATAGAATTAGGATACCCGGATCCTTTTCACAAATTGTGTTTGCTTGACTGTCCAATACTTGTTCTTGTGCCTTCTTATATTTTCTACAATCTTTCTTAACATGTCTAACCTTCACACAAAACCAGAAACCATTTTGTCTCCCTCTTGACTATGATCTTCTTATAGATTGGGACCTTCGATTGTTATTAAATCTACCTCTATATTGGCTTCTTCCTCTATTTTTGGTGCTCACCATTGTGAGAGCATTGTCGGATGAGGACTCATCATTCTTTCTCCTCAAATCTTTGGAGAGAAGGGTGGCTAAAACTTCATCAAAGACCAGCTTCTTGATAGTTGATGATGAAGTGCTTATGGCTGTTACAAGTCCATCCCAACTATTAGGAAGAGAACATAACAATAGGACAACCTTATTCTCATCGTCTTGTGTCATGCCAACTGAATTTGCTTGGCTAATCAAGGTGTTAAATTTATTGAGATGATTTGTCATGGCTTCGCCTTCCCTTATCTTAAGCTTGTATAGCTTCTTCATGATAAAGACTTTGTTCACAGCAGATGCTTGTGCATATGTTGAAGCCAATTTATCCCATACGTCTTTCGTTGTAGTTTTGTCCGAAATATTATATAATACATTATCACCTAATGCAAGAAAGATTATTGCCATGGCTTTTTCATCAAGCTTTTCCCAATCTTCGTCTTTCATGGAGGTTGGTTTATTTGCTTTTCTTTCAAGTGCAAGAGAAAGCTCTTTGTTGACTAACAGAGACTTCATTTGAATCTTCCATATCTCGTAGTTCTTCCCAGAGAAATTTTGAACTCTTAAATCTTCCATGATTCTGAAATTTCAATTACTGAAATCTCAACCAGCGATTAACCTCACTCTGATACCAATTGTAGAATTAACGAGTTCGAAATAAAAATCAGAAATACAGAATTAATGAGCAAATTACAAATAAACACAGAACACACAATTTATCGTGGTTCACCACAATAGTGCCTACGTCCACACTGAGAGCAGAAGAATTGTATTAAACTCAAAATAGAATAGTTTACAATGAATTGGAGAGACATCTAAATAGACTCACAACTGAGCAGCTGAGAAGGCAAGGCGGCAACAAACAAAAGTATGTTGGCCTTCCAATCCTAACAAGAAGTCCTCACTTCTCAAATCAAAAGAAAATTTAATGAGATCATTCAAAATGAGTTTCTATAAATTGGACAATTAATGTTGTCAAATTTTTTTTTAAAAATGGTGACATCAATAACTCTTCAAATTATCATATTCTAATAATCAATTATCTTTTCGTAAACTTTATGGGAACATGATAGAAATACAAATTAGCATTTAGGCTAAAAATGAGAGAATTAAGGCAAAAGGACAAGTGGGCTTTAGGTCAAAACTGTCTATAATTGGCCATTGTGTTACACTTATACATTTGATTGAGAAGGTTTGTGATAAATAGGAGCAGAGATCTTTTGTTGGTTTGTTGACTTAAAAAATATTTTTGGCATGGTATCTAGAAGCAAATTGTGGAGTGGAATGGAAAAATTGAAACATTATAGGGTTGTTGTCCATAGGTTGCATGACCAAATTTGGACCAAAATTCAAAACAAATAGGGATTATCAAAATGTTTCGAAAGTGACATTGGGGTCAAGCAAGGTTATCCATTATCCCCTACTCTGTTTGGGATGTACATTAACAAGTAGAAGAATGAATACACAAGTTTTGTGGTTTTGGGGGGGGGGGGGATTCAATTGAGCAATTATGTAATAAAGTTGCTTTTATATGCAGATGATTTTATTTTAATGACATAAACAAAACAAGATTCGAGGAATCAGTTACAAGCTCTAGAACTCTTTTGTCATGAAGCAAGGATGCAAGTGAACACTAGCAAAACTAAGGTCATGATCTTAACCTTGAAGAGAAAGAGAGTTCATAGAGAATTTATTTTTGAAGACAACCTCTTTCAAGTGGCCAATGAATATAAGTACCTCGGTCTTGTTTTCTACAATAAATTTAGTTGGTAAATATGTAGACCAAAAAATATATAAGGAGAATGAAAAGTCGTATACTCATTACAAAATAAATGCAGAAGAGTTGAACTATGGGACTACAAAACTAAGAAAACCCTTGTCGGTTTTTAGTGGTTATGATGGTACTACATATGGTTGAGAGGTATTGGGTAGCAACACTTCAGCAAGAAAGTAGAAACAAATATAGAGATTACAAAAATATTTAATTAAAAATTACCTCAAAATTAATCATTTATTCCATATGAGATTGTATTGGTAGAGGTCAAGGCTTTTCCTATTGAGGCATTAGTTATGTTCTAGTTACTAAGTTATATAAGAAGATTAGAGAATATGGACTTGCATCACTAGCCAAAAATTGAAATAGAAGAGACATTTGACAAAAGGAAGACCACGCGAATGAAACAAAATGACAAATGAATGAATAAGTGGGGTATTAGCATAAGGGATTTCCCAAATAATAATGGGTGAAATAAAAAAAGTACATGTAAGGAAAGTTCAAAGCAAGCATGTGGACAAGGTGATCTGAATTATTTTGTCAATTCAGAGGACAATACCAAAAGAAGAAACATTGGTATTGTAAATACACAATAAACAAATTTTAAAAATTTTCTTTGTTCATAATTCTAAGAATCTGGTACAATTTTTGGACAATCTCGTAAGTGAGATGGATGCTCGTTAATCGATCTGCTTGGACAAACTCGCAGATGAGTTGTATGTCGAGTTCATAGAAGTTGGGCTATCCCGTGAATGAGATGTATGCCCATGAAATCCATAAGAGTTGGGCTATCTCGTGAATGAGATGTGTGCCCATAAACTAGTTGGGCTATCCCGTGAATGAGATGTATGCCCGTGAACTCCATAAGATCTGATAGCAATCTCAGCAAACAAGATGTGTCTCCATTTCTTTCTGCTCTTGAATTTGGCTTCAGCCTCTTTATAAATCTTCATTTGAAGTTGAAAGGTCATTACATTTGCATTCCCATTAGAAGTTGAACAGACAACCTAAACTTGAAAGTTCATTATAATTAAATATTGATAAAAATCTCATTTAATGAGATGTCGAATCATTTCTAATCACAAGGAAACTTGGAAGGTAAAAGGAATACCATGATATCAAACACTTCAATCTCACATATGATCATACACAAAAGAACTACATAGGAACGGAAAGTAAAATTTCAATCACTCAGATAAGAACTAGTTTGCATCAACTTAGATGTGAAACCAAAAGATGAATGATACCTAACGAGAGCAGGCAAAAAAAAGATGTTGCTATTGTCTCAAGAAATGATGGAGACAGAATGTCATTATATCATGGAATGTTCAACCTGCAAGGATATTTAGATCAATTACATTGAGACACTAAACATGAACACCTTAGATAATCTATTTGAAGAAGAAAACATGATAAGGGTTACAGATTTCTTGGTCAAGAGACACAACAAAAGATCCAAGATGCAGAAGAAATAAGAGATTTAGTCAGCACAATGTTGTGGGATTTTCAATTATGGGCTTCACATTCTTATATGTTTGATATCTATTTGTGGGTCATGTAGATTGTTTGGCCCAAGGACATTATTAAAAACTTTCATTCATACATTCATTTATTTGCTTAAGATGATCTTATTCTCCTCATATTGTCCTCCAATATGATTGTTGTATTTATAAGACTCAAATTTTGTATTTTTCATTACATCCCTTATTTTTTTACTTGAAGTTTACATTTTTTATTTAAGTTTTTTTTTTAGGATCAAATGATCGTAAAAGTACTTGTTAAATAAAAAGATAACTACATAAATAAAGAGAAGTATGTAATGAGATATAATTCTATATATATCAAAGAAGTTTTGGGATTTGAATGGCATCAAAGAAGTTTTGTTATTCAACTTTCAAAGGATAAGTTTCTAAAGGTATCTACAATTACACTAAAGGACAAGATTCTAAATATTCCACCATATCACTAAGTTTAAATAGCCAATTTTTCATTGCAATTAATAGTTACAAAGGGTGAAATTTCAATTGTATAAGCCACCTCTACAACAAAAGGATGTTGCCACAACTATGCATATTCCACTAAATTGAAATAAACAAAACCATACACTATCGTCTTAACATAGAGACATAGATTGTAATGTAACTTGTAGATTAGCCCTTATAGTCTAGTACAATAAAGCTATATCAACTAGTGAAATGATTAAGTCATTATATTTGTATTTCTTCTTCTTTATTTTCAATGAACATATCAAGACCCTTATGTCCTAATATTTTACTATTATATATATTGTAAGAATCATAGTATAGTTTTTTAGTTAATATTACATGTGCAAATTTTTTAAAAAGCCAAGTAGAACAGCGAACATGCAAATCATAAAAACTCCTAAACCTAAGGTGCGATGACAAGCAACAATGAACAAGGGGAGTGGCATATGGTTGTGAGAAAAAGAACCAGACAAAGGATTCATAGGGAAACCAGATTTGTGTCTTATGATCTTAAGTCTCATTGCAATGAATGGATATCAAAGAAACCCTATGGAAAGGGCATCAGGAGATTCAATAACAGGTAACACAATCCATTCGCAAGTCATTAATGACATGAGGTCTACCAGAGGTGATTTTTGGTCTGCAAGTGGGGTGGCCTATCATAGTACGAACCCCCTTGATTTGTGTGCCTCATTTGTAGGCTTGCATGGATGCATTTAGGAATGCTTGGTACCTTTTTTATTTATCTTGTGTGTCATTTCTTTGATTGATTTTGTTCTACCACATGTGTTATTTATCTTTATTCTTTTTGACTAACCCTTGGTGCTCTAGTTTTATTTTTCCCTCGCATGTGTGTGCCATTATTTTTCTGATATGTGCCATTTAGGACTCGACTCGCTTGAAATCATGATTAGATTTTCTTTGAATGGCCATCTCTGGTGATAATAATGGAAATGATGGAAAGGATATTTGCAATAAATTGGGTGAAGATGAAGTTTTTGGTGATAGATCTAAGGATCCAACCAAAGTGTCTTACAAAGAAGTTGTGGCAGGACAATCTTCTCCTATGCTTCCGGACTTGACTTGTTTTGATGGAAAATTTTGTAGAAGGAAATTGGGGAGCAGAGGAGGAGAGCCCAACCCCAATAGAGATAGATGAGGTGATGGAAACATGGCGAAATGCTCAGACCTAGGAGGAGGACAAGAAGGTAAGGTCTCATCTTCTAGTGTGAATACCCTCACTCTCTCATCAAATGATGATATGATAAAGGCTATTAAAACACAACAATATCAGCTTAAAAGTATTGTTGTATTCTTTGTTTGTATGGATGTTGAATTCTTACCTGCTAGAAAATATTTGGACGATTGGTTTAACAATGTTTGGGGGAAAAAGCTTGGAATATTTGTTAGTTTTAGAAGAATGATTTAGAAAGGTTTGTTTGTTATTTTTTTTAAATCACATGGAATGCAGGAAACAATTTTTAAAAAGGATATTGGAATGTTGGTCAAACCCTATTTAGGGATTTTTCCCTGGTCCCCTAGAAGTAATGTTGAACATATTGTGGCCTAATCTTCTTCGAATTGGGTTGAATTAAGAGGAGTTCAACTAGAATTCAGGCCCTTTATTCCCCACATGCTTAATCCCTTGAGGTTTGTTCTCCAAGTAGAAGACTCTAGGGTTACCTTGTCATATTTATATGCTTGTATCCTCATTGCATTGAACCCTGAGGTGGTGCTTTATGAAGAGATATCAGTTTATATTGAAGGAGAGGCTTATTGTTGGGAAATGTCATGCTTGGCAATCTTGGGGCTTGTTTTCACTGCAAGCTAAATGGTCACACCAAACATGATTGCTCGTCACTTAAAAATATACAAAAAGCCTTTAATGTGATAGATCCAAATGGATTATCTCCGCAACTTGAGGAAAGTAAGAATAATGGTAATTATGTAAATTCAAATATTTCTAATAAAATTATTTCTAATACTTCTGGTTCCAATATTTTGAGCACAAGGCAAGTGGATACCATTGTAAAGTCATTAGATGAATTTGTTTCCTTAACCATTTCTCTCTTTGAAGATAAGTTCAAGGTTTGACTTGCAAGCCAATCTAGAAACCTAGTGCCCCCCAACCCATTCGGGTGCCAACCTCAATATATTCTTATTGGTAGAGAGAAAGTTAATGGTGATGATGCCCTAACCAAAAATGCACAACAATTAGCCCCGGATAAGATTAATGATATTGCAAAAAAGAAAAGGTATCTTGAACATCACTCTATTGAACAAACCATAGTCTATGTTGACCCCAAGCCTTTTGTGTTGTAATGCAACCAAAATTCTCAAATGGTGCCCTTTGAGAAAGGTTGTCAAGATTTGATAGAAATCAGGTTTACTAAAGTTGTTAGCAAAAAGGAAAAGAGGAAGACATGTGAGAGGCAAAACAATTGAAAAAATAATGAGCGAAGAAGCAAGCTTAAGAGCTCTAAAATTCTAGAATGTTTTAATAGATTATGCAAGAACCAAACTCCCCCCTCAAGTTAATCATGAATATGCACATTTTGGAATATCAGAGGGCTTGAAATGCCAGACAAAAATATATTGTTAGAAATTGGTGTAATAAACTGCATAGGAAGGACATTATCTTCTTGTAGGAGATTAAAGTTATTGGATATCATGCCTTTAATACCCTAAATTTTCTATGGGATAAAGCCACTTGCTTGTACTCTAGGTATGACAGAGGAAAGGGGGGTGGATATCCTTGTTGGTCCACAATGGATTAATAAAATTATCTCCAAGGGGGTTTCTCCCTATCAACAGGCTCAATGGGTCACTTTTAAATCTAATAATAAGGAGGTAGTGGTCTGCAACATATATGCCCCAAATGATTACCGAGATAGGGCTAGCATATGGGACTGGTTGGCATGCAATATTCCTTATGCTTGCTGGATATTTATTGGGGATTTTAATATGGTGGATAATGGTGATGACAAGTCTGGAGGAGTTAAGCATGCTTGGAAAGGAAATAAATTATTTTTCTAGACCAAACTTAAAAGAAGATTTAATATCAGTGATCCTCTGGAAAAGGTGAAGAAAGAATATGATAGTATTTGGTTCACTTGGTGTAATAACCAGTCCAACAAGCATAGAATGTATTTTAGGTTGGATAGAATTTACATGGAATCCTCTATATTTGGTTTTGCACATCCTTCGGGACAGGCTCCTATATGTGTATCTCCAGTGAGTATATCTGACCACTCCCCCATTTTTGCATGCATTGCATTTAAAGAGTCCCTGTCAAAGAATAGTATACATAAGAGGAAAAATATATTTAAACTTAACACCTCTTTGCTTCAAGATGATGAAGCATTGGAGGCCATCAGAATAGTTACCTATCTCTCCAAATTTTGCAAACTTTGATCCTCTCCTAGAGAGAAGTGGGATCAATTAGTTGAAGTGTGGAAAAATATGTTTCAAATCATAGGAACCAAGGAAGCCAAAGATAGGAGGTAGGAAGAGTGGTATTACTAGAAAAAGCTCAACGAGTCTAAAAAAGCTCTTCAAGTTAAGGGTGATGACAATAACCTAGAACAAGAGGTGATCACCTCTAAAGTGCAGTTGAGGAGAATTCAAAACTATAAGATCCAAGGGAAAAAAAGTAGAGCTAAGGAAAGATGGCTCAAGGAAGGTGACAGAGGATCCAAGTATTTTTTTAATCTTATTAGAACCAAATAGAGTAGGGAAGAGATTAGTAGGGTTCAGGTGGAGAATGGGTATACTAGTGACAACAAGGAGATATTGAATGCATTTACTTAATTCTATAAATAATTGTTTGCTTCAAAACATGGCTATGATAACCAAAATGCAATGCATCAATGTGTCAAGCTTATCACTAGAAAAGTGACTAAGGAATAAGAAAGGATTCTTATCCAAAAATAGACTTGAAAGATATTGAGGATGCCATAGGCTCCATGGCTAATGGGAAATCCCTTGGCTTGGATGGTCTCCCTACTGAGCTCTACAAACAGAATAAAGATTGGATCTCGTATGAATTGATGGAGTTGTATGAAGATGCTTATGAGAAAGGCTCTCTTGGGAGAAATGTTAATAGAGGGGTAATCAAGCTTCTTCCAAAAAATGGGGACAGATCCCAAATAAAAAAATTGGAGACCAATTACATTACTAAACCTATCATACAAAATTATTACCAAACTCTTGGCCATGATAATTTCTGACATGCTTAATGAAATTATCTCTTTTACCTAGACTGGTTTCATTAAAGGAAGATAATTTTTAGAAAATATTATCACATGTTGGGAAGCTATGCATTGGGCCAAAATGGATGGGAAAAATGTGGCTATGATGCTACTAAATTTTAAAAAATCATATGACATGATTGAGTGGTTAGTTTTCCTTAGCATGTTAAAGGCATATGGGTTTCCATTGTACTTTTGTAACTGGGTTTCCATATTGTTCAGAGATTCATCTATAGTGATAGAAGTTAATGGTAACTATTATGATCCAATCCCTCTTGGTAGATATATAAGACAAGGATGTCCCCTGGCACCAACATTTTTTGTTATTGTTGTTGATGCTCTTTTCTACATTCTTAAGGCTTCAATGCTTGGTCCCTCTGTAAAAGGTATTACATTACCAAATAAGGAAGACTTAATTATTGAGTAGTTTACAGATGATAGAATGATGTTTGTTGATTTGGCAGAAGATAATTTTGATAATGTACTTAATAGACTTTAATTCTTTGTCCTAGCCTCAGGAGAAAAAAATTCCCCCCACAAATCCACTTTGCTATGTTGGTCAGATTCATCTCCTCTTGAAAGAGACCGGTAGTGGTCTGGGTCTTCCACTATTGTTAGGTATTTGGGTACACCTTTTTCTATTGATCCTTCTATCAAATACATGTGGTCTTGGACATATAAAAAAAATGAGAATAAGTACTTCAAGTGGCAAATACATATGCTCTCAGTTGTTGGCAGAGCTCAAGTGGTGCATAAATTGTTGTCTTCCCATTTAGTTTATTATGCCTCTACCTGGTTGTTTACCAAATATCAAACCAATAAGTTGGAAATAATACTAAGGGAATTATGGTGGTCTAATGGGCTTGGGAATAGGTAAAGGCACTATGTCAAATGGGAGTGGTGTTGCAGCGCAAAGGAGATGGGAGGTCTTGTATTGAGAGATTTAAAGACACAGAGAACCGCCCTAGCCTCTAAATGGATTGTCAAAGTTCTGATTGGCAATGAGCCATGGAAATTATTGGTTAGGAATAATTTGTTGAGATCTAACATAAAAAGGGGGAAACAATGGAAAGATATGCCTATATGTGATATAGTCTTTGATAATTTTGAGATAAAGGTTTTTGGCTCATGTGTTTTTGCTTCCCTTTGGAAGGCACAATATCAAATTAGGTCTTTCCTCTATTCTAGGAGTGTTGTTAGAATAAATCCTACTTATGTTGTGATGGATAGGTCTATTTGGTGGGGCACATTTCTTAAGGATAAACCTCTTTCTTTAACACAAGGTTTCTCTACCAAGATATGGTATCGTAAGGGCATCTCTCTCATATAGGATATCATGGTTTACAACTGGTTTGGCTCTTGGGAGGAAATAATTACTAAATTCAATATCCTTGGCTCTCAAAAGAAAACTTACACTTTGATTTATAAAGTTGTTGGCAGATTCTTTCCTGGTAAGATTATGGATTCCTTGCAATTTTTGGATCAAATTAAATGGGTTGATGGTAAGGTGTTTGGTGAGTATTCTAGTAAGAAAACTTATAAAATGTTAAAAGAGGATTCAGGCATTATCAGTGGAATCAATCATATCTAGGGTTATACCTGATCGAGTTCTAGATGGCACATTATTTTTTATTTATTTTGGCATTCTCCTATTGAGCCTAAGAAGGCATGTTTTAGATGGATTTTATTACTCCAAAAACTTGTTGTTGGTTTCACTATTTCTTCTATTAGTTTACAGTCTGTTAATTGTTCCATTTGTAACTATCTTGAAACCTTTGAGCATTTTTTTTTAGTGTAAGTTTGCATTTAAGGTCTGGTCTTTGTTTTTTGGTCACCCCATCACCTAGAATTCTAGACTTGATCTCTCTTGGCATGAGATACTTGCAGGGTTTGTGGAGGATTTTAATTTCAAATTGAATAAATTTTGGTTTACACTAACTACTAAAATATTGTGGATCATTTGGAAGCAGAGAAAAAAGGAAATCTTCCAAAGTAGTAAAGAAGATCTTACTGAGTTTAACTCCAAACTCACTCATTTCTACATAATGTCACATGTCTCTTCCATCCTTGAAGTACCTAGGGATAGATTCCTCACTTTGGTGATGGAAGGAGCAATTATCATATTTCAAAAAGACATGCAAGCTTCCAAATACTTTGAAGAACACTCAAAGATGTTGAAAAAAGATGAGTTGGAGAATCTAAATAATGTCATTAGAGAAAAGCAGACCAACATTGAACAAGAGAATATGAGGATCAAAGAATTGAAATAAAGGAATGATGCAATAGGTGATGATGTAGAAGGTGATATGGCATCCCACAAGGATCATTCAGGGATCCCTCCTATTTATAACTATGTTGAATACAGGGGCAATAGTAATGATGGATAGGAATAATATTATAGTCCAAATAAAAATTAAAAGTTTTTTATCAGTTCCCTTTTTGGTTATTAGAATATGTAATTAGATGTATATCTCTTGTAATTTTTTAATGTATATCCTTATGTAAAATTCATATAAGGTATATTGATCTCTAAGGAGAAAAACTTATCGATAGCAACATATTTTTTGGTTGTTATTATCTTTTGATCCTAATACTTCTCATGTAATACAATTTATAAACTATTATAATAGAAAAAAAGTCATTAATGGCATGGGAAGTTTTTAAACCAGGCTCATCAACACATATCAAAGTACCCTAGAAGTTCTTTGCCCATGTTTCCAAAAAATAGGATTATGGAAAGGGCTCATAATGAAAAAATATCTATTCCATGGAAGTTTGCAAGTATGTGGGTCATTCCCTTATCTAATTCTCACCCTTCTTGTGCCATGGGTGCAAATTGTATTCTACTAGGATCTAAAGATGTTTCTTATCCACAAACCCCAAAGAAGATAGTCGATAATACCGACCTTGCACATTCATAGTACCCTAATCATGAAAAGGTGAATACGAACTTACAAATTGAATCTAGGGTTCTAAAGGTAGACATTCAACCATATATTATTAAATGGTAGTAGTTAATTTCAAAAAGAAGGGTTTGATGGCTATGTTGGGAGGTCCTAGTATGGGGATGGAAGATATGGAGAGTTGGTGGAATAATTCATTACATGACTAGTTAAGTATTTCACACCTAGCTAGAAAATTTATCATGACTGAATGCAAATCTAAGGAATTGAAGAATTATTTTCTATCTAGTATAAATCTAATGTTTATTTGTTATGCATTTCACTTCTTTGATTGGTTTCCAAATTTTGACGCATTTTCATATAAACCTACTACAAACCCTAGTTGGATTAGTTTAGGTTTTCTTCTAGGTAAACTTGTTAAATGGGATGCTTTAGAGATCATTGGTAATAATTTAGGCACCTTCCTTAGTTTTGATAAATCTAGTTATGTCATAGGAGAACTCAAAATTTTGGTAGAAACTAATGCTCTATGCAAAACCAGTTCCTTACAAATATTCACAAAGCTAGGTTGCTATGAGATCTTTCCTAGATCATACCTAGGACCGATTGAGGTAAACAAACTAATTCTCTCTTACGCTTTCATTTATCCTAAAGACATTTTGGAAAAATTAGGCCTGCAACCTTAGACTAATATCCTTGTTCTTGATGCATCTATACATCTTAATTTAAAATAACAAGGCGGGGGGGGCTTTTATATTTTTGTCAACAATTCAAACTACACAAAGTTTGAGGTCGGGGAATATAATAATCAAGTTGAAAATGGTAATAACAATAATTAAGGTAACATAATGGACCCTACTACTCCAACCCTTGTAGATATATTACATCTTTCTAGTATCCCACTCTATGGTGTAGTAGAATCTAGCCTAGATCAAGAATAGATACATAAAAAGCTTGATATATTTGATCAAGAAAATAATCATACTATTGAGATTAAGCAGGTAACTAAGGAAACTTATAATCTTAACCATTTGAATTCTACTACTCCTGATAATATCGTCTTAGATTCTCCCTATATGGAGGTATCTCATGTTGTTTTAATAGGTCTAAACCTAGATCAAGATCAAATTTGTAGTAAATTGATGACAAATTTGGTTACTCTATGTAATATTATGGCAAAAATGTTTTTTGTTCATGATCAAGTTAGAGAAGAGTTGGAATGTTGGTATAAACTAAAGCAACAAGATTGTATCAACAAATTAGCCTCTACTCCTAACTTGGATAATATAGAAGATAATATGAAAACTATTGAGCATAGGATTGAGCCTACTGATGATACTACTACTCCTTCTATTAGGGATACCATTTTTATAGGTCCACCATTTGATTCTAATATTAAGGATCAGATTCCCCTTGAATTAGATACTATATATAATATTATTGGGATTAAACAAGATATTGATGAAGATCTCATTGATGATAATGAAAAATGTTGAGGTTAATGTGTAGTTAGACAAAGAGGTAGACAATGCCTTCTTTGAAGGGGATTGTAGAGAGGTTGAGGAATAAAATACAAGAGAGAATGATCTTTTAGATCCCTTGGTAGTTGAGATTAATAACAAAACTTAAGGCAAATTAGGTATTGCCCTAACTTGCCTTGGAATCTCAAGCCCAGTATGTGGTAAAATAATGAAAAAAAGAGGAAGGAAATATCTAAATGACCTTATAAAATTATATGGGGTTGTTGATAATGATACAAAACTCACTTCAATTTTCCAAGTTGGGAAGGGGAAGGTCCTTCCCATGGTCCAATGAAATTTGACCTTTACACAAGATTAAGTCATTTTTCAATGTGTTGATATTTCAATACACTCACTAAATGGAATGTTAGGGGCTTAAACACCCCTAACAAACAACACTTGCTAAAGTGCAATATAAATATAATGGAGTCTGAAATTATCTTGATACAAGAAACCAAGCTAACTAAGATGAGATGAACAAGTTTAGTAAGAGAATTGGTTTATGGAAAGTAGAAAGTGTATGTGGTGAAGGTGCTTCAAGAGGTCTAGTTGTGCTATGGGACCCTAGAAAATATGTCTTAGAGTTAAACATTAAGAGATCTAATTGGATGGGTGGTTGGGTATGAAGCATTAAGACTTCCCTATGTTTCTAATTAATTAATGTATATGGTCCAATTAGTACAAGTACCAAAAAGGATCTTTGGATTAAAATTGGAAATTTCAATAATCTTCATAGAGATAGAAACTATTTATTAAGTGGAGATTTTAATGATACGGTATTATCTTCTATACTAGCAATTTCTAGCTCTGATCATTTCCCAGTCAAATTAGACATTATTGAAGAATATAAGCCTTCTAGGAACCCTTTCAAATTTGAAAATATGTGGTTTCAAGATTTTTAAAAAAATCTAATTTTATTAGAAGAATGGTGGAATGAGGTAAGCTTTGAAGGATAAAAAAAATGTTCTTCTTTGTAGCTAAATTGAAATCTCTAAAATTTAAAATTTTAAACTGGAATAATGGACAGTTTAAAAATATATTTGAAGAAAAAATAAGCATAGAAAGTAGCATGCAAGAATTAAATGAGGAAGTAATTAGGGTAGGTATGAATAAGGATAGTTATTTAAAAGAGAAAGAACTACTTTAGAATCATGAGGAACTGCTAACCAAAGAAGAAATATTTTAGAAACAAAAGTCACAAGAAACTTGGCTCTCTGATAGTGATAAAGATTTTTTAAAAATCATATTAGTACAAAATACAGAAGAAATATTAATAGGATATTAAAAATAAAGAATGAAAGAGGAGATATGATTGAAAATACTCAAGACCTTGCATCTAAATTTGTTAACTTTTATCAAAATACCTTAAGTAATTGGGAATTATCTGGTCTACATGCTCAATCGTAGTTGTTAAATAACATCCCCAAACTTATAAAAAATGATGAAAATAGGATCCTTTGTAGTAAATTCACTTTGAAAGAAGTCAAAACTACACTCTTCTAACTTCACCTAGATAAAGCACCTAGTCCTAATGGTTTTCAGGTTGGTTTCTTTAAAAAATGTTGGTATTTTTTAGGTAATGAATTATGAGAAGTTGTTTAAAACACTAGAGAGTCAAGTAATCTTTTGAAGGAAATCAATAACACATTTCTTACCCTTATTCCAAAAAAAAGTAATTCTAAAGAATTAGGTGATTTTAGACCAATTATTTTATGTAATACAGTTTATAAAGTCCTTTCAAAAGCATTGGCCAATAGAATTAAAAAATTAATGCCTCACATTATTTTAAAAGAGCAAACAAGATTCGTTCTAGGCACATCAATCTTTGAAGGCATTATCATAGTACAAGAAATCATACATTCAGTCCAAAATACAAAAGGCCCAAGTATGCTAATAAAGGTAGATATTCAAAAAGCATACGACAAAGTGGACTAGCGCTTTTTGTGTAAATGTCTTGAAGCCTTTAGTTTATCCAAATAATGGATTAGTCTTATTTTTAATTGTTTGTCCTCTCCTAAAATATCTCATTTGATCAATGTTACACTTGAAGGTTTTTTTGATATATCTAGGGGATTGAGACAAGGGGACCCCATATCCCCTTTCCTTTTTAGTATAATGGTTGAAGCTTTTGGAAGGACATATGAAAAATCTTATTAGCAAGATTTAATCTCAGGAATTAAAGTTACTGAAGGGATTCCCAATGTCACGCATCAGTAATTTGTTGGTGACACTTTTGTTGGAATTATGGAAAGGTGTGTACTAAGAGGGGAGGGATGAATTAGTACCCGTAAAAACTTTTCAAATTGAATCCTTGTAAACATGTAAATCAATAACTGACTATATCATTTACATTCACCATACATCCAATAACATAACTGAAATGTAAATGCATGTAATCTAATCAAATATGCAAACATGAAACTTCATACACATATAACACATGTATTTTGGTATCACAAAAACCCTTATTAGAAGGTAAAAACTGCAGTGGGGATGACACCCTCAAAGCTTCACTACTACAGTAATAAAGTGGTTGGTTAAGGCTACAAAGATTTGATCAGTTCTGGTGATCTTACCGTATTAGGAGTAACAATAAGATTAGCTAGATCTACCTAGTTAGAGGATTTTAGCAACACAATTAAGTGTGCACTCGGTTAAGAGATTTACAAAAAGAATTGTTAAGTCCACTCTATTAAGAGATTTAAGGTCTGCTACAATGGTTAAAAGGTAATAATAAGATTGATTTGTAAATAGCAACTAATCTTGCCTGATATTGGATCTGTTATCTACTTATCTATTATCACCTCAATGTGATTGATCTCTTCTTTGAATATTGCTTAGTAGCCTTCTATTTTTGATAAATTGTATGCTTTATCAATGCTTCAAACTTTAATGTTGTCTGATCTTTAGATGTCTCCTAAAAAATGGCAACTACTTCATGTGTGATACATGTCAAAATGACATCTAAACAATATTTTTATCAAACTGATTTGACCTAATTAGGGTTTAGATACTATCTTAGAAAACCTAAGATCTACGGTTCAAATGAATAACCTAGATCATCTTTACATTGGAATCATCAATTATTAAATGATTACATCCATATTTAATTTCACATCGATCTTGGTAAACCATTTTCTAATCAATGTAAATCATTTGCCTTGTAGTTTGTGCCATTCCAAACTGCTATGTCATTTCCTATTTCACTAGATGTACAATGTATTCATCACTTGGTATTTAACCGGTGCTCAGTGCATATGAATACTCGGTACTCGGTAATCATGTGGCTTAGTAAGAGTGCTAGGTCAAATTTGTACTCAGTTATTATAGAGATTTGCCTTGTATCTAGCTTGGTGTCTAGGCTTTGTGTGTTGATCAACTGACTTGTCTTGTCTCCTTTACTGACTGCATGATTGAATGATACTAATGACAACCATTAATGCTCTTAGGAGTAACAAATTTACTTCCAAGAAAAAGTGCTAAGGAAAAAGCTAGACATTATAAGGATATCTTAAATCAATATATAAAAGTTTTAGGACAAAGGATTAATGTTGGAAAATCTAAGGGTTTTTTTTTTCTTCTGAATACTAACTCCAGGCTTGAGGATGAAATATGTCACATTTTAGGCTTCACCAAAGGAAATTTCCCATGTAGATACTTAGGAATGCCCCTTGATAAAGTGAAAAAAACTTCTAAACTATGGGATCCCATTTCTAAAAAGTCAGATTTGAAAATAGAGAATTGGAAAGGGAAATGGTTATCAAATGTAGGTAGAGAAACTATGCTCAAATCAATCTTATCAGCTATTCCAACCTATCAAATGTCTTGTTTTCCCCTTACACAAGGTGCTATAATCAAATTGGTAAAGAAACTAAAAACCTTTTTCTTGCAAGGAGCATCAGAAAGAAAAAAAGATGACTTTAATTAAATGTGACAAGATATCTAGATCACTTAAAGTAGGAGGGTTGGGTGTTAATAACATGAAATAGTAGATTTTAGCCTTAGGTACTATTGGGTATATTTTAGGTTTTCTGAGGTTTTTGGCTCCAGGTCCTTGTCCTATGTCTTTGCATATGTCTTCGTCTGGTTTAGGGTTTTAAAATTTCTCAAAATTTGTCATATTTGTGTTAGAAAACCCCCGCCTTTTATTTTTTTGCCTTAGAGTGATCATTTCATTGGTTAGTTTTGAGTGTGCCCTAGTTCCTTCTATTTACACATTACTTTTTGGTCACTTAAGTCTTCCAATTTGCACGTGGTCATTCTTTTCCTTATCTTCGCTAAATCATGCAATATTTTTCCAAGTATTCAAGTCTTTCAGCAAACTAGCAACAGTGGTGAGTCCTTTATTATCTTTCTCCTTGTCGCTGAATCTCCTAGTTTATGTCATGGTTAGTCTTAACATCCAATGATTTAGTGACCGTGTAGTCTCTTATTCTCTTATTTCCTAGTAGTTTGCTCTTAACATTCAGTGAACGGGTGTAGTGGTCATCTCTTCATCACTGAATTAAGTGGTCTTGCTCTTTGTTATTTGGTGACTCAGCGAAGACTGTTGATCATCTTCTGGATCAACGGTGAAGGTTTAATCTCATGATAAATGGACCCTACCACATTATATTCAGCGATTCAAATATTAGTTCATGGTCTCATAAGTCACTTAGTTTAGCTGCTCTGATAAAGTATTTTGGAAAAGGATAAAGTTCTTCTTAGTCACTTGATCTCAGGAAAAGATGGTGAAGCTCCAAATCATTTGGTGATTAAGCAAGTCATGTGTTCACTGAATCTCAGAATCAGTTGATAAAGTCCCAAGTCTTTCAGCGATCTGGCAAACAAAGCAAAGTTAAAGGTGTGTTTCCTTCAGTCGCGTGTTCTCGGAGTGAAATGATTAAGGTTTTAAAATTTGGGAGATTAAGCGAATGATGTGTTCACTGAATCTTGTAATTAAAAGGCAAAGGTCTAATGGATTGGGTGACTCAGTGACAACCGCTGATTATTTTCAAGATCTACGGTTAGCGCGTAATTTCATAATGTAGCCTGAGGTATGAAAGGTATTTAGCGAATGGGAGATTTGGGGTATTCGCTCAATCTCGAAATCTGACTGTGGTTAAGCATTTCTTTTCGAGAATGCGAGATTTTTGTGTTCACTAAATCATGGGATGGAATAAGAGTTAAGCATAGCTTTCTTAGATTAAGAGATTTAGTTGTTTGCTGATTCTCCAGATGTCACTGTGGTCAATGTGTTTTGTTCACGGGTTTGAAAAGGGCTCTATTCACTAGATCTCCAGATTTTTGCTCTGTTAAGAAAAGGATTGCGAGAATTGGCGAAGCCTTTGGTTGCTTATTCTCTGAATTTAACTGTGGTTGATCCAAGTATTCCGAGAACTAGAGATTTCCTTCAGTCATCCAATCTATGATTAAGGCGGGGTTGTGATGGATTTTAAAAGAAAGTCTAAGGACCGTTGATCATCTTTGGGATCAACGGTGGTCGCTAAATCTCCAAGTAAAGTCATGAGTTAAGAGGTCACTCTGAGATTTCATGAATGGCCTTATCGCTAGATCTCTAAACTTAACCCGGGATTAACATTTCTTTCAGAGATTGTGAGATCCTTTGTTCGCCGGATCTCTGAATCAAGTCTGGTTAAGTTTTCATCCTAATCAATGCTATGAGTTGTTGTGACATGGAAAAGGTACTCTGCCAAGCTGGAAAAAGGTAAAATGTCATCCAATCAGGTTTTAATGAGGGTTTTTATCAGTAATTAAGGATTTTAATGCAAAAAGTCATGATCATTGCTCTTGTGCTCTATTTTTTATTTTTTAAATCATACTGTCAACATCCACGCCATGGCTAGCCTTGATTTGAAGGTTGGTAATATGCATAATTGAATGCAGAAGTGACTAAGGCAAGATTTGTTATGATTTAGAAATTGTACGCATTCAATTTTTAAAGGTATATAGGTAGGAATTCATTGCTTTCTATGCTCAAAGCTATTCTGAAGATAATTGAGATTATTGGCACTGAAGTAGTGAGTGAAGAGTAAAATAAGTTGCAGAACTATGGGATTTTTGTTTTGTCAAGATGAGTCATCCAAAGGCCAGCGTTGCATCATCTAGTGGAGCAGCAAAAGAGCAGGGTGGTGAAGATAAAGGAAAGCCCAATTATTCAAACAAGCTCCTCAAATTGCTTCCCAGGTCTAATCAAAACAAGAAAGCCATTGATACGACTTTTGAGGATCTCATGGACAAGTAGAGGGACCCTATCACTCCTTTGGCCTTAGGTTACACAATCTTCTCATACTTTTATAATAATAGGCATAAGGCTATACCTATTTGCAATTCTTGGGCTTTGGGGATGGCAAAGTTAATTGTGTCTAATGTTTTCCTAGATGTTGATTTGATTATTGAGTTGGCTAGGCTGTATGATCCTATCTCTAGAACCATTAGGTGTGAGGACCAATCTACCTTTATTACCTTGGATTGGGGATCATTCATGAAGGCATTTGATTTCTTTGCCTCCTCTTCCACTGAAATTGATTTGAAAAGGGAAAGGCAGAAATACGCAAGTAATATTGGATCAGTTAAGAGCCAGGTAGTTAAGCATATGCCCAAGCAGGGTAAATGCATAGCTCCTCTTCCTACAAGTATGAATGCTCCTTATGAATTTAAATCCCTCAATCACTACATGAAGTTCTTGTGTCATGGGCTGTGTAGGGTTCCAAGGATAGAAGATGAAGAGAAAATTCCTACTAACCTATTAATGATAATTCTAGATCTTCAGAATTCTCATACCAACACTGACTATGATTACATCCAGTATGTAATTGATAGAATGCATGAGGGGTTAATATATGTTAAGGAAAGTAAGAGGTCTGTTAGATTCATGCATTACTCCCTCTTAATGCACTTGATTTTATACCACCATGTCAATTGTCTTAATGCAAGAATGTTGAAGTTGAGGACTTCTTTTGAGGGCCATCCTAACCCAGTGCAATTTTGGTTAAGGGTGTGGAATTACACATCCAATGAATGTAATTTTTCTGTCTTTCAGAATTATTTTGTTTATTCGATTCTTGGGATGTTGGGAACAAATGTAGTAAGGTTGTCAACTAAGGTCTTGAAGGTGTTAAGGCCAATGCAGTATGAAGATAAGTGGCCAGGAAACCATAATTGGGGTGATTTCTACCTTGGGGCCAACTTCACAGTTCTTAGAGTTTATGGTTGCCCCCAGCCCCCACACTTGCTCCCTAAATTTGTGCCTCTTAGGGTTTCTATGATGGAATTTATTTGGAAATTGATATGGACTAATAGAGAGGACTTAGCATCCCATAGGAAGGGTACCTTCACACCAAGGCAATTCATAATTGGCAGTTTCTTGATTGGAAAGAGGGCACTGGACTAGGTCAGTATTTGGATCAATCATTTCAAGATGATTTCAAGCACCTGTCAGTACATTGATTCTGAAGATTTTATCAAGACTGCTAGGATGACATTAATCCCCAACATTGGGACAATCAGAGAACATGAAGGCTTGGATGAAGAGGATGTGATAAGAAACATCTTGGATCAAGATGAAGCCTAAAGAAGGTGGACCAAGTATTTTGACTTGCTAGATTTGGAGGTCAGACTTAAGATGGCCCAGATTCCTTTTAATGGCTATTTCCTAAAGCTCTCATACTTGAAAAGAATGGAGAAGATGATAAAAATGCATGGCACCCTGTCTAACCAATTGGATGGGTTGATTGAGGATAAGTTGGATGTACCAAGAGATTACTCTACTTTCGAGCTAGAGGAATTCACTGATGACTCACATGAGGGTGATAGTCCACCTCAAGTTGGGGACTTGTCGATTATTGATTTGACCCAAGATCCACCAGAAGGAGGGGATACTTTAAAGCCGCCATTGAAAAAATAGAGGCTTGAAGTAGGTGAGCCTTCAAAGGAGAAAAAATAGAGGAAGGTACGTGATAGAGCTTCTACTCTTGTGCCTAGTAAAAGAGCCTACCATCATCAACTAAGAAAGACCATCAAAGATGGAAAAAATATTGTGTCAAAAGAGGAAGGGGAATTGCCCCTACTATTTGGAAAAGATGAAAGACAACTTTATCAAGAGGAGTTCCTCGGTGATTACCAGTTCATCCAAAGTAAAGAGTTTAGGGATTTTATCATTTGGAGGAAAAAAAATGAGGTAGCAAAGGCCCTTCCTGAAGGGATGCAACCCAGTGAAGAGACTATGAGGGCTCTGACATCATATGACCCGAGTCTTGAAAAGATTACTATGGAGGAAGCTAGAGAAATGGTAAAGTCAAGTGGCATGCTTCTAATTCCCAGATGGGACTTGACTTCTGCCTTCATCATTGATTAGATAAAAAAGAAGCTAGAGGGTAGCCTGTCATATGAAGTGTAAATTAAAGATATGATCAGAGGAAGTGGCTATGACCCTAAGTCTCAAGCTGTTGCATTGTGGTCCCTGGCTCCTAGAACTTAAAAGCCATCACTAATAAGTATTGAAGATAAGATGGAAGGAGATAAAATTGTTTGGACTATCCAAAATACCACTGATCTTGAGGTTTCCAAGGCAATAACACACTTTTCCCACCTTAATGAGGCAAAAACAGTCCAGTTATCTGAAAGATATGACAAATTATTTGAGAATTCCATGAGGGTGGCTAAGGATAGAGACCTGAAGCTCATGATAATAAAGAAAATGGAGGGTGAACTGGAAGATCTAAAGGCCAAGCTTGAAAAAGCTTCAAAGGTAGTTCCTCCCCCTCCTTTGCAAATTGAGGCCCCTTCTCAGCCAGAAGCAGAGGATCCTGACAGGCCAGCTGAAGATCTAGAAAAGGTGAGGCTAGATGCATCCTTGAAGACCATGGAGGATGTTGTGCAACTTAGACATAACAAAATAAAGGAGAAGATGGACTTAGTCCATTAGTCATTTGTCTTGTTACATAAGACAAATGAGAAAGTAAATGAGTCACTGGCTACTTTGGAGCCACTTTACAATATCTGGTCCGGGAGAAATTTGTTATTTGAAAATCTTGATGCCCTATAGCAACATAAGCCTGATATCCCTGAAGTGGTGACAGGGGTGTATGAAAAGATTGGGTTGGATAGTGTTGTTTCAAAGTTCTTCAAAGGTAAGTCAAATCAAATAAAGGCCAAGATGACAATGTTTGATGAGGATTATAGTAGGTACTTGCCCTCGATGTACAATGATGATGGAAGCATAATCAATGTGGATGCATGGAGGCTAAGCATGGACCAATTAATAATTGTATGCACCCTAAAATGGTCGTCTAGACTTTGGGCCCCCATTTAGCAATTTATCAAATCCCTGAATCAATATTTTTCAAAAATCAGCATTCTATCAATTATATCAATATCCTTGATCAAGTCCTTTTTTATCATTTTCAATTATTTGCCTTGGGCTAACCATTTTATCCTAAGTCTTTATTTATTTAAAAGGAATATTTCTTCCCCTTTTATTAAATAAAAAGCCCCCACTTTTCCTCTTATCCTAAGTTGCACAAATAAAGCATTTTATAAAAAGAAGAAAAGTATTTTTTGTCTCATATGGACACAAAAGTCAACTCTTATTTTCTCATTGGAGGATATTTGTGCACATGGATTGCTCTTCTTTGATGCTCCACCGTTGATTAAATCTTTTGCCTTTTAATCTCCATGGTCCATTCCTTCTCATTTCCTATAAAAGAAGAGCTATCTTCTAATTTGCATATGCATTTTTGAATACTAATATTATGCTGCAGGTTTTCTAGGTTATTTGGAGCTCTTTGAAGACATCCTTGCATCCAAGCTTTGAAGACATTGTTGTTGCATTTCATTTAGTTTGCTTTCATAGTTGCATAATCATGGCATTCTTAGCTTAGATTTCATTTTATGCAATAGATTAATCTCACATAGTTTAATTAGGAGGGATTGTAACACTTGTACTTTCCTTTCATAGTCTAGTTTGCACTTTCCTTTCATATATTAGATTTCCTTTCAAGCATTGCATTGTTATCATTTAGCTTAGTTTGCATCTTCATTCTTAGCTTGCTTGCATTACATTTCATTTTGATTCTTGAGGATATTGGCACTCTTTCCCTTGTCTTCACTTGAATCTCTCATTGTGTGGTTGACTAGCAAGGTCATTAGCTTCATAGCTCTAGCTGAGAGCAATTTTACAATCTTGCAACTCCATACATAGAGAGCTCTGGATCAATTTTTGAGACCTCATTCTTGAGTATTCTTGATTGTAAGGATTCATAGAATTTTACTACTTTTGTGTGTACATTTCTGGCGCTCACCGTGGGGCAGAGTAGACTAGCTTTGTCCCTTTTTTTTCTGCATTTTCATCAATTTCTGTCAATTTCGGCAAGTTTTGAGCTTAATTTTTGGGCTCTATTTTTTTGTCTCAGACTATCGTGTGATACTTCCAGAAGTATCACGCGATAGTTCTCTGTATGTGCGCGCGATACTTCGCTTGTCAGAAGTATCGCCTGAAAAATTGGCACCCATTTTTTTGAAATTTTTGCAAATGGTATCAAAAGTTTAAATGTGATATATCATTGGAAAGCTCTTTCTGAGCTTGATCTAACCATGTTGGGTTCATTTTCAAATTTTTCTATTTGATTAGCTATTTTACTTGCAGATCATCTAATTTTATTTTATTTTTGTATTTTGCTAACCTTGTGGGCCTAACAAGTTGTGGCTTGCTTTTGCGTACATGCTTAAAATAAAAACAAGAAAAATCTACTAGACAGTCTAAGCGCGTTGCGTGGATTTGAGGTATTTATTTGCATCTCTATAACATTTGGATTTTGGATCTAAAAAGAACCTCTCATGTGTTTGGCTTGAGTGTTTACTTGCTTTCATAGGCACATCTCTTTTATGCTCTTAATGGTGAATGAAAGAACATAGATTTGTTTTTACAAGTTTGTGTAAGTGAATGCTTGCGTTTAAACCATAAGTAATTCTTGGTTTCCAATATCAAATATCTCATTGAGTGATTGAGGGCATGGATTCATTCCTTGTTTTCATAGGGAGTTAAATGCACCACTTTGTGGACTCACTCTATGTTTGCTTGGAAAGTTAAATATTCCATTGATTCAACCCTTTTTCATTTGTGAGTAGTATTGATAAGCAACTTTAGAATACTTTTGATTGATCTTGTTAGCTAAATTGGGTTGTTGGACTCGCTTATTTCTAATCGCCCCTCATTTCTGCCCTTTGGATGCAAGGTCAGCATTCATACATAGGGGAGGGGTCTACTTGAAAAGAGCGTTAAGTGTTCCACAAAGTTTCTCCCTTTTTATGCTTTCTTGATCTCATTAGTTTTCTAAGGTGTGGACTCGCTTTGAGTTTGTGTGAGGAGTTAAATGTTCCACTTTTGGACTCACTTTGAGTTTGTGTGAGGAGTTAAATGTTCCACATTGTGGACTCACTTCACACTCATTTGAAGAGTTAAATATTCCACTTTTTGGACTCACTTCACATTTACTTGAAGAGTTAAGTGTTCCACCTTTAGTGCTTTAAATAATTTTGATAGTGAATTGCTTAATTTTTATTTTTAGAAGGCCTGCTTGAGGACACATCACCTCAAGGGACAACCTTAACTCCTATGTTCCAGTGGAGTATAAATAGCAGGTGGTGAATCAAAAGACACCTCTCTTGGGAATTGAATTTGATATCACTCTTGGCTAAGCCTCAAAGAACTTTATACCTTTGAGAAGTGAAGGAGGAGATTTTGGTTACCATCTCCCCACGGCTGTGTGATTTCAAATTCTTCTCATCTACGAATTTGGACCTCATGTACCTTACATATATCAAGGACTCCTTTTAGAAAGCCATGTATATCCTTGTAGACAGCTTGTTAAGGTGTTGTTGTGTTCTATGTGCCTGCTAAAATATTTTCAAGAACATACACAAGTAGAGTTCATAGGGAGAGGAATACTAAGTCACTATCTATGTTCATGCGCAAGGTTGCTTTGTCCCTTGCCCATTGCTTGAAGACTGTTTGCTTGCATTCCCTGATTGTTGTTCTATGTGCTTGATCATCATTGTGAAATATTTTGAAAAATCTAATTGGAATACTGAAACTGAGTTCCGTCCTAGTGGGTTCTCCTTAGAAGCTTGGTCTTCCTTGGTCAGTCCTGGTCAAATCTTAGCTATTGTGATATGTGGTTCAATATTCAAATGAACTTCAATGGTATCAAGTTGCATAAAATGACTCTTGGTCTTCTTTCTTCCACATCTCACATGTCTTCCTAGTCTTCCATTTTCATCCTTTTTATTCTTCCTAAATTCTTCATGTCCTCTTGATTCTTTTCCTCTTATTTTCTAGTCTACCTTCTTCTATTCATCTCTTTTGTCACTTTCATGCTTGATTCCTCCTCTTCTAGAACCATGAATCTCAAATATCTGGTTATGGAACCTTCATTAAGAATAGATGATCTTGAGTTCATTGATATATTTGAAAAGTGTTATTCCTCCAAAATTCTCATGAGTGAAAAATTTATGGCAAAACTAAAAGATAAAGCGAGCAAATCACATGCCTTTGCTAGAATCATACTCATGATCTCATCCAAATATTCTTCATCTTCTAAATCTTCTCATCATTCCTCACATTCTAAGTCTTATCATGACTCTTATAAACATTACTCGCATTCTTCATCTTCCAAATCTTATCATGACTCTTCTAGACACCATTGAATTCTTCATCTTCCAAGTCTAGCCATGATTCTTCTAGACATTATTCGCATTCTTCATTATCCAAGTCTTCTTCCTCCACTAGGTCTTCACTTTCCTCTTCTTCACAATCTCATTCCTCTTCTACTTCTCCCAAGAGTCTTACTCCTCAATATGAGCAATGTAGTGATCCTTATGGTACCTATATTCCTAAGAGTCCCCCTAGTCCTCCTTGTCATGTGCTCAAGCTTACTAAAGGGTCATCCTATTGGATAGATCGTGATGGTGATCCATATGATTCTGATTTTGAAAGAGACTTTGATGAGTTTTGTGAACAATACCTTGATGATGATCCATCTACTTCTATTGAGGAATATAAAATGTACCGCACTGATTTGAAACGTAAATATTATAAGAATCCTTCCTCTAAGAACACTCATGCTAAAAATAAAGGTTACACTCTCAAGCAAGATCATGTTAATGATGGACCTTTGTCTTGTGATGGTTCCCTTCCATCCCCTACTTCCTCCAATACCCATACATTTCCTAAAGCTTCCAAGTCTTCCAAATCTTTCACAAATCCTTCATTCGACAAAGATCCTAATGCTTTTCATGCAGTTCCCTATAGTTATCCTCAAGGGCTATCTCTTAAAGAAACTCAAGCTAACCTTCACTTGGCTGTAACTACTTTCAATAATACTAAACCTAAAGATCCTAAGCCTTTATGCGCTACAATGCCTATTTCAGCTAGTCCTTCACTATCTCTTCCAAAGTCTTCCATAAATTTCCAACATGCTTCCTTGTCCTTAGAAGTGGCACCATGTCAAGAGGACTCTAAAAATAAAGAAAAGAACATAAAGAAATATCAAGGTCAAGAACCTTCCATGTCATCCAATCTTTTTCATGATGTCTCTGATCTGCTTCATGGTTCTTTTGATCCTCTACGCTCTTCCAAATTCATTCCACCATCTCCTAAGCAAGATCAAGCTACTACTCACACCATTGAGCTTATTGACAATCAAGATGACCTTACTTCCATTGAGGTTATTGAAAATGGTGTTGTTACTTCCAATGTTAAGCCTATTGAAAATCAAGAGGAAAATTATATGCTTATGCTATCCAAAGCTCCTTGTCAAGATCAAAGTCTTCCATCTTCTTATTCTACCACTCCATGTTCACCTCCACTTTCTACTCTTCCTAAGTCTTTGCAAGCTTTGAAAATTCCCATCGAAGAAGTTGCTCCTATTCAAGATGTTCATGATCTTATTGAAAATCCTAATGCTCACTCTAAAGATGCTGATGTCCTTGGTTGTTATATAGATGTTGATGAACTTATTGATTATCCTTTTGCATCTTCCACGTCCATCCTTGGACCCCCTCCATCAATGCCAAAGGCTTTATGTCTTCCTTCCATCTTGGGTTCTTATGTCCCTTCACTTTCCCCTCCTAATTCTCCTAATTTGTCATCCATCTTGGGTCCTTACGTTCCTCCATCTCCTATCTTTCCTCAAGATCAACATAGATGCATACCCTTGAATCCTTTTCATCTACCTACCCATCTAAACCAGTCATATCCTTTTTCTTCTTCCACAAGTCCCAAGTCTTTTGGAAGTAACTTTAATGTTCAATATAAGAAAAAGAAGCAATACAAGAATCCATAAAAAAAAAAGATCACCATGTTTCCTCTAATCGACATGGAGGCATAAAGTCAAAAGAGATATCTAAGAAGAAAACTACAAGACAAGTATGGGTTCCAAAATCTATCATTGAAGATATTCTCTCTAAATCATCAAAAGGAAATGAAAAGCCTAAGGCTATATGGATTCCAAAATCTCTCTTGAAAGAGTCTGATGTTAATAAAAAAGTGAAGTTGACATTCAAGCTTCCAAAAGCTTCCACTTCATCTTCTTCTAAAAACATTCTTCCATTCCATGCACCTAAACCGCAACCTCTGCTATCCATTCACCATATTCCTTCACATGTTCCTTCATTCACATTTCCTCCATCCTCTCATCACACTTCAAGGTGTGTGTTGATGTTGATCTTGTCTTCCTTTCCATCTACCCTTTCACAATCCTTCCATTCATTATCCTTCTACCTTCTATCATTTTTCCTCATTTGCCTATTCCTCCTATCTTCCAACCTCACTCACTTTGCATAAAACCTTATCCTCCATTTTTCTCTTCCATCTTCCTTTCTCTATCAACATCTTTGAGCATATCATTTTGAATCCTTGGCATATCATGGTTTATCTTTTCAAGGAGCATTATCTAAAAAGTTTGCCTTCTTCCAAAAAAAATTAAAATTAAAAAAATAGAAAAAATAAAATAAAATTTAAAAAATTGAAAATGTGCCTTGGTGAAAACCTGGAAATAGGTGCCTTGGTAGCAAAAGTAAAGAGAAATAAATTCATCCTATGGTGAAAACCACTCCCTTGTGGCACCTTGGATAAGTACCATGATGAATTCTTGCCAATCAAGCATCATGCGTAGTTCTTCTACATGTTTCATCCATTTCATCTTCGCTCTTTGATCTTGGCAATGTTGACCTATACATGAACATTTGGCTATCTTGTGAGCTATCTTACGATGATCTTGCTTTCATTCATTTCATGCTTAGCCTTCATATTTACTTTCCTCCATTTATTCTAGCCTTTCGCTATCATTTTCCTCTTTGGTCTTGATCTAATAAAAAAGAGTAAAAAATGATGCTATAAAGCCTCTTGACATGTCTACTCCTTTGGACTTCATCCTTTCCTTCTTTGGCATTATGCTTTTGTGACTTATCCTATGCTGGCATTTCATTGCTTGTCCAAATGTGCTTTACATGAAAAATATTTTCCCTAGCTTGAGTACTCTTGAGGAGTTTGACCTTGAGGATTTCTTCCCTCTGTTCACCTTCATTCTCCTTTCCTCCATCTCTTCCACCAGCTTGCCAATTCCTTCTTGTCCTCCACCTTCCTAGACATTGGGACTTCACGATGTGATCTTGCTTGGGAGTTTGATGCCCATTCTATTTGGGGACATCCTTTGTATATATTTATTGATCCTGAAAAAATTACAAAAAAATTCATATATGATGCTGAAAAAATCTTAAAAAGCATAAAATTTCTTGAAAAAATGAGCATCCTAGTGAAAACCTAGCAATAGGCGCTTTGATGTCTCACCAAAAAAATTAAAAAATTAAAAAAATTAAAAAAAATAGAAAAAGTGCCTTGGTGAAAACCTGGAAATAGGCGCCTTGGTAGCAAAAATACAAAAAAATTTAAAAAAGTCTTGAAAAAAATCTATCAAGTTGTGAAAACCTGGAAACAGGTGCTACTTGAGACCCTTGCACCTATGTCTATCAGTCTTGCATGGCGCTCATTCACTCCACTTCTCGTTGTAATACCCCAAAAATGGGCTATATGTTCATTAATCTCCTACATCGACAATTCGAACGAAACCGACATCAAAGTCCTAACCTAAGGCACATCTAAACATCATCAAATCTAATTGATTATCTTAAATTCTGCATCGGGGAATATTCCTAGTAATATTCCTAATCATCATAATTATCTTTAATTTTATAATTATTTGGCAATAAATCACATTTATCCTAAAGTTTGATTAATTGAATATTTTCATATTTAATTAATTAGATTTAATATTTGCCACTTAATTATTTAATTAAATTTAATTCTATCTATTATTAATTGAATTATTTAATTTTGACAATAAATTAAAATTTCTATCTTTAATTGATTAAATTCTTATTTAATTAATTAAAGCATGTTGTCATTATTTAATAATATAGTTTTTAATAAAAGTTTGAATAAATAGTTAATTAACCCATAAATTAATTATTTATTTTCAAAAATCAGTTGAGTTGAGGATAAATCACTTTATTTATTTATTTAATTCTTAATTATTATGCATATTCAAAAGAAATAGTTAAACTCCAAATCAGAAAATCAATGCAAGTTATTGACTTTTTGGAACTCAACATCCTTTTGGAGTTCAAAAAGCTGATCTAAACTCTAATTTGAGTTAAAAAGCTATTTTTGCATGTTTTTGCATGATTTTGAGAATTAACTAGCTTTCATGATCAGATAACTCAAAAATCAAGCTGAGTTATTTGAGTGATTTATGGCTTTTATCCATGCACCTCCAAAGCCCTAGATTTCTATAAATTAAGGCTTCAGCTCTTCATAATTCATCTCTCATTCATCTCATATTTTGCACAATCACGCTGGAGAATTGGAGGCTGAGGAATCAACTTGCGAATTCAAAGCTTTGTGAGATCAATTTCAATTACATAGTTTTTATATCTTAGCATATAATTTCATAGTTTTCATATCATTGTTAGAATCTTCATTGTTAGATCATTTAACATTCATTTCATATCAGTTTTTCAATAGCATCCATAGCATATCAATTTATCATTCTTATTGCATAGAAAATATCAAAAATATAGATTAATTGCATTCAATTTCATATCCATCTTTTGCATTCAAATCTTTCATTTAGGTGTCATATAGGTCACTGATCTCGATAATAATCTGAGAATATTAATCTCGCACCTATTAGAAGGCAATAAATCGCTTGGTTAGATAGCTTCCAATTTTGCACGATTTTGACTATCACTAACCTCTAATGTTTTACTGAGTGTTGTGTCTACAGAATTAGGTACAATTTTCAAACACACATTTCTGGCACCCACCGTGGGGCCCTAAAACGGGTTTCCAATTCAATTCTATCAATTTCTGTCTTTTTCTTCTCGGGATCTGTGTAAAATTGTGATTTTTAATTTTTGTCCGTACATCTGTCGTACGAGTTTCTGACAAATGTCGTATGGGAGCATACACACTGTCGTATGATACTAGACCCACCGTCGTACGACAGTCTATTGGATTGAGACTCGTTTCATTACATACCCACTGTCATTTGGGAGCTAAACTGTCGTATGGTAGCATACCCAGTGTCGTACAAGTTTCTGGACTGTCGTCTGGGAGCATACCCACTGTCGTACGAGTTTCCATACCAGTTTTTGACTATCATTTTATTTTTCACAGCAGAGTATCAGATTTGATTTTTATATTTTGGCTAACTGCTAATTTTGACAATTGAAATTCTCTATTTTTGATTGCTCTCTGCTGGTTTTGATTGGGAAAAGCGCAAGAATTGCTAAAAATCAGGTAAAATCTACTAAGCGCGTTGCAAGGATCATGAGGTATTCTCCTTGTTCTGAAAATATTTCAATTTGGACTTAAAATAAATCTCTCACGTGTCAAGCTTGTGTGCATCTTTTTATGCTTTTGATCTATTTCTACACACTTGCATAATTTGATACTAGGTTGTAATCCCTTAAGGATTCATTAAGTAGTCTTAGAATACTTGTGATTGATCTTGATTGCTATCTTGGGTTATTGGACTCGCTAATCTGTCGGCCCCTCATTTTCACCCCGTGGTTGCAATCTCAGCGCCATAAAGGGGAGGGGTCAATAGGACAGAAGCGTTAAATGTTCCACTTGGCAACCCTTTTGTGCTTTTAGGAACTCACTTGTTTTCTAAGTTGTGGACTCGTTTTTAGCTTGTATGAGGTGTTAAGTGTTCCACCTTGTGGACTCATCTCATATTTGCTTTAAGCGTTAAGTGTTCCTCTTTCTACTTTTTGGATGCTTTTGGTAGATTTACTTTTAGAACATATATCTGTGCTCACATAGTAATTAGGCCCTATGAACACTATTCAAGATTCTTGAGAGATTGGATTCCTAGCGAAATCTTTCTTGACGACAAAATCCTTGTAGGTAGGGAGGATACTTAGTGCATTTCACATTCAACTTGGTTAGTGTGTCTTCTCTTATTGATCGACACATTCTCTCTCCGGAGAGGTTGATAGATCACGTGGAGTTGATATCACGAGCTTTGGTGAATCAAAATTGGTTAGTGCTTCTTCTCTTATTGATCGACACATTCTCTCCCCGGAGAGGTTGATAGATCACGTGGAGTTGATATCACAGACCTTGGTGGAACAAAACTTTGTCTTAGCGTGTCAGATTAATCTGCTTGCTTTGTTTGGGTTAAAAGTGAAGAGGTGTCAAAACCTTGAATCTGGAGCCAAGTCCCCTTGTGGTATAAATCTGTGAGTCATCTTTAGAAAGGGTTAACCGTAGCGAACAATCCCTTCACAGGGCAAATTGCGTTGATGGAACCTCAAGCGGTAATAGCCATTTTCGCCATGGTAGTGACAGTCGCTATATAAATGTCCTTGTGGAAGAAATCTCCACGGGTATGGTTCATTGTTGGGTTGTCAGATCTCCCTAGCAGCTCTTGAAGATTAAGTTCTCGGACTATGTCAAAACCCTGGTGCGCTGGGATTGGAGTTCACAGCTTTGAATCATAAAAGTTGCAGAGTCAAACCATTACTAAAAACCTTAGAGAGGCCAATTTTTCACTTTCAGGTATATGTGTGTTATTTCAAAACTTTTCAGAACATACACAATTAGTACTCTCAGGGATTAGCACAATTTGGTCACTTGATTGTTCATGCGCAAGGTTGCTTTTGCCCTTGTTTATTATTTTCAGACGTGCTTGGAATCACTTGCTTGCTATTCTGCGTGCTTGTTTATCTACTTGGCTATTAAAAATGATCAAATCTGGTATAACCTTCAAAATCTGGACAGTACAATTTGCAAACAACCCAGAACTGAAAACCTTAAATTTTGCAAAAATTGACGTAAAATTCTTTCTGGAGTCAAAAGTCATTTCAGGAAGTCAAAAGTCATACGACTTTTTATCAAATGTCATTTCAGTATCGCCCATCTATCATATGATTGAGAACCCAATGTCGTACGAGTTTTCATGCCAGCAAATTCAAGAAAGTCAAAACCTTGTTAGCAACTGTCGTATGATATTGACAACTGTTGTTTCATTGCTACCCAACTGTCGTACGAGTTTAGCAACTATCATTTCATAGACTACCCAGTGTCGTACGAGTCTGTAGAGTGTCATTTGGAAAAATTTGAGAGAGTTGTCAGAAAATTGTCAAATTGCAAGATATCCAATGTTTCCAGCCTAGTTCCAGAATCTGTCAAAAATATCATTGTGTCAGGAACAGAGCAGTAGCTATTGAGCATTCTACCATTTTCTGAGTTTGATCTTTTGAATCCGATCTAGTCTTCTGTTTGATCAATTTGAGTCATTTTTATCTCGTGTCAAAACCTTGTCATAACTATCAATCTTCAATCAATCTTCAAAAATAGACTAAGTGTTGTGAACTCATGTCCGCTATCTTTTGGGCGATCTATCCCATACATCTAGGGCACAGTTCCTTCACCCACATCTCATCAGATCTTCAAAACTATCATAATCTTGACAAGGTTGCATCATTCAATTTTCTCGAACAAATTGTTCTTTAGTTGTCTTCATCCTTTTCTTCTGTCTCATTCAAAGTTAATGGTGGAGACCAGAGCTTCTTCACATAAGAAATTAGAAGAAACATCTCAGCACTTACTTTTAACCAATACCCCAAGTCCAACTCTTAAACAACTCATCAAGTCAGGTATCTATGAAGACAACGGTCTCGGTAACTTTCGATTGAAAACTGGTTACATACCTCCTCTATCAACTCACAGAGGTAATTAGCAAACTCCTCCTCAATCTATTCCAGGGAGCCCAAAAACTCCTACCATGTCTCAAGCAGGGATGAACCATGGTTCTCTAGGAGGAGGGTCCCAAGGACACCATTCTCAACATAATGCCGACCAAGATCCTACCCCCTCTGAAATCCATCGATGTCAGAATGATGATGAATTCAAGAGAATGATGAGGCATTTCTTGAAAGTGGATAAAGAGGCATACTTTTTACAATTAGCCCAGGAAGGGGCTAAGCTTCCTCCCAACTTTAATGTTGATGATATAATCACACATGAGGAAGAAACTCCACTCACAGCTATGACAAAATAGATGCATGTTATACAAGTCAAATTTAACAATCTTAAGAAGGAGAAGGAACCCAAGGAGTTCTCCATGGAGGCCCTATGTCCTTTCCCGTTCGACAAAAACTTGTATATGCCACCATTCCCAAAAAGAGTGGAGATGCCAAAGTATGACAAATATGATGGACACTCTGATCCTCAAGATCATGTCAGAGAGTTATGTACGCAATCCATGGAATTCATGCATGAACTGACTTATCTAATGCATCTTTTTCCTAGATCCTTGGGAGGAGCATCCATTCAGTGGTTTTCAAGATTACCTTCTACGATCAAAATTTTTGAGGAATTGATTAAATTGTTTTATCAACAATATTCCTACAATATTCAACATCCAGTCACCATGATCGATATCTGTAACCTCAAGCAATATCTAGGGGAATCATTCCTAACTTTCCTCAAGAGGTGGAGAAAGAAGTTCTCTCTATATGCTAGACAAATTCCCGAAATGGAGAAACTTGAAATATTTATCAATAACCTTGTTCCAGAGCTCAATTATCCATTACAAATGTAAGATCATGTATCTTTTGATAAAATGGTGGATAATGCAATCAAGATTGAGAAAGTACTTGTCAAGAAAGGAGAAATCACACTTCAAAAGGACAAGTCTGAATCTGGATCTAGCTCAAAAGATAAAAACAAGAGCTGGAATAGAAACAAAGGTATCATCTCTGATGGTGTTGTTGACACTATCCACATCCCATCAAGGGCACCGGCCTACAATCTCACCCTTGCCACCAAAGCCATTGAAGCTTTAGAGCAAAAATCTGCTGAACCATCTCTAAAGAAGCCATTCAAACGATGGGATAATAAATGAAAGTTTACTCCCCTGGGAGAATCTTTAGAATCTGCCCTGAGAACCCTGATAGTTGATAACATGATCTCTTTACCACCAATCCGAAACCATGATCCGGATCCAAAACCATATTGGTGAAAAGATAATGAATTTTGTGCTTTCCATCGGACTAAAGGCCACATAACTAATGGATGCTTCCACTTGAAGCATACCATTCAAGACTTGATAGATCAAGGGGACATCACGTTCGATAATCCTACCAGAAATAATGATCACACAGCATTTACATAACCTTTTCCACAACATGGCAAGGGAGTTTCCACTTCTCAGCCTAACATGGGGGCAAAAGTCAACTATGCCTACCCTGTAAACAATGCTGTCATCAATATGGTTGAACCATGTCTCTCTGAGAGATGCAATATCATCATGATTGTACGAAGAGACATAAATCATTCCTCAGCTAATGCAGTTACCAGATCACAAGCTCAGGCTCATCTGAAAGGACAAACACCAAGTTCATCTAATGTCCCTAAGATACCTTTCAATCTCACATCTGCTTCTAAATAGAAGGTTGTCTCAAAATCTTCCAATCCAAAGGATACAAGACCTACATCTTACAGCATCATCCAACAACTCCAGCATACCAATGCCAAAATCTCTATGTTTGAGTTACTCCGAATATCTCCAGCTCACAAAGATATCCTAGACAAAGCTTTGCTCGGCTCTAATGTTCCTGATGATCTAGATCTAGACAGGTTCCAGACTATGGTTGGTCATCTAACGTCTCCGCAATATATCTCCTTTTCAGAGGAAGATGAAAACTCCCTAAGTCACCCACATAATCAGCCCTTGCACATAGAAGTCTTGATCCAGAATCGTCGAGTCAAACGTGTGTTGATAGATGGGGGCGCAGGCCTCAACATTTATTCTTACCACTTAATCACACAGTTGGGATTCTCAGAGATGGCTATTGATCCTTGAAAGAAGATCACCATAAAAGCCTATGATGAACAAGAAAGAGCTTCTAAAGGCACCATTGTCTTACCTATCCGAGTGGGTCCGGTCATCAAAGATACCACATGTTAGGTGCTTGATCTACCATTGGCTTACAATATCCTTCTAGGGAGACCCTGGATACATGAAATGCAAGCTATTCCTTCTACGTACCATCAATGCTTGAAATTTCCCTATGAAGGAGTGGAGGTTACTATCCCAGCAGACCTGAGTACAACTTGCAATACATTGAAGGAAAGTGCCGATAAGCTTGTTCCCAATAATAGAGAATCTTCCATCAAGCAGCTAAATGTTGCTTCCACATCTAAGATGGATGACATTGCTAAAGAGATCAATATCAAAGAAAATGGGATGGGAGAATACACTATAGAGCTAGTCTTGTCTCTGACATCTCTTCCAATCTCACCTAAGTCATATGGACAATCCTTGAAGCAGTCTAAATCAAAACCTAAGGAACCTATGGAAGCATACAAAAGAAATTTTGTGGCGGAGCAAGTATCCAAACAAGAATTTGAAGAGGATGAAGCTGTGTTGGCATGGCTATATAAAGAGGATTCTGAATCTAAAATTGTTCAACCTAGTGAATCTATAGCACCTACAATCCCTTCTAATTCATATGGTCCAGGGAACAAATTGATAGCCAAGATGGGATATTCCTTTCAAGGACCTCTAGGAATCAGAGGAAAGGGTCTTGTGACACCCATTTCACATATTGGTAGAGCCAACAAAGATACTGGTGGCTTGGGCTTTACAAAGAGACCTTATCATCTCAAAGGTGGTTGTTCTCATGTCATAGAACAAATTGCACCAGGAGAACCCCTTCTCAAGAAAGAAGAGACAGAACCCTCAGATGATGATTCAGATAGTTCAGAACTCATCCCCTATGAAAAATTGCCTAAAGAGATCAAAGATCTTCTTGATGATAAAGATGATCCTATCAGAAGAATTAATGTAGTAGAAACACAAGAACCTACTGTAGCGCAAGAGATGGTTGCACCACAAGAACCAACTAATCTCGAAGGCAATCAAATTGATCAAGAAGAAGGGGATAGTTATTCTGACACTGATTCCCATGAATATGAATTCAAGTCAGAGACTGAGGGTAATCCTTCTTGGGGTATTCATCCTGATTTCACACATTTTCTAAGATTTCTTAAAGATCTTGAATCAGAAGCTGAGTCAAATGACTATGAATGGGGTGCCATTCCAGAAGAAGATGAGCTTATAATAGAGAAATATATTGATGTTATTCACCAATATGTATCTCAACCCAACGTAGGTCTAGAGTGAAACAATGAACTTAACGTGTCTGATCCACCTATGGCTAAAGAGGACTCCCATGATGATGTTGAGCCTATTCACGAATTGAACATTTTGAGCTGTAATATCACCTTTGAACTTGAGCGTCAGGTTAGGACCAATGATGACATATCCACATCCGTGAACACCATATCCCAAGCCTTTCCCGCTTTGACTATCCAACGCCCTGATCTTATCGACCGAACTTCCACAAACCCAAACCATGGTATTTATACCTTCCTGAATGACTATGCCCTTGCCTGCTACCTCAATGCAGTTGAGCCTATGAGTACTTCCATCAGTGAACTGAGCATCAGCATGATCGAGTCAGACATCAAATATCTTAGTCAGAAAAACAAGAGTAAAAAGAAAAAGAAAAAGAGTTCTGAGGGTGAAAACCACTTTGTGGCAGTCTCAGAACCGACAAAAGTAAAAAGAAAAGATGTATCTAAAGGTGAAAACCTCTCTGAGGTGCCTAAGGATGAGATATTTGATGTCCTTTCGAGTCATTTACATGATAGATCTCCAGTTCTAATTGAGCCAACTCAATCCATCAATTTGGGTACAACAGAGGAACCACAATTGGTACATGTAGCACAATCTCTATCAGAAGAAGAGAAATAGAAATTTACTACATTCTTGACAGAAAAAAAGATCAATTTTGCATGGAAATATTTAGATATGCCAGGATTGGATCCCAATCTCATTATGCACCATCTATCCATTGCTCCTGGAGAAAAACCAATCAAACAAAAATTGAGAAAGATGCATCCTCATGTTGAACTCTTAGTCAAAGCAGAACTAGAAAAACTCCTAAAAGCTGGATTCATCCATGTCATAGACTATGTTGAGTGGATCTCTAACATTGTACCTATTTCAAAACCAGATGGTTCGATCAGAGTGTGCATGGACTTTAGAGATGTGAACAGAGCATGCCCTAAGGATGATTTTCCACTGCCTAACATTGATATGATAGTGGACATGACTGCGGGCTATGAAATGTATTTCTTAATGGATGGCTTTTCTGGGTACAACCAAATCAAAATTGCTCCAGAAGATCAAGAGAAAACATCTTTCACATGTGCGTGGGGAACCTTTTGTTGGAATGTTATGCCATTCGGACTCAAAAATGCTGGAGCTACATATCAAAGAGAAATGACATCTATTTTTCATGATATGATGCATAGAACAATGGAGGATTACGTGGATGATACCTTGGCAAAATCCATGATTAGAACTAAACATCTAACAGACTTGAGCATGATCCTTGATAGAATGGAAAAATTTAGTCTTTGACTAAATCCTAAAAAGTGTGCTTTCGGTGTCACTTCTGGAAAGCTCTTAGGATACATAGTTTCAAAGAAAGGCATTGAAGTTGATCCGGCTAAAGTCAAGGCTATAATAGAGATGCAACCTCCCACAAATATCAGTCAAATGAGGATGTTGCAAGGTAGAGTACAGTCCCTCAGAAGATTCATATCACAGTTAGCTGACATATCACAACCTTTCACAAAGACATTACATAAAGGTGTGACCTTTGCATGGACTGAAGAATGCGAGAACAACTTTAAACATATCAAGAAGTATCTATCAAGTCCGCCTATCTTAATGCCTCCTATTCATGGGAAGCCATTAATATTATATGTCTCCATAATAGATACATCACTGGGGGCATTGCTAGCACAACATGATGTGAACAAGAAAGAAAGAGCCATCTACTATATCAGCAGAACTTTAGTGGCCTATGAAAAGAACTACTCAATGATAGAGAAGGCATGTCTAGCTATGATCTTTGCATCACAGAAACTGAGACACTATATGTTAGCTCATACCACACATCTAGTAGCAAAAATTGATCCACTAAAATATCTCCTAAGCAAAGCTGCCCTCACCGGTAGACTAGCTAAATGGGTCATGCTTCTAAGCAAATTTGACATTGAATATGTTGAAAGAAAAGCTATAAAAGGTCAAGTTATTGCTGATCAACTAGAAAATGCACCCATGTTTGATGATACACCCATGCAAATGGAATTTCCCGATTCCTCTATCATGCACCTCTCTTCTAGAGCATGGCGGTTATTCTTTGATGGCTCCTACACACAGAATGGATATGGAGCAGGCATATTGTTCATCACTCCTCAAGGATACTCGATACCCAAAGTATTTAGACTAAAGTTTCCTTGCACAAACAATATTGTTGAATATGAGGCACTTCTCAATGGTATGAAAATGGCAATACATTGGAGAGTTACAGAGATGCACATCCATGGAGACTCACAACTGGTTATCCATCAAGTCAATAATGTGTACCAAACCAAAGATGAAAAGCTCATTCCTTACAAGAGAATGGTAGATGATTTAAAGAAATACTTCATCTCTATCACATTTGAGCAAATACCCAGAACGGAGAATAAGGCTGTCGATGCAATGGCGACATTATCTACTCTCTTACAGCAGCCCGAACATGAACTACGCTACGAGTTCCTGGTGGAAACCCTATCCTATCTTGCATATGACTCCCCTGAAACCCGCATGATCTGCACTGTTGCAGGTTATGACTCATCTCGCTATAAAAATCTGTTCTCCTATCTCCACGATCAAATCATCCCTGAGTCCTTTAACCATTTTGAGAAATGAAACCTTATCCGATCCACATCCCGATATGTCATCATAGGTAATGATCTGTACAAACGAGGTCTAGATGGTACACTGCTTAGATGTTTAGAATGGGAAGAATCTCAACGTGCATTAGAGGAAGTCCACGAGGGTATATGTGGGTCACACTTGAACGGTTTAACATTAGCTCGAAAACTTATTAGGGCTGGGTACTATTGGCCTAAAATGGAGAAAGAGGCTATTAAATTTGCTAAAAACTGTCAACAGTGTCAAGTACATGGCAACTTGATTCATGCTATAGGGAGAGATCTGATTCCCTTTACTACACAATGGCCTTTTCAACAATGGGCATTTGATCTCATAGGTATTATCCATCTGCACTCTTCTAATGGACATACCCATATAATCATAGCTATAGATTATTTTACAAAATGGGTAGAAGCAGTTCCTCTAACACAAGCAATAGGTAAATAGATCTCTATGTTCATCCTGAACTACATCATTTGCAGATATGGGATCCCTCACTCTATAATCACAGATAACGGGGGACAATTCAAAAACAAGGATCTAGATGACTTATGTGCTAAATTCAAGATTGCACAACATTGGTCTTCTATTTACTATCCTCAAGGGAATGGACAAGCTAAGGCTTCCAACAAAAATCTCCTGAAGATCTTGCACAGAACAGTGAATAAAATAGGAAGAGACTGGCATCTCATGATCAATCCAGCTCTCTGGGCATACAAAACTAGTATCAGAATGCCTACAGGGGCTACACCTTTCACTTTAGTTTATGGGTCTGAAGCGGTACTGCCTATTGAGGTTGAAATCCCATCACTCAGAATCAGAATGCATGGGCTTGTCACTAATGAAGACTACAGAGTGTCTAGGTTAAAAGAACTGGAATTACTAGATGAGCACAAGAAAGTTGCATATGATCATCTCAGAGTGTATCAGAAAAGAATGTCTAGAGGCTACAACAAGAAAGTCCGACACAAAGAATTTCAGGTTGGTGATCTAGTCTTGAGAGAAAATCCTAAAAATCAATCCCATCGAGAACGCAAGGGGAATTTCGAACCCAATTGGCTGGGTCCCTTTGTAATCACTGCTACTTTTGGCTCTGGTGCCTATCAACTCTCAACGACTAAGGGAGAACAGCTCCGAGAACCAATCAACATTCTCCATCTAAAGAAATTCTATGCCTAAGACATTCAGTCTATGGTAAAATGTCCTGAAAAAATTATAAAAATAAGAAAAAGTCCTGAAAAAATGAACATCTTGGTGAAAACTTAGCAATAGGCGCCTTGATGATTCGCAAAAAAAATAAAAAAATATCAAAAGTACAAAAAAAATTGAAAAAATGAAAAATACAAAAAAAAGAAAAAGTGCCTTGGTGAAAACCTGGAAACAGGCGCCTTGGTAGCAAAAATAGAATCTCTACCAAGATGGTGAAAACCCGGCAAACGGGCACCACTTGTTCCAAACGCTTCATCTATCAACGCAATCTTGGTCTTTCTTAGCTTTCAGTCTTGCTTTAGTTTGTACATATCTCCCGGTTTGTTTCAACATTTCCAATTTTTAATAAGTCGGTCTGTACACCAATGGGCTCAAGCGTCTGTATCCTATCAATGTTCAAATTTGGGGGCAATCAATGTCATATCCTATGGTCTCCCATGTATCTTAGACAGATCATATCTAGTCAGAGTCCTTTGAAGCTTCATGTGAGTCAGTCAGTCAGTCTTGTCTCCAGAAAGGATTTTGCATCAACAACAACGCAATCAACATGAAACTGAAAACTGAAAACAATCTGTGCTTTTCATGCTTTTATCTCCTTGTATGCTTACTGATTCGCATTGAGATTTTTGCATATTGTGTCCCTTCAAGCTCCTCAATGATGTCCTTTATAGGATTTAGAGAGTGATGACTGGGGGCATAATCTTTTCTTGGTTTTCTGCTTGTATGTGAAATCTTATAACTTTGGAAATTCTGGATTGAAATGGTGTTTGACTGTAAGAGCCTCTATCTCGAATTGGATGGCCATGCATACCTCGACCATTGATACCTGGAAAATTCAAGGAAGTTTGATCTAACTATTGTCTTTTTGAGTAAATTCTTTCTCCTACTGTGAAACATGATCTTACCTAAGGATGTGAACGATAAAGGGTCACTACGGGTAATTCACACTGGATTTGGAATGATCTCTTGACTGTTTGATGTGTTTATCACGCAAGGCATACTCAGGTCATCATGACATTTCTATTTTGATGCTTCTACAAATTGCTATATCAAAATGGACATGATATTCAGGTCATCCTGGCGTTTGTGCCTTGGTGCTTATATCTACTCCGACATTCTGAAAATAAAATCAATATTCATATATCCATGGTTGTTGACTAGTGGGTGTTGTATTGATTCTTGCGCATACAAATTGATATTCATATGTCTATGGTTTCATAGCTAGTGGGCATTGTATTGATTTATCCAGTTACCTAAAAGTTCAATGATGATAACAAATCGACATATGATCAGTGACTAGGTCCTAGGTCTTAGGTTGCATTTCATATTGCATGCTTCTTTGCATTTTTTTCATCTTTGCATGATCTCACAATGACTAAACGAACTTCAATGCTTAAACAATTCACCACTCACATCTTCAAATCTAACAAGAGCTGAACCTAACTCGAAGGTCTCTTCATAGAATCACAAGCAATGATCCTCCTGGGTTAACCATCCTTTTGACATAAGACTGAGTACTTGTCTTCATCAACCTGCAAAACATATCATGTGTATCGTTGCATTTACATATCATATCATAAACATTTATTGCATTACATTTACATCCATTGCATAAACATACATATTTCCATAATCATTACATCTGCATAACATTTATACATATGAAAGAAATCATTGCATTGCATTGATCCATACATACATTCTACACTACTCATAGCATTAACATCACATGATATCATCATACATAACAAAATGACAAGTACACATGATGTCACAACCAAAAATATCAATCTCATATATATATCAAAAATCTCAAATAGTCAGGGGTGCACTACTGGCACAGGGTACAAATGAATGAGCTCCGTAGAGCTATCAGACACAACAATGTATCAATGAGAAAGTAACAGAAGATCAAGAGAAATCAACTGTCAGCATGCTCCTCTGCATCTGGTGGAGGAGGAGGTGGTGCATCTGGTATCACCTCCACTCTCGGTGCCCTAGCTCCCTCTGATGCTGCCATGTACTGAGAATAGGTGGGCACTCTCTATGCAGCAGGGACTACTGCATAGTAAGCAGATGCATAATATGAGGCCCACGTAGTCTGATGAATCACCTCTGCCTATAATCTCTGCATCTCTGCGCGCTGCTCTGTACGCTGCCTATCTACCTCTCGATGCCTCTCCTCTAATCTGGCATTCTCTATGTTCAGGTCCCAGACCTGGACTGTAAGCCGTCTGATAATCTCGACCGAAATAAGAGGAACTGCAGGCTCTGCATCAGTTGCTGGCATCTCGGTGTCCTGTGCTGGCTTATCTGTATGTGAAGGAATGCTAACCATGTGTGCCTTACGACGTCTAACCTCAGCACCCAAATCAAATGTGTCATCCACACCTGTACCACCTGGAAACTGCTCAGCTCCTAGAACATCATTTGTAGATCCTACTCCGCCCAGTGTGCCACTCTCACCTCTGCTCCGTCTCTGTGTCCCAGAAGATGTGCCCGCTGTAGATGTAGAAGGACGTGGAGGCCTCGCATGTCTTGGTGCTCTCTGGGACGGAGCCATGGCTCTTTGTCTCAGTGGAGTAGGGTGTACCACCTGTGGTCTCGGTCCTGCTCTCATAGGAGCCCCTGTAACATCCATAGCCTCTTCCATGGAGGGTATCAGCTCTGTCGGATCAAAAAATTGGTGAATCTGGTGATCAGCAAGCCATGCCACATATGCATCTGTCACACTTGCATCAACCACCTGTGGAAGGTAGTCCCAATCTCTACCAATAATCTAGCTATACTCATCAGCACATACAGTATAACTGAGCCGTGGTGCCCATCTGAGCCCTATCTCCCGCACAATGCAGGCATAAGCAGTATAATCCTAAGGGACATCCTGAATGCGTCCATACTGATGCCAGACTCTGGTAATCAAAAATCTCTCCAAAATGGTGGAAGTCTGCCCTATCAATATCCGACTCTGGAAAAAGAAGGAGAACTGCTCCCTCGCAGTAGGCCAGGCCTCTATCTGCAAATATGGCCTCCATATGACAAATATCATGTCATCCAAGCATCGACGAAAATACTCAGTGTGACCCATGCAAACCTGAGTAATGTAACCAGCATATGTATATATGATCGGCTCTTGTGGCTGCCTCTGCGTCTGAAAAATGGGCCTCAAAACTAGGATATGCTCCCAAGCCCATATCTGTAGTACCAACCCTCCTGAAGCAAATGTCTTGCAGTCCTGATACACGACCTCGGGCATCTCAGAATACAAGTGAGCCAACAGACACTGACCCTAGGCAAGCTCGGTAGGAGTAGCCATCAACAATGCTACCATCGGTGACCATCCCATCAAAAAGCTATTCTGCTGACGGCCAAGCATAATCAACTCTCCAATCATCCCCGCAATGATACACTCTAGACGATGTGTCTAACCATATCTCTGCACCAGTGTCTCCCAGGAGATGGCCTGTGTCAACTGGGTGTCATCACCGAACAGTCGTCTGAACGCATGTAGTCCACTCGATCCTCCACTAACATACTCGGGACGCCGCAGAGCATGAAAAGGAATGCAAAGAATCCTATACACATCCTCGGGGGTCACAATGATCTCCCCAGTCGGAAGGTGGAAAGTCTGGGTCTTAGAATGAAACCTCTCAATCAGTGCAGTCAATAAACCATGATTTACCCTAATATCGGGTAAATGAATCAGGTGCTCAAATCCACAGGTAGCCAGATGAACCCTCATCGGGTCTGGCAAAGCGACACACAATCTTTGGGTGGCCGGATAAGAATGGCGAACATGTACATCAGGATATGTGACCTAAATCATAAGAACAAGGTGTTTTATAAAAAATTCAGTTCAAAATCAGGCCAAAAGTATCAGAATGACACAGTTTTGAAGTTTTAGAAGGTGGGGCCAAAGTGTCCGCAATCAGGCAAAAGGATAAGAAAACTTAGATTTTTGACCTAAAAATGAGTTTTTAACACTCTGTTTTTCAAACGACATTCCAGACTGGCATCAAATGTCGTACGACATTCCACAACATACCAAACGACAATGCATAGTCATACGACACTTCGCCTGGATTCATATGAGTTTCGAGGGACTCGATGAAATGTCGTACGACACAAGGGTCCTTATCATACGACACTTGGGCGTGGATGAAATGACAATATAAAGTCAAATGAAATGTCGTACGAGTCTGGACTGGGACTCGTACGAGTTTCTATACATACGAAATTCAAAAGCTAAAAACGCGTATGGAAAAATTTAAAAATGCTATAAATCATCAAAAACATGCATTTTCAGGGGGAGAATAGAGGTCCACCTACCGGATGTCCATACTGTCGAGGTCTGTCATGTCTCTGGCTGCGCTCAAAACGGTGCGAACTCACAAGTACCTTCAGTTCTGCTGGTCTGCCATTTTTCTCATTCAGAGGGCTCCACAGAATCTCTAAAGTCAAAGGGTTGAAATGAATTGAAAATGACCCTTCCGGCCTTTATATAGCTTTTGACCTAATTTTTAAAAGTGCTCCATTTTCCATGAAAATTGCACCCCTGGCTAATTTCGACGTTCTGAATCCATTTTCGGGATCAAAATTGAAATCTGAGATCGTTTATTATGTCAAAATTGTGATTTAAAATTTTTGGGACCAGGACGGTCTACTGCTTGCATAATCAACCTTCAATCATCACAGAAATCCAATATTCAACTTAATTGATTATCTTTCATCAAACTATCAAAATTTCAACTTGGTCAACCATGGTCAACTTATGGTTTCACCTAGTCAAACTTGGTCTTTTGGAACCTTCCAAACGATGTAGAATGCGTTCCCAGATGTGTTTAACCACTTCTCAAATCAATTAACATGCTTCTAAATTATCAACGCTGACTTTTCTTGTTAGATTTCAATTTTAATCCCGAAGAGGGCATGGTATTGCACATCATTCAAAGTCTGTAAATCAAATTCTATCGATCAAATCTATCAATATCTTTCATCAGTAATCAAGACAAACAATCACGTCTAGTTGCTGATTCATCAAAAGTCCTCATCGCTCGGGGCAAATCTATCATCACTTGGGGCATATCAGATTCATCGATCCATATCAATTTGGTATTCTCCTAATCTTGTAAACTGTATCAATTTTGCAACCATCGGTTCCATTAGTGTTATTTCTTCGGTTCTTCGGCAACTGAAGGATTCGGATGTGATACTTGCTAGTTCTGCTAAGACAATCGAGTCTAGAACGGGTCACTCACTTCTTATCAATCCTAAGGTTCAAAATTAGGCATTTTGACACTTTTTCGCAATCATAGGTTCATTTGCTGCTACAGTGAACATTATCTTTGGTCATTCAGGACCTCGTATCTCAATATCTTTCAATCGGTTTCTATCTTGAGATCGGTTTATCTTTTGAATCAGTTTCATATCTCTATCAAACATAGACTATCTTTGAACCACTGCGCTTCGCACAATAATTCAAAGAGGGGCAAAATGTAATACTCCAAAAATGGGCTATATGTTCATTAATCTCCTACATCGACAATTCGAACGAAATCGACATCAAAGTCCTAACCTAAGGCACATCTAAACATCATCAAATCTAATTGATTATCTTAAATTCTGCATCGGGGAATATTCCTAGTAATATTCCTAATCATCATAATTATCTTTAATTTTATAATTATTTGGCAATAAATCACATTTATCCTAAAGTTTGATTAATTGAATATTTTCATATTTAATTAATTAGATTTAATATTTGCCACTTAATTGTTTAATTAAATTTAATTCTATCTATTATTAATTGTATTATTTAATTTTGACAATAAATCAAAATTTCTATCTTTAATTGATTAAATTCTTATTTAATTAATTAAAGCATGTTGTTATTATTTAATAATATAGTTTTTAATAAAAGTTTGAATAAATAGTTAATTAACCCATAAATTAATTATTTATTCTCAAAAATCAGTTGAGTTGAGGATAAATCACTTTATTTATTTATTTAATTCTTAATTATTATGCATATTCAAAAGAAACAGTTAAACTCCAAATCAGAAAATCAATGCAAGTTATTGACTTTTTAGAACTCGACATCCTTTTGGAGTTCAAAAAGCTGATCTAAACTCTAATTTGAGTTAAAAAGCTGTTTTTGCATGTTTTTGCATGATTTTGAGAATTAACTAGCTTTCATGATCAGATAACTCAAAAATCAAGCTGAGTTATTTGAGTGATTTATGGCTTTTATCCATGCACCTCCAAAGCTCTAGATTTCTATAAATTAAGGCTTCAGCTCTTCATAATTCATCTCTCATTCATCTCATATTTTGCACAATCACGCTGGAGAATTGGAGGCTGAGGAATCAACTTGCGAATTCAAAGCTTTGTGAGATCAATTTCAATTACATAGTTTTTATATCTTAGCATATAATTTCATAGTTTTCATATCATTGTTAGAATCTTCATTGTTAGATCATTTAACATTCATTTCATATCAGTTTTTCAATAGCATCCATAGCATATCAATTTATCATTCTTATTGCATAGAAAATATCAAAAATATAGATTAATTGCATTCAATTTCATATCCATCTTTTGCATTCAAATCCTTCATTTAGGTGTCGTCTAGGTCACTGATCTTGATAATAATCTGAGAACATTAATCTCGCACCTATTAGAAGGCAGTAAATCGCTTGGTTAGATAGCTTCCAATTTTGCACGATTTTGATTATCACTAACCTCTAATATTTTACTGAGTGTTGTGTTTACAAAATCAGGTACAATTTTCACACACACACTCGCTTTGCCTCTCATAGCCTGGAATTGACTCTTGTCTTAGTCTAGGGGGCATACATTGTTCTAGCTTATCTTGGGTCTCTTTGTGCGTCTGGGTTTCTTAGGCACCTTGCAAATGGTGTTTTTCAACACCACCCCCATTATATTTTTCAACACTTCCCTAGCGTCGAGTGTTTCTTAACACTTATCAGATATCCTACCCACAGTCTAGTATGATGCGATATTTCTTGCTAGCAGATGTGATACTCAAAGATTGATTCTATGACCTACACACACACACTTAAACACTTGACTCACTGAAACTTGTTTGACTTTGTTTCTTTGTGTGCTGTCTATAATGATTTCTTTGATGAGTGTTCTCTCCCTATGATAGTTTTCGATGATGCTGAGCTAGAAGACTAAGGGCATGAGGACATGTTTTATTGCTTTTTCTACTTGTGGGTGTGTGTGTGAAAATTGTACCTGATCTGTAGACACAACACTCAGTAAAACATTAGAGGTTAGCAAAAATCAAAATCGTGCAAAATTGAAATCTAATCTAACCAAGCGATTTACTGCCTTCTAGTAGGTGCGAGATTAATGTTCTTAGATTATTATCGAGATCAGTGACCTAGACGACACCTAAATGAAGGATTTGAATGCAATTGATCTAGATATGAGATTGAATGCAATTATTCTATTTTTTTGGATTTTTCTATGCAATAAGAATGATAAAAACTTGATATGAATCTATGCTATTGAAAACTGATATGCTATGCTAATCTAGAAATGATATGAAATATGAATCTAAATGAATGTAAAAAAAATAAGATTGATCTCACAAAGATGTCGATTTGCAAGAGCTTTGATTCTTCAATTCCAATTCTCCAGCGTGATTGTGCAAAATATGAGATGCTTGGATGCAAATTTGAGAGATCTATGGATGAATTATGAAGAGCTGAGCATTGTTTTTATAGAAATCCAAGGCTTTGGAGGTGCATGAAAAAAAGCCATAAATCACTCAAATAACTCAGGTTGATTTTTGAGTTATTTTTAAATAAAGGATAATTAACTCACAAAAACATGCAAAAGCTAAGTTTTAACTCAAAATAGAGTTTAGCTTTAATTGATAATTGATAGTTGTCTGCTTTTATGATTGTGCATGTTTTATTTATGAATTAATTTAATAAATAAAGTGATTTATCCTCAACTCAACTGATTTTTGAAATAAAATAATTAATTTATGGGTTAATTAACTATTTTACCAAACTTTTATTAAAAATTATATTATTAAATAATGACAACATGTTTTAATTAATTAAATAAGAATTTAATCAATTAAAGATAGGAATTTTGATCTATTGTCAAAATTAAATAATACAATTAATAATAGATAGAATTAAATTTAATTACACAATTAAGTGGCAAATATTAAATCTAATTAATTAAATATGAAAATATTCAATTAATCAAACTTAGGATAAATGTAATTTATCGCCAAATAATTATAAAATTAAAGATAATTATGATGATTAGGAATATTACTAGGAATATTCTCCGATGCAGAATTTAAAATAATCAATTATGATTCGATGATGTTTAGATGTGCCTTAGGTTAGGACTTCGATGTTGATTTCGTTCGAATTGAAGATGTAGGAGATTAATGAACTTATAGCCCATTTTTGGGGTATTACAGTGGGCATATTTTGTTAGTCCTAATTGTCATTAGCATTTATGTTTGTTCCACTTGACAATAGGATCTACAAAGTATTATCCTTGACTGTTTGCACAAGTGCATACTTATAGTCATCTTGACTTTCCTTGTGTCTCGATGTGAGTATAATTTTTCCATATCAAATTTAGGTAATCTCACCGCACTAGTCATCTTGACCTACATGTCTTTGGTGCCTAGGTGGGATTCCCACATTCTTATCTGATATAGATCATATTCATCTACCCATAGTCATACTAGTGTGTATTGTATGATCTTATAAAGCTACCAATAAAGCTTGATGATGATTATTAGATGTCTATTGGTGTTGTGACTTTGCAAGTCAACCACTTTTTCATAGTAGCTTGCATTTTTAGGTTCATGTTAGATTAGTTTTGCATCTTGCATATGGAGAGAGCTCTCTTTTTCATCTCACATGGACCTGTCAGTCAACTGCACTCATTTTTCCTTTTTTTGATCATGTCTTTCACTCCTTATCTTTCACATCACATATTTTTCTTATCATCACACCTTTTCACCTTTTCTTATATAACATTTTGACTTTTTGACCTAATTTTCAAAACACTTTGAAATTGCACGAAAATTGCACCTCTAGCTAATTTCGACATCCTGGATCCATTTTCGGACTCAAAATAAAAATTCGAGGTCATCTTGATAGTCAAAATCATGTTTCAAAATTTTTCTTTCTTCTGTGTAGTTGACTAACCTTTTGAGGCATAATTCTTCGATCTTTGATGGAATTTTTTCCTTTTCATGTCTTTCACACTTCTAGTCTTCCATTCACCCCATTTTTTTAATTCTCGTTCATCACTGGGGCATGTTTTCACTACCTAATGGTTATCTTATTACCCCTTTATCTTTAATTATGATTTCATTATGATTTGATCATCTTTTATCAATCTGCTATTCTCCTCTACCTGATTTCGATTTTGATTCCGAGGGGCCAGTACCTATTGGATTTAATCCTTGATTTTCTTGATTTAGCTATCTTTTTATGAGCTTTCACTCAGCTTGAGATTTTTATCTCTTATTTTGGATGTGATCCCAAAATGAACTCATGTCCAAAATCTTTTGTTTATTTTTGTCCAGGCGTGTTCCCAAAATGAACACACATTTGAGTTATTTTCTGATCCCAAATCGATCTCACATTTCAATTCTTCTTGGACTGCATGTGTTTCTGAAATGATCACACATTAGTCAAAGAGGGGCAAATGTATGCACCCTAAAATGGTCGTCTAGACTTTGGGCCCCCATTTAGCAATTTATCAAATTCCTGAATCAATATTTTTCAAAAATCAGCATTTTATCAATTATATCAATTTCCTTGATCAAGTCTTTTTTTATCATTTTCGATTATTTGCCTCAGGCTAATCATTTTATCCTAAGTCTTTATTTATTTAAAATGAATATTTCCTCCCCTTTTATTAAATAAAAAGCCCCCACTTTTCCTCTTATCCTAAGTTGCACAAATAAAACATTTTATAAAAAGAAGAAAAGTATTTTTTGTCTCATATGGACACAAAAATCAACTCTTATTTTCTCATTGGAGGATATTTGTGCACATGGATTGCTCTTCTTTGATGCTCCACCATTGATTAAATCTTTTGCCTCTTAATCTCCATGGTCCATTCCTTCTCATTTCCTATAAAAGAAGAGCTCTCTTCTCATTTGCATATGCATTTTTGAATACTAATATTATGTTGCAAGTTTTCTAGGTTATTTGGAGCTCTTTGAAGACATCCTTGCATCCAAGCTTTGAAGACATTGTTGTTGCATTTCATTTAGTTTGCTTTCATAGTTGCATAATCATGGCATTCTTAGCTTAGATTTCATTTTATGCAATAGATTAATCTCACATAGTTTAATTAGGAGGGATTGTAACACTTGTACTTTCCTTTCATAGATTAGATTTCCTTTCATGCATTGCATTGTTATCATTTAGCTTAGCTTGCATCTTCATTCTTAGTTTGCTTGCATTACATTTCATTTTGATTCTTGAGGATATTGGCACTTTTGCCCTTGTCTTCACTTGAATCTCTCATTGTGTGGTTGACTAGCAAGGTCATTAGCTTCATAGCTCTAGCTGAGAGCAATTTTACAATCTTGCAACTCCATACATAGAGAGCTATGGATTGATTTTTGAGACCTCATTCTTGAGTGTTTTTGATTATAAGGATTCATAGAAGTGCACTACTTTTGTGTGTACAATAATTAAGCAGGAGGCTTTCCTTGGTGGTGACAATTCTTTGGACTTGCAAGGATGTAACAACATAATTGACAACTTGATAAAAGTTGAGAATGATTGCACAAAGTTTGTTACAGATGTGAAGGGCATAACTGATTCCAGGTGGGAAGTGTAGTTGAAGACACTAAAAGAATTGCAAGGATTTAATTGGCCATTTGATGATGATGTGGCAACCTAGGACAAGAGTACCAAGAAACCAAAGAAGAGGTCAGCTGCTTTAGAGCTAGAGGTAGAAGAAGAAGAATAGAGTACACCCGACACCTGATCCAGAATTCTAGGGAGAGCATTTATCAAAAAAAGAATAATGTAAGTTATCCTGTAATGGTGGTCATCATTCATGTAGCCAACTTAAACAACTACTCTGAAATATCCTCAGACAAAGGTGCCAGTTGTGAACATTCCATTTGTTTGGAAGTTGTTCTGTTTCTCTAGTCTCTTTTTCATAATTGTTTGTACTTTTTATCTGTAGTGCAAGTCACTTTCCTAGCCATCCAAAGCTTGTTGCATCCTTTCTTTGAGGATTCCAAGATGGCCAATGATATAAATAACATTTTTGCTTCTTTTGTGTGTGTGGTTGAAGTCTTTTTGTAAAGAAATGTTGAATATAGGATCTGACTTCTTTTTAAGTCTCTGTTAAAGTTGTATTGATACAATTGAAAATTAATACAAAGATACTAGAATTTCATTGCTATCTCTTGTTGTCTTTATATGTGGATGCTTTATTTTTCTTATGTATTAAATTGCAAGGCTCTTTAATGCATTTTTTACAAGGTAAATATAGGGGTTGAGCTTAAGTTTCTTTCAAGGAGATAATAAGTCTTAAGGGAGGTCTCTAGGAATTAAAAAATCCATATATGAATTTGATGGCAGGGTTAGGAATTTGGAGAATGAATTGTCAGGCATTTCATTTAAGTTTCAGTACTCTTGTTTTGATAGGATTCTGTTGATGTAGGGTTTGACTCTAGCCCAATGAATAAGGCACTAGTTTTAGCTTGATTTGTATTTGTTCACCACCAAAACATCAAAATCTGTTCAATTTACATTTATTGTATGTTTTGAATTATGTCATCTATGTCAAGCACATAGATCATTATTTTAATGCTTTGTAGAAGCCATTGAGAAAGGTAAACACGCCTGAGTTTTACACTCAAAGTGAAGAAGGTTCAAAACCTTAGTACCTTAGCATTTGGATTGTGCTAGATGTAACTATTGGGAATACACGAGTCTTGATTTTCAGAAGTTTTCTGAATCTTATTAATCATCTACAGGTTTAAGTGCTAACAAAATTGGTGACTCTACTGGGGATCATAGAGGAATATGTAGTGGGTTTTTGTTGTTTATTATATACTATTCATTGTGTTTGTTGCAGACTAGCTTTATATTTTATATTCCCATTCGTTAGTGGGTGGCAACTCTGAAAGTATGTGTTTACCAGTTGTGGTATCCATCCTAAGATTTGTCATGTCTTTTTTGTAATACTTCATGAATCGACAAAGTTTACCAGGTCTTATTTTAAAGACCATCCAGAGAGTAATGTGGGTGATGAACTCCACACACCCAGTAGGAAACAATGGTCTAGGAGAGGTCATTTCACTACAAATTCTCCCAGACCCTCTACAAAAAGAATTCATACACCCATTCCTCATGAAGCCTCTTCTTCCTTTGATGACTCAGAACTTATTAGGAAAGTCAAGCCTAGTGCCAATAATCCTTCCTAGGAAGAAGAAGCCACAGATGTAGGTTTTTTCCCTGCAACTGAAACTCTTGAACAATTAGGGGAAACCTCAGCTACAAAAACTGCCTCATATGATTCAGAAAAGTTGAGGGAGGAAGTAGTAGCCTTGAAGAGAAAATAACATGAACAATTAAAAGAAATTGCTGAAAAAATGAAGGTACGAGAACAACAGATTTATGATTTGCTAGTGGAAAGACAGGATCTCATAAGGAAAGCAAAAAATAATGAGATCCAAGCTAAGATTCTGAATCAAGACATCCAAGGTCTAAATAAAGAGTTGTTTGGTGATTTAGGAGCTTTGAGAAAGCAGATGGATGGTAATAGACCTGATCCACAAAAAGATGAGTTTGCTGAAGAAGGTCCTATTATTAGGCAACTGCATCCATCAAAAATTAAAATGAATGAAGACCTTAAATATTCCACAAAAGATGTCTCTAATAAGGTAAAGAAAAAGATGATTGGCATAAATATTAATGAGCCAAAGAAAAATTTTGTTATTTCTAATATTCCCTCCCAAGCAAGCCTGGAATTGGAAAAGGCTCGAAAAGATAAAGAAGATCTAGCTCTCCAGCTTGACAAGTTGGAAATGGAGGTTGCTGCAGAGGAAATGAAAAGAAAGATAGCATTCTTGCATGCTAATATGAATATGAATGCTAGTAGCTCAATCCCTATGAATTCAAGAACAATGCTTTCAAATAAGCCCTATAATACAATTCCCAGTACCCAACTCTCAAATCCCAAGCAAGTTGTACCTGGATATGTGTTAAACACCCACCCAATAGTTCCTATGATTGGTGGTTAAGTCACAACTATACCTGGTCAAAATATTGGAATAACAACCCAAATCCCACCAAATTTCCAAAGGAGACCAGTTCACCTAGATAGGTATAGGCCTTTGTTTTTTTACGATATCCCTGGTCAGCCTAATGTCATCCCAAATGAGATCCAAGAAAAAATCCTTAAGTTCACTGGAAACAATGTGATCACATGTGAAGAGCATCTGAAGTTCTTCACAGATAAAATCAATGACTATGAAATTGAGCATGAGGATGTTGTAATGAAACTCTTTGTTCAGTCATTAATTGAAGATGCCAGGGATTGGTATAGAGGTTTGCCAGAAAATAGCATTGCATCATGGGATGAGTTTGTGAGTAGTTTTAAGGAACAATATGTAGAACATGTTAATTCAAGTTACATGCTCAATGAGTTTAATAATATCAAGAAGCATAAAAATGAGAGCATGTTAGAGTTTAATGGTAGGTTCCAAAAAGCCATGTACAAATTGTTCCAAGTATTGAGACTGGATGATGTTGTTTGCTTGACTACTTACTTCAATGCCTTAGATGGCAAGATGTCATACCTTCTGAGAGATAAGAGTCCTCATACTTTGAGGGATGCCTTTAAATTGGCTATAAATATTGAGATCAATAGGAAGGCATCTAGTTAGATGTACAAAAGGGATGAAGGAAGGTTGTGGAAAGAAACTAAACCACAAGTTGCAAGGCCACCCAACGATGAAGACAAAGTTGATAAACTAGCCAGTGTAGTCAAGGATCTCTCAACAAAATTTGAAAAGGGTGGAAGAAATTTTCAAGATGCTAGACCACCGTATCAAGGGTAGGAAAGACTCCCTAATTTACGTGATATGCCTTATAAGAAAAATTGGAAAATGGGAAGCCTGTCTTTGATAACAATGAGCCTCAAAAGGGGAGAGATAGACCATACCCTTTAAAGAAAAATACATCGCACAATGTGGAGAGCATCCCTTGGTGTGTGGCTTATAGTATGCCTCATTCACCTTATGAGTGTGCTTTAGCTTAGGCTTTAGGGGATGAAGCTGATAACTCACATGCAGGAGATTATGAAGAATCTGAAAAGCCTGTTGTCAATATGTTTACCACCGAAATGGTGGAAGATCTTTTGTCATCAGATGATGAAGAAATTTGTGCTGATGTTGATCATAAGAGGAAGATTCTCTCTGACTATGAGAAGCAAGTCTTTACTCACTCTGATCATGATGAATCTGATAATGATACATGTAGAACTAATATGGTTGGGTTAGGATCAGATGAGAAACAATGGAGAAAGCCCATTGAAGAGGAGATTAGAACTTTAAATGTGGCTGCTATAACACAAGCTAGGTCCTCATACAATTTGAGGAATAGAAGGGTAGATGCTGATCAAGGAGTACCGAGGTCATTATTTGTTAAGGATAACCCCCAGATCAAAGATTCCCCTAAGCCAAGTGTTTTTAATAATAAGAAGGAAGGGTCAATTGCTAAAAGAAAAAAGAATGAGGAAGTTATTGTTGATAAGGATAAGAAGAGGGTTGGTAAACTAAAAGATTCTCCTGATCTTTCTGCTAATCCCCCTACTTTTGATATGAGACATGCCCTGTCTCAAATGAAGGTTTCTATTCCTTTACTGGAAATGCTAAAAATCAAAGAGCACAAGACAACAACCCTGACTCTCATAAGTGAACAAGGAGTGGGTCCTATTATGCAAGAAAAGGGGAATGCAATGGAAGGGCTCGATTCAATTAAGGACATTTATGATTTGTGTGTTGGAAATATTGTGACACAAGAGCCTTCTTCTATTGATCCCTTTTATGTTACATTAATTGTGAATAATTTTCTGCTAAAAAATTGTATGATTGATTCTGGTGCTGCTGCCACTGTAATGCCCTATCATGTGATTAAGGAGCTAGGATTGCAAGTAGATACATCCAATGGTAGATGTTATGCCATGGATAATAGGGCAGTGCCTATTGCAGGGACTCTAGTTGGAATTGAAGTGAAGATTGTTGCATTCCTAGAGGCCACATACAAGATGGATGTGGTTTTTGTTGATACAAAACCCCATTATGGTATGCTTCTATCAAGAAAGTGGGTTGCAGTAGTTGGAGGAAAATTGCAATTGGATCTGTCATATGCCACTATTCCAGTTAATGGAGCTAAAGTAAAGTTGTATAGAGAGCCTCGTTCTTCAATAATGGTTGAAAAGGTTGCACCACAGGATTTAAATTGTTTTGTGGGCATTGACATGGATAATTTCATGATTGAAGAGATAGTGCCTCAAATGAAGAACACAGATCCAATAGTGGATGAATTAATATTACAGCAAAATGGGCTCTGGCAAATGTATTTTGATAGTGGATGCTCCAAGGAAGGTTCAGGAGCTGGTGTTGTGTTTATCTCCCCTTTAGGTACTACTTTCAAATACTCATTCTTATTAACCTTTGAATGAACTAATAATAATGTTGAGTACGAGGCTTTAATATTGGGTTTATATGTTGCTATAAAACATGGTATCAAATTCTTAAAGGTCCATGGTGATTCCCAATTGATTATAGCCCAAGTTAGATCTAAATATGTTGCTAAGGATGAGAGATTGAAGTTTTATAAGCATGATGTATGGGATAGATTAGAGTTCTTTGAAGCTTTCAATATCCTTTGGGTAGAGAGGGCAAATAATATTATGGCTGAATTCCTTGCTAATGTTGCTCTGAAAAACAATGATATTACTTTGACTGGTGTATCTATGTTAGAAGTCAAAAGCAGGCCTACAATACCAGACAATGTATATAACTGGAAAGTCTTTGAAGATGAATTTGATATCCTTAGGTTTCTTCAAGGTTTAGATTAGTATGATGGGAAACCAATAGATTTCAGTACTTTATAATAGACTGTTGATGGAAAGCAATGTGTTATGGGAAATGAGATAGTCTAGTTACCCACCAATCATATACCAAAAGGGTTCGTGGACTTAGAAGGTATGTTTAAGATAAATGATGGATATATGTCTCAAAATTCTAATACCAAAATGGAGGACCTAGAGGAAGTTAACTTAGGATCTGAAACATCCCCTCAAATGGTATACATTGGGAAAAAGTTGAGTAGAGAGGTTAGGGGAAATTTGATAAGATTATTGAAAAGGTACAAGCATGTGTTTGCTTGGTCTTATGATGATCTCAAAGCTTATAGAGTAGATCTTTTTCAACATGATATTCCCTTAAAGGAAGATACCAATCCATTTAGATAGAAACAGAGGCCAATCAATCCCTTATTGGCCATAAAGATGTAAGTAGAATTGACAAAATTAAGAGATGCTGGTATTATTGAGCCTATTAGACATTCTTCCTGGGTCTCTAATATTGTGCCAGTAAGGAAAAAGAATGGTGATATTAGACTCTATGTTGACTTTAGGAATTTAAATGTTTCTTCACTCAAAGACAATTATGGGTTGCCAAACATGGAGGCTATGTTGCATAGGGTAACTGGTTGTGAATTGTTGTCTATGATGGACGATTTTCAGGGTACAATCAGGTATTGGTCAAAGAATCTGAATAATTCAAGACAACATTTACCACCCCTTGGGGAACTTATGTATATGTCTGAATGCCATTTGGTTTGAAAAATGTTGGGGAAACCTTTCAGAGGGCAATGGATGTTGCTTTCAAAGATCTGATTAATATTCTTATGGTTGTTTACCAAGATGATTTAACTGCATACTCTAAGAAGGTTGAGGAACATTGTAACCATTTGGAGAAGGTCATTGTCAAGGCTTTGGAGTTTGGTATCTCACTGAATCCCAAAAAGTGTCAGTTTGTTGTGACTGAGGAAAAATTGCTTGGTCACATAGTATCAAAAGAGGGAGTTAGAATTGACCCTGAAAGAATTGAGGCAATCAAAAAGGTTCCTCCTCCTAAGAATATCAAGGGTGTACAATCCTTTTTAGGGAAAATTAATTTTTTCAGGAGGTTTATTGCCAACTTTGCAGAACTAGTCAAACCCATAGTAAAGCTCTTAAAAAAGGATGTAAAATTTGATTGGAACTGTGATGCTCATCAAGCTTTTGAAAAGATTAAGCAAGCAATCCAGGAGGCTTCTATCTTGATATCTCTTGATTATTCCAAGCATTTCTCTTTATTTTCCTTTGCATCTTTCCACACAATTGCTGCTATTCTGTTATAGAAGGATGAAGAGGGGTTTGAACATCCTATTGCCTTCTTTAGTAAATCACTGCAATCTGCTGAGCTCAATTATGAATTGATGGAGAAGCAAGCGTATGCACTAGTAAATGCGGTCAAGGCTTTTAGACCTTATCTTGTTTGTGCTAAAGTGAATGCATATGTACCTCATGTAGTAGTAAAAGACATCTTAAGTCAGAGTGAGGTCACTGGAAAAAGATGTAAATGGATTAATAGGATCCAGGAATTTGATATAGAACTCCATATTACCAAGCTTGTAAGAGGTTTGGGGCTTGCAAAGTTGATGATAGAGGAGAATATGGATCTTGTACAAGTAAACAATGTGGCCAATGGTGAAGGATATGTAACTAGCATTGAAATATAGCCCTGGTACAAAAATATTGTTCAGTTTCTTAAGCATGCTAGTTGCCCACAGGAGTTGAATGACAATTAAAGAAGAAGCTTAAGATTGCAAGCTCAGAGGTATGTGTTGATACAAGGTGATTTATTTTGGAAGGACAATGATGGGATACTACTCTTTTGTTTAGACAAACACCAATCTGAAAAGGTTTTGCAAGAGATGCACTCAGGAATGTGTTGGGGGCATCATTCAGCTAGGTCTACAACTCATAAGATTTTGAGAGCTGGATATTATTGGCCGGTATTGTTGAAGGATACCCATTCATATGTTAGGAAATGTGAATCATGTCAACGGTTTTCAAAGAAATTAAAATTCTCAGGCGCCTTGCTACTGAATCCTATGGTTGCAGAAGCCCCTTTTGCTATGTGGGGCATGGATTTTATTGGGGAATTCTCATAAAAGTCTAGTGGAGGGCATAGTCACATTTTGGTGGCCACTGATTATTTTACTAAATGGATTGAAGCAATTCCAACCAAGAAGGAAATCGGTGCAGTAGTAATTGAATTTCTAATTAACAACATAATTACTAGGTTTAGTGTACCCATGAAACTGGTAATGGACAATGATATGAGCTTTGGGTCACATGAATTCACTAACTTTTGTTCTGAAATCGGAATAGTTCCATCATATTCATCCCCATATCATCCACAGGCCAATGGGCAAGAAGAATCTAGTAACAAGAGTATTCTACAAATTTTGAAGAAGACCTTGGAAAAAAACAAAAGGAGTTGGCATGCAAAGTTAAAATTGGCACTGTGGGCTGATAGAATTGTTGAAAAGAAGGCAACAGGAAAAACCCCTTTTGAGATGGTTTATGGTGTAAAGTCTAGGCTTCCTGTGAATAATTTGTTGCCTATTTACTAGTTCATAAGAGAAGAAGAGATGAAAATCGGTGATCCATTGTAGGACAAGATAATTCAATTAGTGGAGTTGGATGAACTCAGGAGAGAGAGTCAAAAATAAAATGTAAAGTTGCAGCAGAAAATGAAATATTTTTTTGACAAAAGAGCAACTACTAGAAAGTTCCAGCCCAATGATATGGTTCTTCAATGGAATGTTAGGGCTGAGGACAAAGGAAAGCATAAAAAATTTGAATCCTTGTGGTTAGGACCTTTCATTATTCATCAAATTCATGGAAAGGATTCATATTTCTTAAGAAATTTGAATGGTGAAGAACAGGAATTTCCAGTGCATGGACAATTCCTGAAGTATTTCTTCAATTGATTCTCATTTTCTTCCATGCACAGTAGTTCTGTATATATGTACAGGTGTGTTTTCTTCTTGCCTTAGGTTAGGGTTTTGTGGTTAGCCATCCAAAGATTCATGGTTTCTTTCTATGAACTTGCATTCAAGCATCCTCAAATAGAGCCACTGTTGGGTATATTTTAGGTTTTCTGAGGTTTTTGGCTCCAGGTCCTTGTCCTATGTCTTTGCATATGTCTTCGTCTAGTTTAGGGTTTTAAAATTCCTCAAAATCTATCATATTTGTGTTAGAAAACCCTCGCCTTTTGTTTTTTTGCCTTAGAGTGATCATTTTATTGGTTAGTTTTGAGTGTACCCTAGTTCCTTCTATTTACATGTTACTTTTTGGTCACTCAAGTCTTCCAATTTGCACGTGGTCATTCTTTTCCTTGTCTTCGCTGAATCGTGCAATATTTTTCTAAGTCTTCAAGTCTTTCAGTGAACTAGCGACAGTGGCGAGTCCTTTATTATCTTTCTCCTTATCACCAAATCTCCCAGTTTATGTCACAGTTAGTCTTAACATACAGCGATTCAGTGACTACGTAGTCTCTTGTTCTCTTATTTCCTAGCGGTTTGCTCTTAACATTCAACGAATGGGCGTAGCAGTCATCTCTTGATCGCTGAATTAAGTGGTCTTTCTCTTTATTATTTAGCGACTCAGCAAAGACCATTGATCAGCTTCTGGATCAATGGTGAAGGTTTAATCTCATGATAAATGGACCCTACCGCATTCTATTCAGTGATTAGTTCATGGTCTCATAAGTCACTTAGTTTGGTGGCATCGATAAAGTATTTTGGCAAAGGATAAAGTTCTTCTCAGTCACTTGATCTCAGGAAATGATGGTGAAGCTCCAAATCATTTGGTGATTAAGCGAGTCATGTGTTCGCTGAATCTCAGAATCAGTTGATAAAGTCCCAAGTCTTTCAGCAATATGGCAAACAAAGCAAAGTTAAAGGTGTGTTTCCTTCAGTCACGTGTTCTCGGAGTGAAATGATTAAGGTTTTAAAATTTGGGAGATTAAGCGAATGCTGTGTTCACTGAATCTCATAATTAAAAGGCAAAGGTCTAATGGATTGGGTGACTCAGCGACAACCGCTGATTATTTTCAAGCTCTATGGTCAGTGTGTAATTTCAAAATGTAACCTAAGGTATGAAAGGTATTCAGTGAATGGGAGATTTGGGTTATTCGCTCAATCTCAAAATTTGATTGTGGTTAAGCATTTCTTTTTGAGAATGCAAGATGTTCATGTTTGCTGAATCGTGGGATGGAATAAGAGTTAAGCATAGCTTTCTGAGATTAAGAGATTTAGTTGTTCACTGATTCTCCAAATGTCACTATGGTTAATGTGTTTATTTCATGGGTTTGAAAAGGGCTCTATTTGCTAGATCTCTAGATTTTTGCTGAGTTAAGAAAAGGATTGCGAGAATTGGCAAAGCCTTTGGTTGCTTATTCTCTAACTTTAACCGTGGTTGATCCAAGTGTTTTGAGAACTAGAGATTTCCTTTAGTCCTCTAATCTCTGATTAAGGTGGGGTTGTGATGGATTTTAAAAGATATTCTGAGGACCATTGATCATCTTTGGGATCAACAGTGGTCGCTAAATCTCCAAGTAAAGTCATGAGTTGAGAGATCACTCTGAGATTTCATGAATGGCCTTGTCACTGGATCTCCAAACTTAACCCAGGATTAACATTTCTTTTAGAGATTGTGAGATCCTTTGTTCACCGGATCTCCGAATCAAGTCTGGTTAAGTTTTCATCCTAATCAATGCTATAAGCCATTGCGATGTGGAAAAGGTACTCTGCCAAGTTGGAAAAAGTAAAATGTCATCTCATCAGGTTTTAATGAGGGTTTTTATCAGTAATTAAAGGTTTTAATGCAAAAAGTCATGATCATTGCTCTTGCACTCTATTTTTGATTTTTTAAATCATCCCGTCAACATCCACGCCACAGCTAGCCTTGATTTGAAGGTTGGTAATATGCAGAATTGAATGCAGAAGTGACTAAGGCAAGATTTTTTATGATTTAGCAATTGTACGCATTCAATTTTTGAAGGTATATAGGCAAGACTTCATTGCTTTCTGTGCTCAAAGCTATTCTAAAGATAATTGAGATTGTTGGCGCTGAAGTAGTGAGTGAAGAGTAAAATAAGTTGCAGAACTATGGGATTTTTGTTTTGTCAAGATGAGTCATCCAAAGGCAAGTATTTCATCCTCTAGTGGAGTGGCAAAAGAGCAAGGTGGTGAAGATAAAGGAAAGCCCAATTATTCAGACAAGTTCCTCAAATTGCTTCCCGAGTCTAATCAAAACAAGAAAGCCATTGATACGGCTTTCAAGGATCTCATGGACAAGTAGAGGGACCCTATCACTCCTTTGGGCTTAGGTTACACAATATTCTTGTACTTTTATAATAATAGGCATAAGGCTATACCTATTTGCAATTCTTGGGCTTTGGGGATGGCAAAGTTAATTGTGCCTGATGTTTTCCTAGATGTTGATTTGATTATTGAGTTGGCTAGGCTATATGATCCTATCTCTAGAACCATTAGGTGTGAGGACCAATCTGCCTTTATTACCTTGGATAGGGGATCGTTCATGAAGGCATTTGATTTCTTTGCCTCCTCTTCCACTAAAATTGATTTGAAAAAGGAAAGGCAAAAATATTCAAGTAATATTGGATCAGTTAAGAGCCAGATAGTTAAGCATATGCCCAAGCAGGGTAAATATATAGCTCCTCTTTTTGCAAGTATGAATGCTCCTTATGAATTTAAATCCCTCAATCACTACATGAAGTTCTTGTGTAATGGGTTGTGTAGGGTTCTAGGGATAGATGGAGATAAAGAGAAAATGCCTGCTGACCTATTAATGATAATTCTAGATCTTCAGAATTCTCATACCAATACTGACTATGATTACATCCAATATGTAATTGATAGATTGCATGAGGGGTTAATATATGTTAAGGAAAGTAAGAGGCCTATTAGATTCATGCATTACTCCCTCCTAATGCACTTGATTTTATACCACCATGTCAATTGTCTTGATGCAAGAATGTTGAAGTTGAGGACTTCTTTTGAGGGTTGTCCTAACCCAGTGCAATTTTGGTTAAGGGTGTGGAATTACACGTCTAATGAGTGTAATTTTTCTATCTTTCAGAATTATTTTATTTATCCAATTCTTGGGATGTTGGGAACAAATGTAGTAAGGTTGTCAACTAAGGTCTTGAAGGTGTTAAGGCCAATGCAGTATGAAGATAAGTGGCCAGGAAACCATAATTGGGGTGATTTCTACCTTGGGGCCAACTTCACAGTTCTTAGAGTTTATGGTTTCCCCTAGCCCCCACACTTGCTCCCTAAATTTGTGCCTCCTAGGGTTTCTATGATGGAATTTATTTGGAAATTGATACGGACTGATAGAGAGCACTTAGCATCCCACAGGAAGGGTACCTTCATACCAAGGCAACTCATAATTGGTAGTTTCTTGATTGGAAAGAGGGCACTAGACCAGGTTAGTTGTTGGCTCAATCATTTCGAGATGATTTTAGGCACCTGCCAGTACGTTGATTCTGAAGATTTTATCAAGACTACCAGGATGACATTAATCCCCAACATTAGGACAATCAGAGAAAATGAAGGCTTGGATGAAGAGGATGTGATAAGAAACATCTTGGATCAAGATGAAGCCTAAAGAAGGTGGACCAAGTATTTTGACTTGCTAGATTTGGAGGTCAGACTTAAGAAGGCCCAGATTCCTTTTAATGGCTATTTCCTAGAGCTCCCATACTTGAAAAGAATGGAGAAGATGATAGAAATTCATGGCACCATGTCTAACCAATTGGAGGGGTTGATTGAGGATAAGTTGGATGTACTAAGAGATTACTCTACTTCCGAGCTAGAGGAATTCATTGATGACTCACATGAGGGTGATAGTCCACCTCAAGTTGGGGACTTGTCGATTATTGATTTGACCCAAGATCCACCAGAAGGAGGGGATACTTCAGAGCCTCCATTGAAAAAACAAAGGCTTGAAGTAGGTGAGCCTTCAAAGGAGAAAAAATAGAGGAAGGTACGTGATAGAGCTTCTAGTCTTGTGCCTGGTAACAGAGCCTACCATCATCAACTAAGAAAGGCCATCAGAGATGGCAAAAAGATTATGTGAAAAGAGGAAGGGGAATTGCCCCTACTATTTGGAAAAGATGAAAGAGAGCTTTATCAAGAGGAGTTCCTCAGTGATGACCAGTTCATCCAAAGTAAAGAGTTTAGGGATTTTATCATTTGGAGGAAACAAAATGAGGTAGCAAAGGCCCTTCCTGAAGGGATGCAACCTAGTGAAGAGACTATGAGGGCTCTGAAATCATATGACCTGAGTCTTGAAAAGATTACTATGGAGGAAGCTAGAGAAATGGTAAAGTCAAGTGGCATGCTTCTAATTCCTAGATGGGACTTGACTTCTGCCTTCATCATTGATCAAATCAAAAAGTAGCCAGAAGGTAGCCTGTCATATGAAGTCCAAATTGAAGATATGATCAGAGGAAGTGGCTATGACCCTAAGTCTCAAGTTTTTGCATTGTGGTCCCTGGCTCCTAGAACTCAAAAACCATCACTAATAAGTATTGAAGATAAGATGGAAGGAGATAAAATTTTTTGGACTATCCAAAATACCACAATTCTTGGGGACGTTATGCAACTTTAGATAATTTAATATCCCCTATAATCAAAGAATTTTTTACCAATCTATGGGGCATAAAGTTGAATGAATATATATAGATACCATCAGGGGATCCTATCCTAGGGTGAAAATTGAATTCCTTAGAATATGTTCCATTATCTACAAATGAGAAGGAAGAGCTAATAGAGATTCTGAAATCTAGACAAATAAGCATTGAAAATATAGCAGACAAACTTATTTGGGCAGGTTCTAACACTGGGAAATACAATGTCAAAGATGGATACAAAGAATTAGTTAGATCCCAACAATGGAAGGAGGTGGATCTCCCTCTCAATCTATATTGGGATAAGGCTTGTCTCCCCAAAACATACATGTTTCTGTGGGTTTCCTTGTAGAAAAGCATCCTCACTGTAGAATGGTTCAAAATAATTAGTTTTCAAGGCTCCTTAAGATGCCCCTTATGTGAAAAGCATGAAGAGATAGTAGACCATATCTTATTAAATTGCATGTATGCCTTTGAATGTTGGAAATGGTTGAGAAAAAAACTAAATTGGAAATATGTTATGGCCAATAATTTGGTTGATCATTTAAAAGCATGGCCATCAATAAATAAAAATAACCTATATAACATCATCTTGAAGATAGCACCATTAATACTAGTATGGGAACTTTGGAAAGAAAGAAATAGAATATTATTTTAGGATAAAAAGATGAAGAGGAAGTTCTTGGAAAATAAAATTGAAGAAAGTATAGTGGAAATAGTTAACAATAGACTAAGGAATATAAATCATATTGAAGGTAATTTTTCATATTGGGATAGCTTTATTAGAAATGAATGATTTGGTTTAATTATTCCCATACAATTTGGAAAGGGCGAGGATAAAAGAAGGAAAAATAGAGAGGCGTGTAGATGGCTAGCTCCTCAGGATGGATGGTTCAAACTTAACTTCGACGAGGCATCTAGGGGAAACCTTGGAAAAGTAGGTATTGGATGTGTAATTCATATGTGGGATGGCATTATGTGTGGAATACTAGCTAAACCAATAGGGGTAACATAAAATAATATTGCATAAATTGATGCTTTGGTAGAGGGATTACTATTATGTAAATATTTGGGTATAAAAAATCTCAAAGTTGAAGGAGACTCCCAGATTATCATCGATGCTCTTAGGACTAGTCATACACCAAATTGGAACTTGAATACAAGGTTGGAGAGAGCTATTGGACTGCTTAGCCATTTTAGACAAACTAAATTTAGTCACACTTATAGGGAGGGAAACAAGGTGGTGGATTTTTTAGCTAATATAGTTGTTGAGGAGTATATGTGGAAATAATTGGTGATCTTTGATTAAATTATTGAAGAGCAATTTTTTGTTCTTTGTTTATTTCTACCTTTCATGAATGTTTTATCTGATATAGGTATATACATGGCTTGATTCTTTTATATAGGTATTTATATATATTGGTTTGTATGGATATATTTATATATTCATACAATCCTATTACATTATATGTATATAAATATATTTATATTGCCAACATGTAAATATATATTTGTATCAAGCATCTCCTTTATATATGTTTATATCTCCTAAAACATTTATGATCCTTCTCTTCTTCCGTTTTCTTCTCTTGGCCTCTACTCTTTCTTGGTTTCATTTTCATGTTTATTTATATTATCAATAATATAGATATATATTTTCTTTTCCTTATCTATATATATATATATATCTGTGTGTGTGTGTGTGAGGAATGAGACACACACACATATATATAGTGTAGGTTTTTGGGGGCTTTTGACTATAATGGCTTGAAGGTGGGGGGAAAGTGTTGTTTTGTGTTTTTTCTGAGTTGTTGTACTATGGGATCAAGGCCCTCTCCCCACTAACTCAATAAAAAATAAATCAATTTAGAATACACACACACACACACACACATACTAATAGATAAATGTATATTTTTAGACTTCTACTAGAAAGGTGACATGAGCATAGGCTGAATTGTTCTGTGTTTTGATTATATGGTATATTAACTTGTTGAACTTTGGTAAACATATGGTGAACTTATGTATTTATGGATCATGAATCATATTTCACTTTGGCTCTGTAATTAACATTTTATATACATATATGTATAGATATCCACACACACACACACACACACACATATTGGTGATTAGTATTTTCTAGGGTTGTTTTTCTCTATGAATCGATAATGTTAGACTATGGGGTTTTCAATATGGATATCCTCATAGTTTTAAATAATCTACAATGTTAGACAGTAATGTAGATGAGCTGAATTAAGATTTTGAGTATAAAGATGTACATGTCTTCCTGCATTATAGATTCATGTAATAATTTGGAAGATAGAATATAGGTTCTTTACTGTCTATATCTCGGCTCAATTTCTTAAAATATTATGAAGGATTCTACATGTTATTACATTATTTCATTTTCTCATTAATATGAATAATATCTAACTTATGATGATCTTATCCTACAAATACGATGTTTTAGTTTGGGAGCTTTCTCAGTCTACTGGGTATACTAATAATTAATCTTAGCTGGAAGGTAGTCGATATTACTTGCAGGATGGGAGGATGACTCTAACACGAGGTAGAGTACTCCAAGGGCTTACTAAAAGATTCCTACTACAACTAGAGCTATGAATCTCGACATATAAATTTTTCTTAGGAATAACAAAAGGAGATCAGTTATGAATATAATGAATCAAGTGATTACTCCAGACACCAAGGAGAATAATATTGATGAATCAACTAAAAAATTATCAATTTCCTATTGTAAATATGTAGAAGTATATAATGGAACTTGTAATGTAATAGGGGCTTCCTTTAAAGAATTCCTCCCTTTTGATGATCAAATGTAAGATTAAGCCATAATGTCAAGTATGATTATGATTGTATTGTGTAACACGTGTAACATTTTTATTGAATTGTAAAGGTTAAGAAGTATATGTAATTTTTTAAATAATTTGGACTTTAATAAGTCCTAGGCTATACCAGAGGTTTTTTTTACTCTATTCTTTCCTCTTGGTCCCCACACCGAATGAAGTTGTAATATTTCATATTAATTAATAAATAAATTATTGGCTTCGACCTATTACTTTTTTTTTTGGGTAAAAGTCCTAAGCCAAGATTTTATTAATCAAAATTCAATGATACAACATATACAAAGACCCCGCTCAGTGCAAGCACTGGTAGGAAAGAGCGAGGCTAAGAAAACCTCCAGCCTTGCCTAGGACCTTAATCTAGTTTCTGATACATGATATTCAAAAGAGGGCATTCCCTCGTATTACATATTATGTACTACTCCACAGCCTTTACTGGGAGAAATAGTATTATCTATAACTGGTAGAGAGCCTTCTTTGAATCTGACATTTCCTTCTTCAAAGAGGCTTGTCTTGTGAACCCATACATAAATGTGTCTATAGGGAGCCACGATCTAGAATGCACCTTTTGCAAAAGTACCTTTCTTCCTTGACTAAAGTTTCTCCTTAACCTATGGAAAAACTTAAAATCTGACTAAGATCCCTGTTAGTATATCCAAACTCAATATAAATATCTAATCTCTGTTTTGAAATAAATCTGAAATACAAGTGCAAATATTACTGTTACCATTGCCTCGCAGAAGGTTAGTGCCTGGGATAATCCTTATTTACAAAAAAAACCAAAAAACAAACACCTTCTACCTTCAGGATATATAAGTTAATTTGATCCTGGTAAACAAATTCTACCCCAGCCTGGTAATTAGATCATCATACTGTCTAGATTATGAATTTACTTCTGAAAAATAAGCCCTGAACATTAAAAATTAATTAAACCATTATAATTTAAGCATCTTGAGAATCTAGATCGATATTAACCATCTTATTATTTTAATGATTTAGAGCCCTTTCCATAATAAAACCCTTAAACTCAAACTCCCAAGGAAGTAGTGTAGTAATAAAAGATTGCTAATTAATGTCCAAAAGCATGAATAAAATAGGATCCTCTGAAAGCATGAAGAAGAACCATTTAGTTACAGAAATCAACTAAATGTACCTTTCTTACCTTGTTCTTTCTTTGCGACCCATTAATACATCTTTTTTAGAGGAGTTGTTAGCTATACCATAGATTTATCCATTAAATAGCCTATGAAATCAATTTACAGTAGTCAATTTGATATTTGTTGTATTCCTGTAATATTAAACCAACATGTTTTCTTAAGGATAAGAGAGCTTTCCTTTGGAGTTCTGCTTCTTGAAGAAAATTTTGAAATAAATATTTCCTAAGAAAATTCAAAGCTTCCATACCCATTAAGCAATTTTATCATAAATCTCGATTAATTAATCCTATCATTAATTAACAGTTCTATTTCCTAACTACTTTTGATTAAATATTATTTAGCATACAAATGGAACATACAACCTAAGATCTACTGAGAAATGTTAAATTGTAAATCAAAATATCCTACAGAAAACATATATTTACTTCAAACTGTATAACTGCACCTAAAATCTTCAAAACTTAACTTTATCGATTTCTTCATGCCTATTCACAGACCTATCTGATATATCATTGCATTCTAAACTGATTTTAGGCCAAAAACAAGGAAAACATTTTCAGTCGAAAGTTTGTGCTTGTAAAGTTGACGCCTGATAATTTACCCTAGCTTTAAAAACTTCCCTAAAGACCTATTCCTCCTTCATTTCTTCCTTACTGGGGTGTGGAACACTAGTTCTTCTTCCTCTTCAAAGAGGTCCTCTATTCCTTGGTCATAGTTTCTCTTTCCTTTGACCACCTTGAAACCCTTTGTTTATTTTTTAACAATTGCTGGTGGGAAAAGTTGAATGTCATGTAATGACATGGACCCAATGTTTGATTCCACTTCAAATCCTTTCACAATCAAATATTCTTTTACCCATTTAACATCTTCACACAGTTTAACCTTCAAGCATTTTAGAAGAAAATCTGCATTACGCTTCACCATATCTATCCTATCGTCAAAAATCTTTTTGTCTTTGAAGATGAGAATTGGTCTTTGAGCATAATGAATCTTATGGGTCAAGGAACCCATAGGATTTTCCATGTACTTTTCCGAAAATGGAATCATAAGGTCAAAATTGACATTGTTAATAGCTAAAAGAAGCCCACTAGAATGCTTATCTTCAAATAATTCCAAACATGCTGAAATTACCTCTCCCTTAGGGATTTTGACCATGAGAAGGATAGCTGCAAAGGTGACTACAATGTCACAGTTAACCCTATAGATGAATTCACGGTTAAAAATCTCCTCACCCATAATCTTTTCAACTTCCCTCCTTCCCAAGTCATTCGTTTGCAGTATTTTATCCCATCTCTCTACTTTGATACTTCCTCTAAAAGCATTCATCCTACTTTCTGTGAGGGAAATGAGTTTGATATGAGATTCCATTGTGGTTTATGAATGCTTTCTTCAAGGGAAAGTGTCTATTTATTACCCACTCTCGATTGATGGATAGGTCATGTATGCTATTTGATGATGCCCATTTATGACATCTTACCTATTGTAATTAATAAATGATTGTACCTGTCAAGATGTTTTTATTGGAATGAGGCTAAAATTTTGTGTAATCTACTTTACTGTATACAGATTTAAAATTTAAACAAAAATTTCTTATTTTATTTAAATAAATATTTTTGATAGATTTCTTGTAAAACTAAAAATAAAGTAATAAGCGAAAATTTACATAATACTTATAATATAAAACCTTTCTTCGAATTTATCTGGCAAATACAAATTTTTCCTTATGGCTTAACTATCCTTAGGCCATATCTAAAGAGCAAGAGGACACCAAAGAGCTTTTTTCTTTTTGAGCCAACTTTAGCCCAATACCATCTTCTGTTATAAAGTCGTTCATCCAATTTATCTCAGGAGGAGATTGTAAATGAGTAAAAAATAGCAAGAAGTCCAAGTTCCTTCTAATTGAAGGGGTCTCTTCTATGTATCTATCCTAGTCCTCAATTGCAAGTATAGGAAAGGTGGAAACAAACTTATGGTTGGTGACGCTCCTATTGTATTCTTTAGGCATGGGAATAGATAAATCTATCTGGATAATTTTTAGTACTTTGTCCAGATCCACCAAATATTTCTTCTTAAAAATTCTCCTGCACAAGCTTCCAATAGTCTTTATATCTAGATCCGCTTGAAGGGATGAAGCTATGAACATCACCAAAATATCAGAGTTAACGCGATACCTATTGGTATTTTCCTTGAACTCATTTCCTAAGATAATAGATACCACTCTTACCACAATGTTAAATTTGATCAGAATTATCTTCTTAATTCTCCTGGAGGATATCACTTCATCGAAGGCAACTTGTTTGTGTAGGCTCCTTAATTTGATTGGAGTTTCCATTTCTCGAGGAGTTGTATTAATGGGAGCAGGATAAATACATATGTTGCTTAGCCTTGGTTATAAATGTTTCTAAAAATTGGTTGAAGAAAGTGAATACGAATCGACAATGATTTCTACAGACCCCAGCTTGACATTCTTCTTATTCATCCAAAATTCCAGTTGTCCTACCTTAATAAAATATGTGTGTGATAATATCTAACTCAATCTTAGAACAAGTCCTGAAAGAGGACGTCCTTGATCCCTTTAAGTGTAGATATAAATCCTAAAATCTAAGTGCAAATGTATATATGTAAATAAATCTATAAAAAAAAATGTCTAAATGCGAATAATATATAGATGTATATATAAATATAAATAGATAAATACCTATATGACCATATATATAAATAGGTATGGATGAAAAAAAAAATTAATATAAATGAATATAACTATATATATATATATATATATATATATATATATATATATATATATATATATATATATATATATATATATATATATATATATATATATATATATATATATATATATATATATATATATATATATATATATATATATATATATATATATATATATATATATATATATATATAACATGAAAAGACCAGAGGGGGGCCTAAAAACTTTAAAGTGCCCTGGCTCTAAAATTATTCCTAAGAAACGCGAGTGAAAAATTTATAAAAAGTGAGAACTGCATATATATCCAAAAATAAATATAGGAAAATGGGTGTATATATATGTATATGTGTATATTTATCTATATATATAAATATGCCAATATCTCAATAATTATATATGAATCTGTATGACAGTCTATTAATATATATATAGATATATGTATATACATGTATCAATATATATAAATAAACACGAAAAGACCAAAGGCTGTATGTAAAACTTAAAAAATGCTCATCATCTAATTTAATCCTCAAAATAATGATTGAAATCCTTTAAATAAAGTAAGAGCTAAAACTATAGACCCGAATCTTAAAAAGTTTTCAAGATTTTAAGATTAAACATGCATCTAAAAACTGCAAGGAAGAAAATTACTTCAACGAAATACCCTGGATCAAATAAAACTTGTTCAGTAGCGTAAGGTTAGTGGAGTTCTATAATAATTACATATTACAAACCCTATTATACTTGAAAAAGAAGACTAACATACACAAACTTATTTTAAAAAAACATGCTCTGAATGTTATCAACATCCTAAATTAGCCCTTAGCTATTCTAAAAAGACTACCTATTTTGACCCTTTATTTATTTTTGCCTCCTTTTGAAGCTCATTACAGCTCCAACTTTCTCTGTTCTTTCTTATGACAATGATGGTTTCTCCACCCTTCTCAACTAATTTGGTGTGATGAGAATATTTCTTAACATCTAGGGAGATAATGTGCAGGCTCTCCCTTTCTATTTCATCCCATGGTTCAGGAATGTTGAAGCCCTCCGCTCTCCAATAATCCAACTTTTCCTTTGTTTCCAACTCCTCCTTGAGAATTACTTTGAACGGGTAGTCCAAGTTCTTTGACATTTTAGACCAATGTTCATCAAATTTCTCCTCATTTTTGAAGGTCATCATCGAAATCCTTTTGGATTTAGGGATTGCTTTTAGGTTTTCTATCTCTGTTCTCATGGTTATCTCTGGGTAGGGGATAGAGAGATGGCAGTCTATGCTATGCACCATATTCTCTAATCCTACCAATAGATTCTCCTGAAAGAGAAATTTGGCAGCTTCAGCTATTTCATCCAGCTTCCGACCTACGAAGGTGGAAAGGGCAATGAAGATCCCTATAATACTTCCATTTGTGTGGTAAGTAAATTCATTATCAAAGTGGGTGTCACCTAACCCTCTCTCCAAAGCTCTTCTTACCGATTCAAAGATAGGGTTTAGAAGTTGGTTCCACCTCTCTAGTTTAAGAGTCCCCCCGAATGCCATCACTCTCTTATCATGGTTAGCAAAGGTAATAAGCCTGGTTTCCATATCTTTGGACTTCTTTAAAATGACACCAAGATTTTTCAAGAAGAAAAACTTATTAAAACTAGCAGGCTAGGATTAGCTTATCAGTAACTGAATGTGTCCTTGAGCCTTCTCTTTACATTATTTGTTTTCTTGCTTAAAATCTGCAACTTAATTCATGTCATGGCAGAGATCCATCGTGCTTGGAAAGATCTACAAGAAATCCTCCCTTTCATTGGCTTAATTAAAATGTCATTGGGATCCAGAAAGTTCTCGTAGGGTGAAAGGCCTCTAGATGATGCTTGTATCATTTCTAGTGATGATGAAGGGATCGCCATCATTATTTGGAGAGAGGCTACAAGCTATGTGGCTTGTTAATAAGGAATACAAATGTGTAAAATGCTCTATATGTAGGAGAACTTCATGCCAGCGATGTTTTAATAATCACACGTAATACCTTTTAAATGAGTTGCATTGCTTATGTAAGATCTTTATTAATCTTGATGACAAACTTACTTGGAAGAATTTTAACCTGATTCCAAGGGTGTAATCTTAGCACAAGGGAACATTATACCCCAATGTTGGGAAGAATATTGTGTGTGGTATCTAAATACACCAACATTATCCTTGACAAAGTTTAGCTTGGGTTCCTAAGCCTAAGGAAAGGGATTTTTAGACTAGAAGAGGACTCCTAAGTCCTAATATGAGGATTCTTTCTTATGATAGTATGATCCTGTCAGCTCCTAAATTGGCTAGTTTGTCTGCTCTCTGGTTACCTTCTCTGTAAATGTGATTAATTGAGATATCTTGAAAGGATTTGCATAGAGTTAATGCCTAGGAAAGGAGGGAATTTAATCTCCAGTTAGGAATGGCTCCTTTCCTAAGTGCATTAATGATGATTGTCAAATCTCCTTCTATTTCTAGGTCTTGTAATCCCAAGGAGACACACTTTTGAAGTCCTCTAACTAGAGCATAAAGTTCCACCCAATTATTTGTTTCAAAACCAATGGGGGAAGCCACTGATGCTATTTCTATTCCTTCTTGATTATGAATGCTGCACCCAATACCCGTTATCCCTGGATTCCCTCTAGAGGCTCCATCGAAGTTTAGTTTGAACTAGACTTCCATTGGAGGTCTCCATTTACATTCTTCTCTCTTAGATACCTTATTCTGATCACTTGAGCCAATAAAGGGTGGGAGGTCCATGCCTTCCCATTTCCCTCACATCTTGCCATCCCAGTCACTCATAAAAAGATCCATTTTTTGGTTTTTGGAGATTCTGCAATTCACGTTTTCTATGATAACAACTTCAATTTTATTGCATAGTTGTTTCCATTCTAGTTTTTCTTCTTTGAAGATTCTTTTATTACATTCTTTCCAAATTTCCCAAACCAAAATTGAGGGGGAATTAGTCCACAGATTGGCATAGATGCTCTTTTTTTAATGACTAGCCAAGCCTGCAGCATTTCCAAGAGGGATTTGGGAAAAGCTGAGGACCAACCCAGGTTCCCTGAAAGCCAATTCCAACATAGATTTGTAAAAGGATGGTTTAAGAATAAATGGTCAACATCCTCTTTGCTATTTTCACAGAGTGGACGTCTACTAGGACCAAAGAAACCTAGTTTTTAAAATCTTTTTGCAGTTAAAAGTCTATAATTCATGGCTAACCAAGTGCAAAAACCTGCTTTGGGTAAACAATCTTTGCCCCAACATAGGTGAATAGGTAAAGTGGTTTTGGGCCTCTTTTAATTTTGGGAGATGAGCTTGTACCCATCTTTTGTGTTATATTCCCCTGATTTAGATCCATCCCACACTAAAATGTCTTTAGAATTATTTAATGAAATCTTTCTTTTCTCTAGAATATCTTTGATTGCTTTTTCCTTTGAGGATGAGATCCCACATTCTTTCAGGGATTTCCAAATCCATTCTTCACTATTGAAAGTAATATAGTCATTGAGGAGGAGTCCTTTTTTTTCCTTCAAAAGGTTGATGAGGGAGGGGTTATTTAAACATTTGGATAAAGCTTCATATCCACCCCATGAGTCATCCCAAAAAAGAACCTCCTCACCTGAGCTAGGACACCAAGTCAATTTTTCCATAATAATGTGTTTGCATTTCATCATAAAATCCCATATTCTCAATCCTTTTGGAGGGCTTTTTTCTCTAAAAATATTAATGGGGGAGTTGTCTTTCAAGTATTTGTGTATAAAGAGTTTTTCCCATTTAGCCTTCGGGTTTCTAAAAAGTCTCCACAATAGTTTGGTGCCAAGAGTACTCCCTTGATCCCCTAAGTTTTTTCGACCCACCCCCCCTTCTTCTTTCGGTTTACAGATGTTTTCCCATGATATTAAAGGGATTTTCTTATTTTCTCCACTCCCTTACCAAAAAAACATTCTCAAATGCTTGATGATTTCTAATTTTTTGTTCGAGGGAAGATGCATGCATGATAAATGATAGGTTGGCATAGCTGCCAAGACTGATCTTACCATGGTAGCTCTTCCTGCAAAAGAAAGCCATCTTCCTTTCCAAGAGTTCATTTTATTCTTAATCTTACCAATTATGGGATCCCATATATCTGTATCTCTATTATCATTAACTAGGTGAAGACCCAGGTATCTGTAAGGAAGCTTACCTTGTTTAAAATTGAGGATCCTGCATATATCTTTTTCAGTTTCTATGTCAGTATTGAAGAAGAAGATTTCATATTTTTTTGGGTTAATTTCTTGTCCTAATGCCTCTGAATATGTTTCCAGAATCTTCCTAAAGGCTCTTGCCTCTCTTCTCTTGCTAGCTCCATATAAAAGAGTATCATCAACAAAATGTTGATGTGTGGTAGGGTCTAGGTCACGAGTAATGGTGATTCCCTCAATAGCCCCTTTTTCCTGATCTTTTGAGATTGCTCTACCTAATGCTTTTGCCATAATGATAAATAAAAATAGGGAAATAGGGTCTCACTTTCTGATCCCTCTTGAGATTCCAAAAAAACCTTCCGGGGTTCCATTCACTAAGACTGATATCATAGGGGTAGAAATGCATTCAAAACTTAAGTTAATCTAGCTCCTAGAGAAACCAAAGGCTTCCATGCTCTTGCATAGAAATCTCCAGTCGACTTTGTCATATGCTTTTTTTTATATCTAATTTGATAATCATGCTTGGGTTCTTGTATTTTAGGATCGAGTGGATGGCTTCTTGTGCTATGATTACTCCATCAAAGATGGATCTTTCTGGCATGAACCTTGTTTGTTCTTCACTAATGATCAAAGGAAGGAGTTTTTGAAGTTTGAGTGCCAGTGTTTTAGTGAGAAGTTTATATAAAGTATTACATAGTGCAATTAGTTTGAAGTCATTAAGGTTAGTTGGCTTATCATTTTTGGGAATAAGAGCAATAAAAGTGTTGTTAACTTCCTTAAGGATTTTCCCTGAGTTTCTGACACCTTCTAGGGCTTCTGTGACTTCCCTTCTAATGAAGTACCAACACTTTTGAAAAAAAATGGCCGAGAAGCCATCTGGACCCGGAGATTTGTCTTGATTCATTTGTATTAAGGCATTTTTAATTTCCTCCATAGGGAATTTTCTTGTTAATATTTTGTTATGTTGTTGAGTTATGAATTTTGGAATATTTTTAAGAAGTTCTTCTTGACTTACTAAATTCAAAGATTCCCTGTTATTTAGAATGTTTTCAAAGAAATTCACTGATTCTGCAACTATTCCTTTTGAGTCATTTATGGTGAGACCCCTATGGTTTATAATGCTTGATATCCTATTGGTATTTATCCTCTGTTTGGTGCTATTATGAAAGAATTTAGTATTTTTGTCACCTGCTTCCAACCAAGTTTCCCTTGAATTTTGTTTCTAGAATATTTCTTTTCTTGCCAGTATCTCTTCACAATCCTTGAGTAAATTCTTCTCTTTATGGTAGAGATCATCATTCATTCCTACCTTAATGACCTAAGAATTGACCTCTTCCATTTCTTTTTCTAGTAATATTTTTCTTTCAAATATGTTACCAAACTTAGTCGAGTTCCATTCTAACAATTTTATTTTAATCCACTTCAACTTATTTACTAATTTGAACATTTTGGATCCTATAATCTTAGGTTTTGACCACCATGACTCAATTAGATTCAAGATTTTTGGGTCCCTCAACCATGCCTGTTCAAATTTAAAGGCACATCTTTTTGGTTTTGAATGTGTCAAAATGTTGAGAAGTATCGAGTAGTCATCTAATCCAGATAACGGAAGGATGTTGGCCGTAAGTGAGAGATCATAATTGGTCAGGCTCCCTTTAAGGAAGAATCTATCTAACTTCTCTGCAGTGTTGTAGAAACCTTGTCTATTGTTGTTCCAGGTGAAGGAGTTGTCTTCTGTCAGAATTTCAAGAAGGGAGTTTCTATCTCTCCATTGGGTGAAGTCTCTATTCGCCAGTGGGAGGATATTCCGCCCCCCCCTCTTTTTTCAGATATCTTTGTTATCACATTAAAGTCACCTCCTAAAATACAAAGTGTGTCTTGCATCTGATTGAGATGCAATTCTATCTCCTGCCAAACTAAAAGTTTTTCTTTATTTTGAATTGGACCATAAACATTAACTAAATTAAAAGTTAGATTAAGTCTAAAGTTTTTAACTGTTCCACTAATCCAGTATTGATTTCTCTTTGTTATGGCTATTGAGATGCTTCGGGGGGCCCAAATTATTGCCAGGCCACCCAAAGCTCCTTTTGTTGGTGAGGCTTCTATTTCCCTAAGACCTAGTTTCTTTTTAAAATTTCCTAATTCTATGTTATCTAGCTTAGTTTCTTGTATTAACATTATCTCTAGGTTGTGGATTTTGATACAGTGTTTGATTAACCGCTACTTGTTAGGGGCATTCATGCCCCTAAAATTCCAAGAAAGGACATTCATGGCTCCTTGGGAAGGCTCTTCCCCTTTCCTGCATTGAGAATAGATGAAATTTTGACCTTTCCTACTACTTCCCCTGCCAATACTCTTAATTCTGCATTAGACTTTCTTCCTCTTTTCCTTGCTTCTTGGGCACAATCCAGGGAGTTTCTACTATCTTTAAGTTGAGAAATGCCTAGAGCATCCTGATCCTGAGACTCCCTATCCTTGAGTTCAATTAACATTTCTTCCACTGAGCCTCCTAAGGTTGCGATATTCGAGTTGATTCATTCAATTAGGAGCTCCTTTTGGAGTTTTAATTCTTCTGAATCAAAGATCTCATCCATAAATTGTTCCATTAATTCCTTACTTATATATATATATATATATATATATATATATATATATATATATATATATATATATATATATATATATATATATATATATATATATATATATATATATATATATATATATATATATATATATATATATATATATATATATATATATATATATATATATATATATATATATATATATATATATATATATATATATATATATATATATATATTACATGTGTGGATTTATCCCATGTTGGTTGTACTTTTTAAGTCATTCATTGTGAGGACTTTATGTTGATATAATAATCATAGTATAGTTATCTAGTTAATATTACATACATTGTGGATATATCCCACATTGGTTATATCATGCAAGTCACTCATTATGAGGACATGATGTTGATATAATAATCATAGTATAGTTATTTAGTTAGTATTAGATGTGTGGATTTATTATATATTGGTTATACATGTGTAATTTACTTGTTGTGAGGACTTGATGTTTATATTATTTTGAAGCATATATAATCTTAGATTATATTTATCCCACATTGGTTATACCTTGAAAGTCACTTCTTGTGAGAACTTGATGTTGATGTTTTTATAAAGCATGAAATAGCTTAGATCATGTTTCGTAGAAAAATTTTTATTTTAAGTCTCACCCTCAATGGGCCTTTGATATATTATTGTTTACTTATCAACATAACTCTAGCTATATTATTTTTTTAGTACTATGTTTTGTATGCATGTTATTTTTAATTTTATAGTATTTTTCATGTGAAGTCCTAGAAAGTGGTGTTAGAGTTGTATGCAAAAATACATTCAACAAAAATAAAATGGTTTTGTGGCTATTGTAACTACCAATATTGTGTTATTTCCTTACTCTTAATGAAAAATTGGTGATCATAGCAGGGAACTATCTAATAAGAAAAAGAGAGGGGGCCAATGCATGTAAGGGAGATTGGATTATCCTCCTTTTCCTAATACATAATCAGAATGAAGATGACATACTAGGCTCAAGTAGGAATTAAGTTCTAAGTGGGTTAATGATCGTTCACAATAATGTATTAGAACAAGTTGGATTTAAGAGAATATGATGGATGGTGCAAGATAGAAGAATAAATAATCCAAAATGATAAGTTTTTGGATCACACAGATTGACAAAAAATAGACAACAACCTATAAGTACCAAAATCAATAACCAAAAAGCTATGTCAACCTAAAGTTGAATTGCAAGGAAGAGGTTACCAAGGGCATCCTATTCCCCGAAAGAGGTCACCCCCGTCATCCTATTCTCGATACTTTTTGATAATCTAAATTCTGGACTGTCGATTAGGTCTTGTACTTTCCAAATCTATAATAGTAGGTTTGTCACCTATTCCTACACATAGAAAAATATGAAAATTTTGGGTTGAAAGACATTTGCCTTGGTCAAACCCTAATAGAGGAATCAACCTTGAAATAGAAATGAAATTGCATAAAAGGAAAGCATGTAAATGTAAAGGTAAATATTAAATCTAACTTGTCAATGTATATACCTTCATAAAATGATATTGAGATTGTGATGTCTATGAATATTTTTGCTTGAATGTAGTTGTATGTTTACTTTCAATCTTGGAGTGTGAAAAATAACCAAGGATGCCTTTCACAAATGCATAGATCCACAAATACTCCTCAGAGATCTTAAATGTTGTTATGTGTAATAGTCTCTTACCTTGAAGAATGTATGTGGATGGATAAAGGATCTTCTTGATTTATTGAGAACTCCTCTACTTGGCCATAATGGGAAAGAAGCTAGCTATAATGGAGAATATTGCCTTCAAACATGCTTTGGATACTTGAAAACTCGATCTTCAATTCTTAGATGTGAAATCATAGGAAAGCACTTGAAATATCGATCTTGGGTACCAAAATGAGGAGAGATGAGCCACTTTTATACCTCTCACAACATTTTGGGGTTCAAAATTTGAAAGAGGCCAACATAGATAGAAAAATCCCACTAATACCACTATATGGGACCCTAGTTCAAATTTGGATCAAAACATCAGGGAAGAGGACACTCAAGGCATCTTCCACCTAGAAGAGGCCTAAATTTAAATTAGAACTTGGTATATCATCCTAAATTGTAAGCATATAATTGGTGTACAATTTGAGGATTATTTGGTGCCTACTTTAGTGTATTTTCTATGGTATGACCTCATATAGAACTTAAAGGACACCTAAATTCAAATATGGGTCCTCCTTCCTTGCAATATTTCTTAAACTCAAGGCTGGTCCTTATTTCTAAGTGTGTTTCTCTCTTTTTCATACAATTGCATAATTGATATCATCACCTAGGCCCTATATACTTATTTTTGGCCTTCATGATCTGCTCCAACCATAGTTTGAGCTATAATTAAAAATCCTACACATACCTATATCCCTGCACCCATATCAAATCTGGGCTCATTCTCCCAGGGACATGTCACCATGTCCTAGGTGAATTGGGCCCAAATTTGGCTCAGAGACCCATGCCAAGAGCTTGGGGGAGATCCAATCCCATTGTCGGCCTACTTAATTATTAACTCCCCAAAATTATGTGATATGTATATAAACCCCTTATTTCTCCCCATTTTGGCATCCACTATAAATTGTTAGCATTCATGATCAAGATTTTACAAGTGCATCCACTATTGTCAAACAAGTTATCGAGTGTAAAGAAGCAAGTTGATAAATCAAGATCCAACAAGTCCAAGAATTAAAGTCTTCATTCTTCTCAAGAAATTAAGGTGTTTTCTTCCATTGATCTAGCTTCTTTCCCCCATTGGAGGCTAGGAAAATGAGTTTTCTATCAAGGAAGGAGATTCACATTCATATATTCTCATTTAAATTTATCTCTCTTCTTTAATCAAGCATTATGGAAAAATACAATGTCTTTTCCATAAGGTTTTTTATTTCATGATTTCTTTTTAGGCTTTTTTGTTTATTCAAAATCTATTGCATCAGCATATTTGATCACATTTAATGAATTATTTGCATCTATAAGGTATGATATACTTTATTTTCTAGATTTAACCCCAGCTTCATGACAACACACTTTCCTTTATTTCATTATATTTCAAGGTTGATTCCTAAACATTTTTTTGACTAAGGAAAACCCTTTTTTCAACCTTCTTTCCTATTTTTCTATGTGCAGGAACATGTTACAAAGCCATCAGATCAAATCTAGGCAGATTAGGTATAGTTGGACGATCTGTGAAAAATTTAGTCAAAAACCTCAGGATCACATCACCATTGTCATCATGCTCTAGGAAAATGTCACCATTTCCATCATGTTTCTACCATTCTAAGCTCAGATTTCAGTCTCATGTTAGTTTTGTCTTCCAATTTCTATTTTCTACAATTTTAGCTCGTTGTCTGTCCATTATAGTCTATTTTTATTATCTTTTTAGTGACTTTTCTAATTGATCATTTATAGTACTATACATTATCATTCTCATCTCATACATTACATATTTTAGTGAAGGAAATCATTGTCCCCATTTAGTGCATGAGTCACCTCTTGAGCCTATTGGGGGCATCTTCCTTCCTAGATGTACAATTCATGAAAATGGGAGTGATATGTTTCTCCCCATTTTCCTTTGTACATATTTGGTGAGCCCAAATTATAATGTTTCCATTCTAATTTTGGTGTTAGATATCCTTTGTGTGCTTGTTCAATTTCATTAACATAGAGTTTACTAAGTTAGAGTGGTGTGTAATAAATTATGTTGTTACATTTCTCCTTACTTCTCTATATCAATCACATGGAGTGAATCATAATTTCTAGAATATTATGATGTTTTTATCCTCTCATGGTATTCTTACATATGGAATTATGAGATTAAAAAATATATTTCTTCCTTAACATATTTCAAAACCTTTATCAATATCCCTCATCGGTGATATTATGGTTGATAATAGAATCTCCTCTTGGGCTGAATTAAGCAGCGGGTTTGATATTCCTCCCTCTCAGAAAAAAACCTACAGTCTCATCACAAAGGCTGTGGGTAATTAGTTTCTTGGCAAGTGCATTATTTCTAGTCAAAATCCTTCATACATTAAGTGGAGTGATGATAATATTCTTGGTAATTTCTCTTGCAAACAAATTTATAAAATGCTTGCTAACAATGACAATATCTTTAATGAAATCAACCAAGCTTGGAGCTTGAACTAGTCGAGCAATAAGTGGCATCTAATCTTTGATTTTTTATGGCATTCTCATGTTGAGCCCCAAAAAAATTGTTTTAAGTGGATTTTTCTATTGAAAAAGCATGCTATTGGTTATTTTGTGTCTCAAGGTTCTAAAAACACCATCTTTTGTTATGTTTACAATTGCACTGAGTCGTATGAAATTTTTTTTTTTGAATGTCAGTGGGCTATCAATATATGGTCTTTTTTTATAGTAAATTATTGAGGAATATTGATTTGAGTCTGTCTTGGCATGAAATTTTGGCTAGATACATGGAGAATTTTGATAGCAAGCTTAATGACTTCTGGATCACATTTACTACTAAAGTTCTATGGATTATTTGGAAACAGAGAAATGAAGACATCTTCCAAGCTAAGAGGAGGGACCTTATTGAGTTTAATTCTAAACTCACATATTTTACTATCTTGTCTCAGGTCACTACTACTATCCAAATCTCAATAGAAAGATTCCAAAGCCTGATAAAGGAAGGGGCTACAGTCCTGTTTGCAAAAGATATCTAGAATGTAACTATTCCTGAACCAAAATACAAAGAGACTCAAAGGTATGAATAACACTTTGGCAATGATGCATCCATTCCCAACATGCAAGACACTCTATTACTGTAGGACAACAATGACAGAGATAGAAGGGATGATACAGATAATAATGCAGATGGTGGAAATGAGGAAAACAATGAAGACAATTGGACAGTAAATGAGTACAACCCAAGTCACAGAGAAGAGAATGGGTAGGAGAAAGGTTGGGACTGATATGTCCTAAAATGATAATCCTTGTTATGTTCTCAGTTTTTAATCAGAAGAGACTTTGAAACTAGCTTTTTGTTATTACTGGACATTTAACTCCTATGTAAAGTTTTGACAACCAATCATATCTTGGTTGTAAATATCAGTTGTACTCAGTTGACTATATTTTCAATAGAAAAAAAACCTTTATCAATATTTTATGTATTTTTCTCATTAAAATTTTAACAAAATGCATGTTATATGTTGATAATATAATGGTTTTTGTCAATGAATCTAAATATAACAACGTAAATCATCCTAATAATACCCCTATAATACCTACTAATCATGATGATAGAGATCTGACTCCTAATAATCCCACTGTAGTGATACCTAGATATCTTCCTCCTCAACCTACTTTAATGGATACTCTTAGGGAAGCTAGTCAATGCAATTCTTTAGAGAGTCTGAAAAACAATCTTCCTTTTATCAAAGCATTTTTTATAATTTGGATGTTAAGAATTTTCTTCATGATTTTTCTCCAAGAATATTAAATAGACAAGAAGATCTTGATAATCCTTCTTCCTCCTCACCATCTAAAGATGATAAGAATAGTGATAGGAAAATCCCTAAGGAGAATAATCCTCCTTTAATTCCTCTTTACACCACATATTTCCACAAAGCTCAAGATGAATCCCCTTTACACTCTACATTAAAGGCTGATTATAATGTGTGGTATGATATCACTACTCAACAAGGTTATAATGGATTGGGACTTGACATTAATGAGAAAGGTATTAAGGTTCCTATAGATCCTCCTACACAAGTCACTAGGTTTGGTATAGGTTTTACTCCTTAAGATACTAATTTTCCTTCTTCATCACAACTAGAACCTTCACTTGACATTATTTTTCCAACACTATGTTGGAAACTGAATTGAAACAATTGTTGTATTGTCATTGATGTCAAACCTTAATTGGTAAGACTGTTGCTACTTAGGAAAGTACTATATCTATTTGAGTGTTGCTAAGGGGCTAAGCAAGGTTGGTAACAATAGCACCTAGGGAAAGGTTGAGTTATCTTGATACTACAAAGTGTACTTGACTATGTTGCACTATGATGAGATAATGTATTGTTTATCTTAGTAAGACTGAAGACTAAACTGGTAGGCTCAATCGAGCAAAGAATGGAAAAATCATGTTTAAGTCGAGTGATGTTAGTGTCGACCGAGTTAGTATATGCTAAGAAAAATTATAGTGTCGACCGAGCATCAATAAATTGCCGAGGAAGACAATGCAAGCCGAGGAAACAATTTTAGTATTGACCGAGCGTTCTTCATGAAGACCGAATGAACAATCACAGTATTGACCGAGCATCAACAATTTTATATTTGAAGAGAATTTAATTTTGGAGCCAACATTGTTGAATTCTTGGATTATGTAAAACGTGTTGACTTTATTTATTGATTGTTTGGAAGCATTAAATGCATTGTAAAACTTTTTATTGTAAATCTTTAAGAGATTTGAGATGATTCTAGAAAAGGAGCCGAAGAACATAAAGCGGGTAGATTCAATGAATCTGACCTAACCCTAAGATCTACAAATGAGATTGAGCGGCAAAAGATGAGTTAACCTAATTGAGGAAAATATAAGGGAACCTGAACATTGTGATATGTATGTACATGGTGAACAAAGAATGCTGGAAGAGGAAAGTTTTATTGACTGAATAAGCAAAAAAGGCTGAAGGAAAATGGTGGTGATTGCTTGAAGAAAAGTTTTGAGCAGATTAGAGATGGAAATGGCAAAGTTTCAAAGTCAGTAAACCAGCATTAGTGTACGAAATCAGATCTGATATTTGCAAAGTGAGTTGTATATTTTTCAGATAATACTGTTGCTACTTTCTAACCATTGTAACAGTCAAAATCTTTTTAACAGAGGTTGACCTAATAGTCATATGTTAAATCCTTTGAACAAGGTTTCATTCTAATGGAGTGTATGTAAGTCCTATGACTAGGCTCACTTTTAACAGGGTGATTGAAATCCTTTAACCGGGTCACATTTGACAGTGTGTATTGTAACCTTTGATAGGGTTGGCTTTTTACCGAGCTCACTTTAGAAGAGTGAAAATAATAGTAGCATGTTACAAAGTGGTTTTTCCCAAATTGGGTTTCCACTATAAATCCTGGTTTTTACTCATGTGAATGTTTAGATCTGAACATTGCTATGTTTTACAAGTTAAGTTACAGTTGGGTAGTGGACTGCATTGTTAGATGTTTCTATTATTGAATCAGTGATGACTGAGTTTGTTTTGGTTTTGGATCTGATTTAAGGATAAGTTTATGAGATTGTTTTATACATCAAGACCTGAGAACAACTGATTCACACCCCCCTCTCTATTGTTCTAAATCATATTAACACACTATTCATTATCACATCCCCTTTTGATGATTTCTTCTCTTTGGCTAAAATATTTTTTTTGGAGAATTAAATATGAACCTAAAATTCACTTTCCTTATTGAAATTTTCCAAATAATCAAAAACTTGTTAATGGTGAATTTCTATGTTGGTTTTATCATAGTAATAAACACTCTCTTGATGTTTGTATTGAATTTAGACAATTTTTTCAAGGTATGGTAGATAGATGTCTTCTTACTTTAACAATAGATATTATGCATTTTCTTGATGTTAAAGACATACTTTAGCATATCTTTTCTCCTATTATGTTTCTCTCCATTGTGTAAATTTAGTGTCTTACATTATTGGGGGCTCTTTGTTTTGCATAATGTGCTTTATGCGCATCATAATAGGAAATATACCTTGTTTCTCCACATCTAGGGGGAAAGGTTTCTTTATCTCATATTTCTATCCCTGCAAAGGATCCTTTATCTTTGTGTTGGTTACTTCTTTTATACTATGATGTCCTTCCATGCATGGACTTTCTTGTTTAGAATCTTTCCTTCCAATTGGATTGATATCTCTCTTTACAATCTCTTCTTTGTTTGGAAGTATATATATTGTATAATTGATTTATCCACTAAGCTTTCATAATGTGGCATCCTTCTTCTTTTGTTCTCTCTTTATGGTTGTGTATTATTTGATGATGGTACATCCTTTTTTATATGAGATTATTTGTTCATGCAAGATACTTACATCTTTTCTTAACAATCTTTTCATGCCTCAAAGGACATGTCTATTATAAAATGATCATCCATTTAGAGACTATATATTGTTTCTTTTTAAAAAATATTCAATCTCCCCATGTTGAATTGTTTCTCTTATGACATGATGTCCTTTTCTTGCATAAATGTATTTGTTTTACAAAAGGATATTCTCTTGTAGATTTATATCCTTGTTTACAAATTATTTTTTCTTGACAATGCATATCTATTGTAAGAGAAATTTCACTAAGGGTATACAATGTGTATTTTCTCTTGCCTTCACACTTGAGGGGCAAGGTTTCACATTTTTATCATCTATTCTCTTTCTTTCTAGGGTTCTAATTTCCCCACTATAGTGGTATTTTTTATCATGTAACAATCTTTTCTTATAAGGAATTTTTTTGTTTTGATTTGGGATTCTCTCTTATGCAAGAGGTGTGTATCCTGAGATCATAAACTCTTCCTTTATTTTCAAACTATGTTCATCCTAAATAAATTCCCTTATTTTAGCACTTAAATTATGTTATCCTTCATCAAGAATCCCTTTTTCACCTAGCATTAGGGGGGCTAAAAGGGATGCATTCTTGTTCTTTTCCCCTCTATCTTGAAGATGTTGTCTTTGATCAATAAATCCTCTTGAAGGTATATATCTTACAACCAAGATCTTTTCCTTTCAAGGGTCTCTCCCCATCTATGGATATCCTTTCACGATTATCTACTTCCTTGACTAACAATATTTTTCACTATTTTCTAAGTACATGGAATAAAATTTTATTTTAAGGATGTCCTCTTATTCTTAGATGTAGGTATCCTTGTTATCTTTTCCTTATGACGACACCTATGTTGTCATCATAAGGAGGGGAGCATACATGTGGCCTCCCTTGTACATTATGAAACCTTTTTATTTATTGATCCCTAAGGAGACAATATTTTCCTTAAGAGTATTTTTTTTTATCCCTAAGGACCTTGGGACTGATCACCTTTTTTTGCTTTTGGATCCCTAAGGAGATAATGCTTTCCTTAGGATTGATCTTATGTTTTTCATCCCTTTGGAGATAATGATTTCCATAGGCCTGATCATTTTTATGGATCCACACAGAGACAACACTTTCCATAAGAATGATCCCTAAGTCATCCATGTGTGAAAACAAATTTTAAGCCACCTCAGAGTGCAAAATTTCAAATCCTCACCGTTGCACAAATTTTCAAGGTAGAATTGACTAGCATAATGCAGCTTGATATACCTTCAATTCTCCTTCCCTTCTCTTCAAGATGAGTGGAACTACCATAAAATATCCTACTATCCTTTCTACTCTTCTCCTCCCCTTCTTCTCCCATGGATCACCTAGCATAACACAAGTTTCTAGCCTATTGGATTCATGGTGTATTTCTTCTTTCCATGCTCTCATAGCTACGCTAGTGGATTATATAATAGATTTTTGTATCATATTTGGTGATTCTTTTTGTCATTTCTATGTGGTCACTTATTCTCTTGCAATAGCTTTCCAAGAATGATATTAGTGGATGGGATATTTCCAATCAAGGTCTCTTCCACTAATTAATTTGGAGTTTTTTATTTTGTACTAACCCATTTTTGTGGTTTGTGTCTTGTGTTTTTGTGTTTTTCCTTTTGTTTTATTTTTTTGTGTCCTTATGCATGGATGTTTGAGTTGAGATCCTTTGTTTGAGGGCTTGTGTCCTCAAACCTAGTGATGTCTTATCTCTTTGTAATTCACCCATGATCGTCTCTCCTTATCTTTCTTCCTTAACTATGAGCATGGGCTTGTCTCATACTCCTAATAAAGTGGGGGCTAAATGTACCATCCTAAATTGTAAGCACTTGATTGATGTACAATTTAAGGATTATTTGATGCCTACTTTAGTGTATGTTTTATGGTAGGACCTCATATGTCACTTAAAGGATACCTATATTAAAATATGGGTCCTACCTTCCTTAAAAATTTTCTTAAACTCAAGGGTAGCCCTTATTTATAGGTGTGTTTCTATCTTTTTCATCCAATCCCATAATTCATTTTCTCACCTAGGCTCTATGTACTTATTTTTGTCCTTTGTTATTTTATTTGACCCCAGAATGAGCTATAATAAAAAAAATACCACACATACCCTATATCCTTGGCACCTAGATCAAATTTGGTCTAATTCTCCTAGGGACATGTTGCCATTGGTGACATGTCCTAGGTGAATTGGGCTCAAATTTGGCCTGCAAACCCATGCCAGGATCTTGTGGGGAGATATGGTCCCATTGTCGGCTTTCTTAATTCTTAACTCCCCAAAATGATGTGAGATGTATATTAACCCCCTATTTTTTTTTATTTTGGCATCCAGTATCAATTATTAGCATTCATGATCAAGATTTTACAAGTGCAACCATTATTGTCAATCAAGTTATCACGTACAAGGAAGAAAATTGAGAAATTAAGAGCCATTAGGTTC